>JAOPTO010001033.1:1413212-1707135 GCA_033822845.1 Tetrapedia diversipes
GAAAGAGAGGGAGAGAGAGAGAGAGAAGCAGAAGGAATGGGGGCGAGAATATTGGTTGACTTGTAATACCGAGAGTGAAGGAGGCAGGGACCCGACGAATATTAAATATATTATTACATTCATTCTCATTTCCCTTTTAGCTCTGACGTGCCCGCTCAACTCAGCGATGTCCTCGAGTTTGTCGCGACAGCAAACAAGCCTCGATTCGTGGGTAATCGAAAGCGTTTAAGTAAAGATCCACGGGAGCTGTCGTAACGACAGATTACGCGTTGGGTTTCATGAGACGAGGCTTGGTCCGAAACGACGGTTAACGTATTTCGTTGGAAGAGGCTTGGGATACGCGGTGGTAGATGAAACGGGTAATGCGTGAAATATGAATAGGTATGTACGTCTGTTGCAGCCAAGTCGTAAAGGCAAGATTGTTACTGGTCGTATTTTAGACGCTGGATGTTCCGTTTATAGCTCTATGCCGCGGCAACTTTCTTCGGTGGTGTGTTCGAAATTTTACACCGCTTAGTGCATAGTAGGTTCGTGGGAAAAAGGGTACGTTCGAGGGATCGAGGAGTACTGAGAAAAAGTTAACCGAAACATTTTTGAGTTAAAAATTCGATACTTGAATGTCAACGTTTCGAAACTTTAAACACATATATTTGTAAAAAATGTAAGCAAGGAGCTCCCAATTTTATAAACTAACCATGACTTGAATGTCCTTTATCCATATTAACTGACTGGTAAATTCGGAGAAGGAAAACCGATCAAATGGAAATGATACTTTTACGTTGAAGTTGAATGATCTCGTAAACGCTCAAACAGTCAAATATAAATCTAAAAATTAAAGAACGTGAAATATCTAAAAACCGTCGCGTCGAGAAATATTGGTATCAAACTTCTACCTTGATCTCGAAAAGCATACGATATTGAGTCGAAACGGTCATTACGCGCGCGATCGTAGAACGATGAGGATCGAAACGGAGTTGAAACGACAGCGGCAAGAGAAGTATGACGCGTTCGAGTGGAGCGCGTGTATTCGATGCAAACACATAATCGAGGGTATTAAACGTAATTAACTACCCCTTTAAGCGTGCGGCGGAGATACACGGACGAGAAGAGAGGGTCCATCGATATATCGATCGATCCAACGCCGCGAGTATGGACGGTAAATGTGTATCGAGGCCCTTTCCATTAGCGTGCCAGAGCCACGGTATCGTCCCTCTTTTACCTTTACCCGTCGCAGTACCCTTTGTTTTCTCTCATGGGAAATACATCCTCTCCTTTCTAATTGTTTTGCCTCTTCCTATCGATCTAGCCCTCATAGAACGAAGGTTACTCACCGATCTTTGACGAGGCGGCTCTCCACGACTCCCTCTGTCGCCGCTTTCCTTTGCAACTGAAACGAAACAAGGAATGGTTTAGAAGAGATCGTTAGAGGAATCACCGATCGTGAATTATCGCTGGATGAATTTTCTCGATTGCGTTTTAATACCATACTGTTAAAATGTATATCTTTCCATAGAATGTCCGATTGGCATGTGCGTTGACGAATGTCTTTAAATTTTTCACAAAAAAAAAGAAATTTTATCATTTGAATTCGAACATCTGTTTTCTTTGTTTAACATATATCTGACACGTGGTCTATTAATTAAGGTTCTTGTCCCTAGCCCAGCGTCGCAGAAATGCGTCGGTTTGGAAAATCGCTTATATTGTTTGATTTCAATGTTATAGATATAATGTTAAAAAATTTAATGTCTTTTAAAGTTGTATTATAAGAAAAAATCCCATGGGCTGTGGTAGAAGAGTTTCTTCTCAAGCGCCGGTAGCGAACGTGTTAAACTAAGCCGATGTTAAAAAGGATTTAAATGTATGGTTATCCGAGTATGAAACCTTTCGATGGCAGTAATCCAAATGTTTAAGAGCCGTTTACTAAATACCGAAAACACTATAAATCTACAGAGGATCGTTTTCAGTATTTAAAAGAGCTTTCGAACGGTTACGAGAGGTAACGCGTCGCCTCACCTCTCAGAAATTACACGGAACACCGTCGTTTGCATACGTAAATATGGCCACAAGTGTCTCCCGTATCAAGACACCCTCGACTGGTACAAGCGATCGTGCATTTCAGAGGCGTGCAATCGAAGCGACGCTGGTATCGCGGCGCCTTGTTTACGGGCAAGCAATCAGCTTAAGAGGAAAGCGTGTTCAAATGAAGGACCGGTGCCTGAACAAATGTCAGCCGGTACAACCGACTAATGTCTGCTTCTGCCGATATGCTAAACGATTGGCCAACGCTGCTTACCCTTTGCTCGAACACGTTTCACGTTTTCCATTGATCTAGCTCGTCCGTTCAGCTAAGAGTCGAACAAATTAAAAACGGATCGCGTTTCAACCACGTTATCGCTGTAGGGTACGCATAACTAACCTAATACTTAGGAAAGTAAATCAGCGTACCGACCATTATTACCGACACCGCGCTGAGTCGTCCCAGAATTTTTCCCTAGCTTTTTCCAGGTTCTTTGTCTTGCATTTTTACGTCGCGTCCCTTTTTCGTCGGCAGCCGAAATGAGAACACTAAAAACGCTAGTTAGCAGGTAGCCACCTTTGCGAGCACTTCTACGCTTCTCGCAATTTATCGTGTACTCAGAGTCGCCTCTGAGAGAGCTCTTGTTGTTAATAATAAATATAGTTTGTTCACTGTTAATAATGGTATATTAATTCCACAATCCACAACCATCAAAATCCTAAATCACTTTCCTCGCGATACGTCCAGCGATTCGATGAGAAATAATCGAACCATTGCGAAACCCTATCGCGAGTGGAGGTATAGAATACGACCGAACAAAGTAGTGGATAACGGTAAAGTTTGTCGAAAGCAAGCATAAAGTAGGTAGAGAGAGGGGGAGGAAGAGAGAGAGAGAGAGAGTGAGTGAGAGTCGTAAAAGGTCAAAATGTCCTCTAACGAGTTCCAGATAGGATTTAAGATTCCCGAGGTTGTCCGGTGTGTTAACCAACCGTTCGAGCCAGCAGCCATTTTATTTCCCAGCGTGATTGCGCCGTAAGTACAGGAAAAGCCGCGCTTACCGTGGCCAGGACGAGCAATGATCATTACCGGTGATTTAGGAAGCGCGGAAGGAGGACAAAGCTATCACGTGTCAGCTGTTGCCGAAGAAACGACGTAAGCGTAAATTTCAGCGTGCAACAGAAATTGTCCGCGGGAGAGATTGGCTGGCCGTATCGGGATTGTTCGACACCCTTAATGAAGTGTTACGGCGCAAATCAGTCAGCCGACGGGACGGAGAAAATTTCGTTTATTATCGACGGAGTCGTAAACCCGTGGCCTCTCGAGGACGTGCGACACGGTACGTGTATATATATATGCGCGTACGTGTCCTTCGTGCACATCCTACGTGTATTTTTGCAGCTTATAATTGGACAGCATGCACAATCGGGAGAAATTAAGATCCCCCCCCCCCCCACTGGCTGGAAAATTCCCCCGGATTAATTGACACATCCAGGAAACGTGAAATTGCCAATCAATTACGCGTTTTTCCATCTTCGTCCCGTTGTCGGCGGAAGATTCTTAACCTCTTCAGAGACGATTTTTCATAGAAAGAAAAACAACGACTTAATTTTTGGTTTTATTAGAATTGGTTCACACCTGAGACCTGTCATCTCACTCTACCAAATAAGTAAAAGTAGAATTTCCTATATTTACAAGGTTGCCAACCATCAGAACAGATATGTCCGTACAAAAGGATACCGAAGCGAATATTTAAAATATTTATGATTTCGCGAATATGGCGACATTCGTTCGGTAAGGGTTAAATTAACGACGGTAATATAAATTTGACTGTTGCTTCGCGATGCGCGCAAGATATAGAGCGTGCGGAAGGTTCGCTTTTATTGGCTCGAATTTGACAGGCGTTCGCAGCCACGGCCTATCGATAGGAGACGCCAGCTCGATTGGAATTCATAGGGTATCGCGCGAACTTTCGAATTTCCCCTGCAATTTCCCCTGCGCGACTAGAAGCTAGCAGTGCGCGTAACCGGAAGTGCGGGACGCGGCGCGACGGAAATCGCGACGAAAATTGGTTGAACGCGGCCCAACTCGACCGGTGAACGTCGCGTTCAGGCTTGAAAAATTTCGGCAGGATTTCGGGACGACCGATCTGGATAGATAACGCTGACGGGGAGAAAAATAAGCTCCCCTGAACGAATTAGAGCAGTTTGACTTTTTATGTGGGAATTAAACATACATTATTTACAACATCTACCACAAAAAATCGATTTGATCGCTACGGTGGTACTTTTTATGTCAATATTTAATATTAACGTACTATAAATTGTAGATCATACAAATCAAATACAGAAATTTGAAACTGAAAAAGCGGAAACCTAGATTTAAATTTAAGTTCGAGGGTAAAAAGTAACAAGATTTACGAACTATCCTTGTATATCTATTTTCAATATACATATACCAAGGAATAAGGTATACATCGAACACCATTTCAAATTGTAGAACTAAAAGGGAAATAGATTTCGGTACATTTCTGTCGTTTCATCGATAAAAGTTAGCAAAAATTGCTCGGAATGATGGTAATTGTTTTTGCAAATTTTGCTCATGAAATCCGAAACTCGTTAAATTGACGGGTCCCGTAAACCTACTGTTGATCGCGCTCCTAAACAGACGCTCGTTTTTAGGTATAAACGTAATTTCGCGATTCCCTCCTGTCAAGCATCCACAGGTTCAAAAGTATTTGAATTTATTCAAAAGATTGCGAGACTTCGTTACTCGAACAAACAAACGGAAAACAAAATAAATTCCGATTTTTCCTCTGCGTCGTGTGTTGCTTTTTTTTCCTGCAACGTTGAATCATGGATAGCAGTGAAAACTGTAGATCACGGGCGGAAACGTCAGCAGGGGGGCGGGAGGAGGGGCGGTAATACGGCGTAATGTGCGCAAATACAATTATTCGTTCTATCCGTTGCGGAAATATTATGTTTAAATATATTACAATGTATCGTGACACGGCAGTCACGATCCGTTCCGCTTTGTTGACTTCCCGCGCGCGATATAAATCAGCCTTCATCCGACGTTTCGCGATCGAGCGCCGCGGTCCTCTTCCGTGCTCCTCCCGAGGGCGGACTCGTGAAAAAAAAAGAGGGATGGAGGGGGTAGAACGAAACGAGAGGAAAACGGAAAACGAGCAACAAGAATATCTTACGCGTGTCATCGTTCACGCGGACACCAGACGCGCTGAAAGCGTATTTCATTCGTGTTTTATAAAGCGTAATTCCGAAAGCATCGAGCGGAAGACAAAGGACGAATTTCGAAGCGGGGAACGGAGAAAATATGCGTGTCAGGACCTTCGACAGTTTACACGTATCCTGATGTTTATGGTCAATGGAACAGATTCCGTTTGGACAGCAATATTGTAGTATCGTAGTTTTGGAATACCAAAAAGAACGTAGTGTTAACACGTTGAATGCCACGCCAGTTTTACAAAGTTTGCCCGTAGCAAACCCTTTTCTATTTTACGATACATATACTGATGAAATATTTCCTACAACAAATAAGTTACAGTGTGTAACTATTTCTAGATGTTTTATATTTTTAGATGTGTCTAGATTACAGTATAAATAAAATTCGTATTCTATGCTAATGAATAAACAGTGTTCTACCATAATGACAATGAAAATGAATGGATAACCAATATTTACGAACCATAAAATTATGTTTTAAATTATTCTGTTGTCTTAAACTTTTATCAGCTACTGTACATCGGCAAAATTAAACTATTCAAGGTTAAGAGACGATTTCTAATTCGAATAACAATGAAACGCACGAGAACAAGCGTGAACGTTGAATTTGAAAATCGGTGAAAAAAAGAAACCCGGATGAAACGAAACTCGAGCGCTCGTCCATTCATTATTCACCGTTCTCCTTGTTGCCCATCGATCGCTTCTAATTCCGAAAAAGAAGAGAAGCACGAAACGAAAGCGGGGTAAAAGGGTCGGGGAGAGAGCAGGCTTCAAGTCGGCCGATTCTAAACGGAGAGCCAGGAACCAGGAACCGGTGTATCTTTCAATGATTTCGCTTTGCTTTTCGATCGGCTCGGAGCGTGGCGCGCGCTTGATTTCGCGCCGGCGGATATCCCGGTGAAATCCGATAAACCGCAAAAGGCTATTTGTTAGAATGAAAAAATCACTTCCTCGTGCCCGGCCGCTGATAAACCCCGACGGATCGTATCACCAGCCGCGATACGTCAAAACAGAAATGGCGTGAATTCAATATCCCGATTTCGAACTCAGTCGACGTACATACATACGTGTATGCACCAGACCGCCTACCACCGGCACAAAGACACCGTTCTCTCCTCTCTCCTCTCTCTCTCCCTATCTCTCTATACCAGTGCTGCACACCATCCTGCTTTCTCCCCCTGCTTTCGTCCCATCTCGCGTTTTGCGTGCTTCCTCTATCGCTGCTCCTCCACCATTCATCGCAGCGAGTTCGTTCGGAGGATCTCCGATTCGCAGGTAAATTCAAACGCGTGAACGAGGATCGTTTGGAGTAGGCACGGAACAGGCGAGCTCGGTGTGAAAAGATGGCGGGGCATAATGAGGTGAGTTGAGGATGGTGTGTATGTAATGGACGGGTTTCAACAAAATCTTCATCGCTTATCCGGACTTAACGACCGACCGAACGTGGTTTCGTGGGAGATAGGGCGAAGGTTTCTAAAAGTTGACACAGCAGCTAGGGGATTGAATGCGTGTAGTTAAACGTGATATAGCGTTAGCTGATAAAGTGGATACGATCGTAAAGAGAGTTGAAGCAATATTTGCGTGCCACCGACTAGGCTGAGCGCGTAGCACGTAAAAGGTGACGATACGAGATACAGTAGCGGACAAAAGTTTAAGATCAAACAGTCGACGAAACTGAATTAATTTATAAGAAATAGCGCGGTATACAAAATTCGTATTCTATACTGATTATTGGAAATGGGGTTTCATATTTCTGAAATAAAATACACTCTTATTTGAAATATTGTAATACTTTATTATATAGCACGAGGAAAGGCAACAGTAATCGAACCTTGCGAGCTTTGTCATGAGACTAGCAAAACGTAGTGGTCGAAATTCCTACAATCCCGTCCAGGTCCTTCAGTCCCTTTATTCTGTTTCTAAACGTTTTCGAACTTTCTAAAATGCCAGATGTGACTTGGGTTCTAAGAAGAAGCCTTTGAGAAAGTACGTTAAGAGATAACTGGTTTATGGTTAATTTTTGCTTCGCAGTATTTCTGTATTCAATTTCCAACACTAGTCAATAATGTTCTACCGTAATAACGATAAGAATGATTACACAGACAATATTTGCAAACCATAAAACTATGGTCTACGTTGTCCTCTCCTCTTAAACTTTTGTCCGCTGCTGTACGAATTTCGTGAATTATCTAGTTGCGGGAAAGGGCGGTCACTCGATGGAATCGGCAGGAAAGGTTCGCGCAAAAACGACGAATGAAATATTAACCATCTCCGAGGGAAACAATCAGATACGTGGAATTTCGAACGATGCTTAGAATATTTTCCGGCAACCAGTTGTCGATGCATGAAACTTTAACGGAGTCCTTCGGTTTTTTCCCGCTTCCCTTTCTTATCGCCGATCCAAGGGCAACGGCTCGACTTTTCTAACGCTCGTGCACGAATGTGGAACACCGATCGAGATCGTAGCGGCATCGACAGCCGCGGAAGATCTATATCTAACAGCGGGCAGCAGGACGGATCGAGCCGGGACGATCGATCATGAGGGCGAGACGCGCGACACCGACGGCAAGTCGGCCTCGTACCTCCTGACAGACTGACAGGGTCAAAAGTCGTGAGATTAATCGCTCGAAACGGTGAATACAAATCAGCCGTCGAATATACACCGCGACGCCGGATACAGCGACGAGTTTGTCACTCTCGCCTCTCTCTTTCGCGCTCGACGGTCAGCGTTAACCCTTTCCCGTATCATTTAGCTCGACGAAATCTGGACATAACCGATAGAAGGTTTCGAACGTTTCAATCGTTACCACTTCGATCAAACCATTTTTAGTATTATTGGAAATAGGGTTTCATATTGCTAAATGAAATACACTCTTATTTGAAATATTATCATACTTTATTATCGGTGCCTCGATTTCAACGAAAACTCGAGCAAAAATTCCAGCAGACCCACGGCGTTCACGTTTCCGCGATTTTGTTGAACGCGAAGCAGTATTAGATATGCACGCTTTTCGTTACCCTCCCACCGCCCCCATTATCGCGTAAACGGGCGTGTGCGTAAGCGTATTCCGGATCGGCGAAGGCGAACGATTCATATCGAGCGGTGGTCGCACAGTTTTATCGGCGGGATGCCAAGCGGCCGGTATAATTGGGCCATTGTTGGCTGGCAGGTGGTAACTAGCGGCCCTGTGTTCGTACCAGCCTTGACAAGAGAGAGATCGATCCGAGATTAGAGCGGCGCAGGCCCCGTACACACGGGAGAGCCGGGGTTTTCTTCATAGCGAGCAAGATTTATGCGCGGCAAGCGTCTCGCGTCAATTGGCGGCTCGATAATCGTGCCGGAACAATGAGAAAGATCGCTCGCGGATCTGAGAATCTAATAAGCCGGGAGAGGATATCCAGCGGTGCACAGACCACACCGAGGCAACGCTGTTGATTTATGCGATTTTCCAAGCTGATCGTCCGCGAAACCTGGACTGGCGCGAGTAGGTTAACCCTTCAGGTATGGTGCTGGTACGCGGTACCATAGGAAATTCTACTTCTATTTATTTAGTAGAATGAGAGGACAGGACTCAGGTGTAAACAAAATAAAGCGAAGCGATTAGAATATTAATATATGTGTATTTAAAGCAATTTAATAGTAACAACTTGAACGACTTTAACATCGAGTTACTCGTCCTCGCGAATGTTTCTTACAGAGAACTTCGTGCACCTTCAACTGCTCTATAATTATTCAAAGAAACAGAAAGGCAGGGGACAAGATTCACAATGGGAGGAAGTGGCATAATGGAAGCATTCGTAAGGATCGCCTGCAGGTCCTTATCGCGCGGATAACGACGGGGTCAGCACCGATACGTGCACGGTGTTCATAGGAGTTGAGGTTTGATAACGGATGAGGGTGCCATAGTGGTCCTTTCCGGTTCTCGGTTAGAAATCCGTCACCGTTCTGATTACCATGCCGGGCGCAAGCCATAAACATTACCACCGTATAACACCGGTCGCCGCGACGCGCCACCAGAAATTTACGAACCCTTCTTCCGCGACTTAACTATTAGAATTATGTAGGTGGAAGCAGGAAACAATCTTGCTGTATCGCAATTCAATATATTTCGATTCTCGTGTGGCTGTTGCGATGAAAGAAAGAAAGAGTATGGAAAAGGAATGGAAAACCGTGAAAATATTATACAATAAATGTCGCGATTATACTACTGTTCCAACACTAACCTATGCATGTAATTTCGGTTACGTTCGACGATTATCAACGATCTAACTCGAATCTAACCGTATCTGGAGCAGTATAAGAACTGTACATCGGGTACATAACAGACGCGTTAACTTTACGATATTCGAGTTTCACATGGATCCCTGGACGAATTGAATCGCACCGTCGCGTTGGCACCCCCCATCCACCTATATCGGGGATGATTACACTCAACGAAAGCGTGAAACGAGCGTTTCTTCCCTTCCGTATCGGTCTTAATTTCGAGTCTCCGCTCGACGACGACGGACAAGCTTTCGCTTTCCTTTTTCCTCCCTCTCCTGCAGACGGGAATAAGGTTGGCAGGAGGCAAAGGAAAAAAGGAAAAAAAAATAGGAAGGGAAAGACGAGCCACCCTATAAAAGGTTGTAATCATTACGCGACACTCTCCGTAATTATGTTCGTAATGATTACTCGTACAGAAGTTCGCCAGGCTCGCGGAGCGTTAAATAACCTAGTGCTTCGACCGCGCTAGCGTCCTCCTCTCCCACCCATCGGCTCAGGTCGCTTTTCCCCTTAATTAAAAATCATGAATTAATCAGATCGTTAGTAATCAGGCGCTCGTCTTCTCGCGTGGACGTTCCTCCGTCTCTAAATCTCGCTCGTCTCGCCTCAAATAGACGTCGCAGTGCTTTTACGGTCCCTTTAGCCTTCCAACCCCATCGCCGCGGTGCGTTCGTTAAGGGCGGATTCATCCCCCAAATTAAATCAATTACCATACTAAGGCGGATTTTCGGAAAGCTCGCTCCCTGGCTTCCACCCCATGGCTTTCATTTTAACGCCGCCTTTCGACGAGCTTGTCTCATACACCCTCCCCGGTCCTCGTCGCCGAAGCCACCGCCAACACCCCCCGCCTAGTTCCTCAAAAATAAACTTCCCCGACCCGTGACGCGGCGGCCAAGCGATAATGGACGAGGTGCTTCCCTTGGAGAAGGGGCTGGAGTTAGAAAGCGATCACAAATGAACTTACATACAAAGTTATCGATGGAACTTTTAGAATTTTGGGTGCGAAAAGCTCATTTCATACGAAATCATTCTTCCTAAAAATTACTTTGAATTTATCGTTAACAGAAGGTGTCTTTTGCCACGAATAACAAAAAATTCTTAATTTTCTCTAGCTTTGGTAAACAAAAAAAAAGGAGTATAACAGCGAAACGCTTTGCAGCAAACAAGGTATTCCAGGAACGAGACGTTCGACGAATCTTGCGGCAAAGAGGCCGACGTTGGGGGTGCCAGAACGCAGCTCGAAGAGCAAGGAGGAGCAGGAGGAGGAGGAGAGAGAGGACCGTGAAAGTCGACGGGGAGGGGGTGGTTGCAGCGGAGGCAGGAGGCAGTAAAATCCACAAATCACCGAATAAACCAGAACAATGACGTAGCGCGGGTACGGTGATCCTGAAAAGGGGTGGAACGACGGGGTTGCGGAGCACAGGGTCCGGGGGCGGGGGTAGGAGGAGAGACGACTGGTTACCAGGAACGTACTGGAGCGTTGTAGAGCGGGAGGGCCGTTGAGGACCACTATACAACGAAACGCGTTCCCGGCTGACGATAAATTTGTCCACGGAGTCAATAACAGAGGCTGTTTCTGTGATTTAATGATATCTGCCTCCGCGTCCACCGTTCATAGCGGCCGACTGTTTGCCTGTTTTCACTTTTCAGCTGAAAAGGCGACGAACGCGTCGAACCCCGAGGAGTCCTCTCGGTTTTCGGCTGAATTTAAGGATCGCGTCAGTGTTTTCTCAGTCAGAGGATTTAATTATCCTCGGGAGAAAATTGCGGAAAATATACTTTCCTCATACGTTAATGACAATATAATGGCAAAGAAAGAATAAAAAATTTGCAGTACGGTGAAATAAAATGAGAACCCAACGGAATCGTAGGTACTTCAGAAGAAAGATAAATAACGTTTGCGCTTTAGAATTAATACCTGTTACCGAAATTTTCATGTGTCCTTTTTCAAATTAACCCTTAGCGCTCGGTTGGCTCCGCTGCGGAGACATTCTGTGTTCGATACGATTACATTCCAGATGCTTTGCCATTAGTTATTTTCCGACCTATATAAAGAAAAAAAATATACGGAGCGCTAAGGGTTAAAAGGTTTATCGTATTAAATTTCTCGCCGAATTGAAACGAAAGATCGGTTGGTTCCTGCAAAGGGGACGTTAAAGGGTAGAACAGAACGGATTCATGAATTTCACAACGACACACGTATTCCAATTATATTCGAAGCTATTAAACAGCACTTTCACCGTGCGGGGATAGAGAACTCGAGCGATCGTCGTACAGCTTTTGCCACGACTTTCCACCGAACTCGTCCGGTCTGTAATAGTATGGAACCCGTGTACGCGAATGCGGGTGCGCGCGCGCTCATTGTGCGCGAGTACTCGACTTAATTAACCACGGTCCAGGCCAGAGAACGAGTTAAATATCACTCGCATTTTTCGAATTTCGCCTCATTATTTATTTTCGTAGGCGCGCACGACGCACCGAACAAACGATACCGGTATTATATTTCGTTACATATTATTCGGGGTCCGATCGGTCGGTAATTTAACCAGTCGTACAAAAATTTAATAAACGAACCCGTGGACCGCTCCGCCCCCTTTGAATTCCATTTAAGCCCCGTCCAACTTAAATCAATTCGTATCCGATAAAGCGTTTTGTTGTCAGAGCCGGATCGCGGTGCGGGGGTGTGGGATAAGAATCGGTCGAAATGAAAATGTTTGAAACGATGCATAGTCGCGCGATCTCTCTCTCTCTCTCTCTCTCCTTCTCTCCCTTCCTCCCTCCCTCGCTCCCTCACTCTCTCTTTCTCTCTTTTGGCGTATTGTTCCTTTCTTTGAGACCGGTGAATTTTAAAGCTGCCATGGTAATTAAAACGATATTTAATTAAAAAGCGATGCTTAAAAGTACACACGCGCAATTTTGATATCTCGTATCCGCGCTGCTATAATAAACCGGTTGTTTTTCGTTACGCCGCTGCGTAAAACACCCCCTCCGCAGCATCCCCTCTGCTTGGTGGTAGGTGAACACGTTCGACCGAGTAAAACGCGGAGAATTAACGCGATACAAGTTCGGCGTAACGCGTAAGCTGTCCGTTTCATCGCGGAAAGCAGCTCGCGAAAAATGCTGCACCCGACAAGGGCGAAAAGAAACAAGCAAAAGACAATGGTCGAACCGGGTTCGTTCGTCTCTCCCGGCCATCCACGCTCCCTCCTCTCAACCCCCTCCGATACAACCACCCGCTTCAGCCCCCCTCCGTTCGCTCGTCTAGCTCGTCTAGAACGATTAGGATCATCCGGGAAGACGATCACGACGGTTTCGTGTGGACTTACGAGTACGGGCGACGTGAAAGTTCATTAGAGGCAGCCCTGATGGACACGTGCATTAATCAAGATTTTAATTACCACCGCGTGTAACTGCGCGCTCGGCTAAAAACTAAACATACCTCCACCTCCTCCTGCCCCGTACGCTACCTACTCTAACTCCTGCTTATAACGGAGCCCGGGCTCGTAGCTAGAGCTAGAGCCAGCTCTAATTAGAGCTCTTCTCGAGGCTCGAAGATTAAAAGCCAGGCCTAAGTGCCGGCACGATGCGGGAGCTTCCCTCCCTCCCTCCCGCCCTCCCACTCGTTTTTCCCTCTCTCGCTTCTGCACCCCTCGCGCCCTCCACCGCCGTCCCTCTTCCGTCGTTCTTCCACTCCCTTTCTCTCTGCCCTCTCTCTCTTTCTCTCTGCTCCTCTTTTTCTCCTTTCCTCTCCTACCTTCGTTCCACTCCTTTTCTACGCTGCTAACCCTTTCTTCCTCTAGCCACGCACCACCTTTCCCCACGCTATCTTCGCCAACCTCGCGTTCCCTCCCTCCTCCTACGCCCCCTCCCCCGACAGCGTTCCCCGTCCGCGTGTATCAGCTCGCTCTCCTTCTCCTGCTCTGTTTCGTTCCGTTTAATAGCGATCGGCCATTCGCGAAATGCGCGAAGCGGAATCTCGTGGGTGAAGGGGTAAAAAAAAGGAGCGCGGGGAAGAAAGGAGGGAGGGACGAGGAGGAAGAGAGACGCCACGGGAACGAGATGGCTTGATAATTGAGCGTTCGTCTCATCGATGAGAGAGCGTTGTCTTTCCTCGTAGGTAGGCCCTGCTCCCTCACCTTTGTCCCCCGTCTAGTGTTCGCCGGGTTTCCGATTCCGTGGCCGCCGACGGAATTTATTTTAATTAAAAGGGGAGGCCCGCCAGCCAACCTCCTCGTGCCTGGGATTCTCGTTTTCGTAAACGACACGGTATCGCGACGATCGACCGTGTCTTTAACGTTTCCCTCCCAAACACACGAACAACAAGAACGGCGCCGTTAAAATGGTACCTACCGCTGGCTCGTGACGAGACAGGAATTCTTCAAGGATTCCGTGGGAAAGCGAAATCTTAATGGAGTTCGAACAGTTCGGGAAAGCAAGAAGGACGGGTGAATTTTTGAAGAATCCCGCACGCGCGAATCAAAATAAAGGCAAGCGAGTACGCTCGAAGAGCATTCGTGTTCCTTCGGAGCGGGCATGCCGGGGCCTTTCGCAGACGTTCGAACCCCGTTTGACTTTCACTCGAGGAGACGCTAAAAGGTTCCGTGGTGTATCAAGGAGATTTTGCTTTTAGCACATTCACGATAAAACGCGCGTCCCGCGCCCGTGTCTCCCTTCCGTTTTCCATAACGCCTTCCTCGAGCGGTCGACTCTAACGTCGATCGGCATTCACCGGGCTTGGCAATCGGCGACCTTTCCCCGCAGTTCATTCTCATTAATTACTCTTCGTTTAACGTTACGACGTTCTTCACGAGCCTGCGATTAGTAAACTTCGCAGGATTGCTCGAATTGCACCTTTTACTGCGATCCGTTGCAGGTCGATAAAAAAGGCACTCCTAATTCAACTCTGCCACGTGACTCTATGTTTAATCCTCAGCTCTATTTACGACTGTACAACTCGGTTTTCTATTCAACACTGGTCCCTTTTTTTTTTCGAGGAAACCCTTATAGGCCTTTTCCTCTTCCAAACCCCGTGCGCGCTAATCATTGCCGACCCACAGGTGAATTATTCAGTCGCCAATGGTTTTTTCCGATGGGCCTAGCTTTCGTCTAGTCGACCCACACTTTCACTTCTCTGATACTTAAAACTACGAAACTACAATCGTGATTCACCCATGGAAAGGAATCGAAAGTGAAAATTCGGCCGCGTGGAACGCCGCTTCCGGAAGCGAGTCGCGTTATTTTTAACCCGGAAAATAGTTTCACACGCGTGACTGGCCTGACGGGTTTCACGATCGCCTCCCCATTGGTCCCCGAGCGTTACGGTGCGCGGCCTAAGTTCGCGATAATTTAATCCGCGAAGGTTCGGAAAAGCAATTAATGAACATGAAGTAATTACGGGCCGCGCGCGCTTTAATCTTTCCGTCTTCCCGTTTCGGTAACGGCTTTCTATAATTCAGACATATCTCATTAAAAGTTGTTCGCGTTCCGCGCGACCAAAATAAACGTCAACAGCCAACTTCCTGGCTCTAATTACCGCGCGATTCAAGTGATTTCCCCCGTACGTTTGTTTTAATATCAAAGCGTGATTGGTCGACGGGGCAATCGGCCTGCTTTCTGCGCGTCGCCATTGGTCAGGAACAAGGGTGAATTGCAACACCCTTCTATTTCCTGGTGTTAGCTTGCGGTTGAAGCGTTCGAGAGATTAATGCGTGAAACGAGGAAGATTAACGCTATATAATGTAATAAAGATTTTATTATTAAACGATATTTTCTTCGCGTAATTAACGGTTTAATATTTTATATATATGATGTCGCTCGGAAACGTGTTATCTTCGTATAAGGGAATAAAATTATAAAATTTACACACGAAGCATGCAAAAAGCTGATTAATAGACTCTCGATCGGTAAAGTGTTAAGAATCTCGAATATCGAATTCAAATTGCGATCGGAAATTTACGATATCAAAATTGAAGTTATCGCTTGGAAATATTTGTCAAATAGCGATTACGCAACCTAGACTTCGAAACTTTGAAATTTTAAAGGTTCTACTAATCCTAAATGAGAGATGTTGTCTGTAATTTGCTAATCAAAGTATTCTGCTTACTTTGTGGTATCTTTAGAGAAGTAACGGAAATGGTAAATAAGAAGCGTCGTTCTCCACGCTCGATACTTTAGATACGTGTGTGCAAATGTAACGAATAATAGATAGGTCTCGGATGATACGTAAGGTTGGAGATGCTAAATTTAATAAGGAACATTTATCGAGGTGACAGCGATTCCCATAATTTCTCACGACACTTTTCTCGTTCCCGCGGTGAAATCTGAAATTTCACTTCGTCGGTTAACTTTCGCAATTTACGAACTGGCTCGTCTCCTTCCTCACTCCATCCGCCTCTGCACGAACAATTTGCGGCCGTGTTACGCAAACACGCGTCTAATAAAAGGAAAGGAGGAGAAAAAGGACGAAAAAAAGGAACGGAGGAGGTGTAAAAGGAAAGGGGAAACAAAAAGAGGATCGAAGGGAACGAGGAAGAAGGAGTTTAAAAAAAATCGCTTAAACGCGGATCCGTGGGTCCGTAATGGAATATTCATTCGTTGATTTTATATACATACGATAGGTGTGCATGTATTGAGGGGGGGGGGGGCGGAGGAGGAGGAAATAGCCGCGGAACAAGTTTATGTAAATTCCCCGTAAACAATCCCGGCGAGTTAAACCGCGGCCACGAAATTAAAGGTTCGCAGGGGCTTTTTAATTTTCAAATGGCTAGCTTAGATAGAATGCAAATATGACAGCTGAACATAAAGTTTAATTACGTGCTAGTGATAAAGCCGGGGCAGGGCACCACGGCGGCCGGGCACAGCGACGCAATTAAAAAATATTAAACCGGGCCATCTCTCTCCCATATACCCGTCTATCTCCGGGGTTTATTCTATGGGCTTTTTTGAGTGGAAAATAATCGCTAAAATGGCTTTTGCCAACTAACTCGCGAGCAAATATTGCGAGTATGCGAGAGAGGGGAACACAGATTAATTATCTGATTCATTGCGTTCGACGGCCTGGCTGTTTGTAACACTCGAGAGCCGGCTCTCTCTGGCTGCGCCTTTGTATTGTAGCTACTCGATGTTGAAAATGAAATAAAGAAAAAAAACAGGGAAATGGAAAAAATAGAAAGGGAAGTGAGCACGAAACGAAGCTAAGAAATGGGAGGAAAAGAGAGAGTGGACAGATGATTCAACGGCGAGGAAGTTAAGGAATCGTCGGGAAGATTGTTGAAATTTATCGATTTACAACAAGTAGAATTACAGAGATATGACTGAACTTAACTGTAGAATAAAATTGATTACAGTTCTCAAAATAATCACTATCCTATTCTACGTTAAGAACATTCGTTAAATTTATTAGATCATCTTCATGCTTTTCGTATGGTACTTTTTAATTAGTGCCGTTTAAGACGCGCAATAAACAGAAGAGGCTTCGAGGGATGGGCAGACGCCAGCTATTGATTAACATTGCGTCGGTCTGCTCGTTGCTGCCATCGTTTCGCAAGAATTTAAGATTTCAAATTCGCATATGTTGCGCGAGGTGTCGTGAAAAGCAAAAAAATAAATAAATAAAAAAGAGTCGGGAGCGGAAACAATGACAGGCAGGGCCACGATCGATTTATTTCGGGGCCGGCCGCTGTCACAATCCTCAATTAGTTCTACAAATGTTTTCTCGTTAACCCTCCCGGCCGGTATCGCGCTATTGAAATACGACATATCAATGCGTCCGGCTAAAAGCCTGCCGATATATCGCCACTCGATAATCTTTTGCTGACAAATTACGCTTAATGGCATGAAACATTACCACGCGTCCGCTAGTTTATCGCAGTATACGCTTGGCGTCGATGAAACCACGCTGATTTCACGTGCAATTCGCCATGTTTAAGGCGCCGCATTAAAAGTCGAAGCCCGAAGATTTTCTGCATTAAGATAACAAGCGATCGAACATTAAACGAACATTAAAACAATTTTATAGAATCACTGGTGGGTAAAGCAAAAGATACTTTGTTTAAACATAGAATAATTTTATCTGAAATACGTCCGCTCGCATTTGCTCATCCACCCAGACTTCCTTAATCTATCATATTAGTAATCACACTATCAACCATTTTCACGGTCACATCACTCTAAAGCATTAACACTAGAACTACCACAGCAGTTAAAATGACTGGTTGATGATTACTTATAGCAACCTTATAAATTCACTGTGGTAAAGCTTCCAAAATTTCCTATGATTTTCCGTAGAAGGTATAAATACAGATTTATTTCTTATGTATTCCGTATTTTTTCATGTAATTTCCAATGTGATCTCTTCCATGCAAATAAGTACGCTTTGATTGCCGGTAGTTCTAGTGTTAATCTCTACCTCAATCGTATATACACCCTGCACGATAGATGTACTCTAATACATCAACACTTTTTACGTTATCGAGAAAAGGAGCATCTAAATCGGTTGCAGAACGAATCTCAGTCAAATCATCGACTAATCCATTCCTTCCCTCACACATTCGTTACCTCTACAATTTTTAGTCCTTCGATCATCTCCTCGTTCGAAAATATTTCAAACGCGACCAAGCGCCGGATTAAAGATCGAAATCGGTATAAAGACGATTTTGCGTTTAAGTTCTTGAGTCGCTTATCGCGTCATTCGCGAGAAAGACGACGTCGAAACGAAGATTCGTCCTATAAAATGGCGAGCAGCGTACGGGCGGACCGATCTCGTTGGCCGATTAAAAACAACGCCAACTGTCGTCCCCGCGAGCGATAAATAACCGGTCGCCGTTAGAGGGACCTTTCGATCTATCGAATGGAAAAGAATGGCCGCTCTTAATCGTTCTTCCAATCGGTTAATGCACCGTTCGCGGTGGCGCGAGCCGGGCAGGCTAAATAAATGATTCTGCTCCTCTTTCCCGCTGTTTCGCGCGATACCTTTCCGCTCGGGCTTTCAAACGCGCCGCGGCCGAGATTCGAACCGACTGCTGGCGAAATTGCGCTTTCGCAACCTCTGACGGACCATTCTGATTCGAGTAATAACTGTTTCACCCCAACCCGTCTCTGCGTAACTTCTTTATAAGAATAATAATCATAATAATGCGAGTTTAGGAAAATGTGAAGAATGCTTGAGTTGAGCGATAACCGTATGAACGTAGAATGTTTGGACTCGAATGTTTCTAAAACGCGAAAGATGAGCACCTGAGAAAACGTCGCGATTGAGGAATTTTTACAATTAGGAAGAGTGAATATTCGAAAGTTGTCTTTCGCGTTCAACGTAATGGGGTCCGTTCCGTGGTTTCGAGTTCTCGTAGATGAAAACTCGATCAGATTCGGGTTAATCATACTTATTGGGAATGGGGTTTAATATTGCTAAATGAAATAAACTCTTATTTGTGAAATAATACTATGATAATTTATTGATACTTTTATATAGCACGAGGAAGGGCAATTATGACCGCACCTAGCGAGTTTTGTCACAAGACTAGCAGAACGCAGTGGTCGAAATTCTTACAACCCCGTCCGGGTCCTTCAGCCCCATTGTTCTGTTTCTCGATGTTTTCGAACTTTCTAAAATGCCAGATGTGGCTTAGCTTGTTGGAAGAAGCCCTTGAGAAAGTACGTTAAGAGAAAGCTGGTTTATTGTTAATTTTTGCTTCGTAGTATTTCTGTATTCAATTTCCAACAATACTAAATAAAGATTACTTTGACGCGTTTGCGAATATTGACGAAGTTACTTTAGTTTATCGATGCACGCACCTGCCTTGGTGCTACGCAAGTTTCTCCAGGTTCAGCATAAAATAGCATTTCGATTGAAAGACAAATCAAAAAAATCGACTATTACAATTCCAGCAGCTACTGTCGTAAAAGCGTTACGAACTTATCAACAAGCGATAAGAAAATTCATTGCTTCTGTACAGAAACCAAGATAGGCCCGGGTACCGGCTTTTTCCTTCTGAAAGTTTAACCTCTTTCCACGTCTCGGCTCACTACGCGGATTTATCTGATTCAATCTATATGCAAATCAATTATAATAGTAAATTAACGGCTGACCTAGACGGTTAGATAGATATATCTCGGCCGACGATTATCTTGCCAGCATGTTCGTTGCCTGGTCCCGCAATTATGACCCAGTCGTTGTAATGACTGTTTAGTCACCGCTAGCTCCGCGGGGCAATTTAATTATCATCGAGCCACGGGATCGCCGGTCTCTCTCTCTCTCTCCGTCTCTGTCTGTCTCTCTCTCGTCGGTTTCTCGAACCGATCGGTACGTGTGTACGAAGAAATTATGTTGTTACCGCTCGGAGGAAAGGGTTGTGTAATTCGCCTTTATTAGTTAGTGCAACTAAGGTTGGTATTCATCGATGATACTCTGCTTCTCGAACCGTTAAATCGTAATTCAGGGAAGAAAGCACGGTTATGGGACGTTTGAATATTCATAGTTTCTAAGAGATGTTAAATTTTGGAGGAAGGAATCTTCGAATAAGGTAGAATTTGAAATCTAATCGAGAATATATTAATATAATTTTTCTCGCATCTTTATATTCTACGTTTCATAATAATTTTTTCAACGATTTCCCGAACTGTACTCTTTTCTTTTCTGATTTTCTATAGGTAGAATTTTCTTTTCAGCCCCATGGACTCGAATAATTATTTCGACCTTTACTTAATTATTAACCCGATCGGTCAACTTCTTAAAATCTCCTCTAATACCAGGCTCCACTTTAAACCTGCTGCCCTCTCGCACTCCGGAAAGTTCAAAGCGTATATCGTTTCTTTGATTAAACCTGCAGCCTCGATCCGTGAGAAGATCGAGTGGAGGTCCGTTTATAGCAAATATACAGTTACTCGATAGCACGATAACAAACAAGTGGAAAAAAGAGGGTCGCAAAGGGGTGGGAGGAGAAGCGTAGAAAGAAAAGTGACCGTACATGAGCCCGATCCTATAACTACCACCTTTAGGCGTATCTTCGACGGGTAACAGCGAGTACAACACCAAGCCCATTCAATCTAATACTTCTACAGGAGGAGGACGGCGGGCAGAGGGGGTTAGCAACAACCATTTGAACTCACACAGCCAAAGGGGTCGACACGAACGTGGTTAGGGGCAGTTTAATATCGGATAATTGAATCCGAACCCCTCCCACCACCTGGCCACACGACCTCTGGCTCACTCGTGGCCACGAAGAAATGAGATAGCAACGAACAGAGAGCCAGCGAGAGAGAGGGGTGGACTGGAAAACGGAGATAAAGAACGGGTCAAATAAAAAGAGAGAGGGAGAGGGAAAAACGATGGAAAGAGAAACCCGAGGGAAGGAAAGAAATCGAAATGCAGAATGAAATAGAAGCAAGCAAAAAAGAAGATAACCGTGATGAAGAAGACTACTGTAGCCGGAGAGCGGACACGGTCAGCTACTACCCCTTATGGCAACTTTATAGAATAAAACGGATAAAGTAAGCTTGTAAATGTTAAAAGTGAACGAACGAAGGAAAAGCTGTCCCATATTTTAATCCCTATCCTCTTAATTCTATTTACTTTTGTTATTACTTAGTTTTGAACTACTGTTGTTCACAGTTCATCAAATGCATTTAACTCATATAGTGAGAAGGAGCGAGTGGCAATTAAAAAACAATTGATTGAGCTCAGCCAAAGCGATTACAGTAGATAGGTTAGAGAATGTACAACTAATTATAGCCAGAAACATATTTTAGTTAGTTATTCAAACGTCTTAATTTTCTATTCTTATCCCTCGGCAAGCATTATTATATTTGTGAAACTTCTGTGAAATAAACTGTTCGTTAAACCTAAAATATCAACAGTTTTCGATCAGAAACGCAAGGTGTTAAAAGACTGCGATATAAACTGTCGTATTGCGTCTTCGACGTTTGGAACCCTGACGATAATGAGGTCAATATAAACAGTTGAGAGCTGCAACTAACGAGGTCGATATAAACAGTTGACAACTGAAACAGGCTAACCGTCCTCTAATTTGACCCTCGTGTTTTCAGTTTCGTTCCAGACATCAGAATGCATCCGCTCTATGATTGCATTACGTTTTCTTATTTTGTATCCTTAATTAAATTACTATTTCACTAAATACGCGTAAATTGTGTGTTTGTTAACTTTAAATCTACAACACAAGGAGAGACACGCGATCGTGCGTCAAAAGGTCGCGCGTCTGCATCCGGGTCTAAAGGTCGTATTCACGCCAGTAATCCGGGCAAACTTCATCTTCGTACGGGAGAAAGAACGGCGAATAAGCTTGCCGGTGCTAGGCAGCGCAATCCCATTCAGGCCAATAAGAGTAAATTAAAGCCGGTGTGGGAGAGCGGTGGGTGCGCTAACAATTCGAACTGTCGAGCGCCGCTCCAAATGGCCCCGATATATGTGTCTTTCCGTGTTCCCCTCTCTTTCCCTCTCGTTCCGTCTTCTTTTTTTTCGCTTTTCGCGCGATATAAGTCGGAACTCGTCCGGCCCCTACCCCCTCTCACACCGCCCCCCAACCCTTGAGGCTCTCTATACACACATAGTTAAAATAGTAGCGGCCCGTGGAATGCGGGACCGAGCACAATTTATTTGACCAACGTAAATTTTCTGCCGACGAATACCCCTGGGAAGTTATTTAATTTCGAGGCGATTCTCAGATCTGGAGAGAGCCAGGCGCGGCGCGGCGCTGCCAACGGCTCAGACTTTTTCGCCCTCTCTACCTGGCCGGCGATTCGGGAAATTTATGTCACCGGACACGGTGTACCGTCCAGGAATTGTCCGGATCGTATGCTGAACTCGACCCTTCCACCTCGTTCCGAGCCTAGACCCAGGGGAATTCCCGTAATTTCCCCGTGATCGTTACCGTTTAGCGTCAAACAGCACACCCCTGCGCGGTGCTTCTAAATAAAACGTTCGAAATGCACTCGGATCGCACCCTAATCCGTGAGTCGACGAGTGGAGACACACCGTACCGAATGAAGTATCGCGCGATCTGTAAACGCGAAAACTCAAGCAAATCGACCGTAGGCAATTATGAGCGGCGTATTGGCCGACCGGAAGAGAGGACGGCAGGGGGGAGGGTGGCGGAATCGTTGAAATCCAGTCGCCATAATGACCCCGGCAGATACACGATGCGAGTGTATACACAATGACGACGGCGATTCGACAAGAGGGAGGGGGAGGGGAGGGGTGGAAAAAATCAGCCCCCGACTCTGGGATTTCGTTTAATTAATTTTTTAATTACAAACTCATCGAAACGAGCCGGGCGAACGACGACGGCCTGCGTCGACCAATCCGAAATTTTTGATGCGATTGATGGACGGCGAGGAGGGCCGCAAGGACGCGAGCCCCGCCGATGCGATCGTGATTATTATTAATTTTACAGGTATTATTGGTTATCGTTTATATTTATTCAGTACTACCGACAGCTCGCAGCCCTCTCTCCGACCGCTCTCCATCCCCCCGCCCGCTGCTCGCCATATTTGCCTCCACGCCGCAGGATAGAGACGAAGTCGCGCGTATGTATAGGTTGGGACGGACACGGACGGCGAACGGACAGAGACGGGTGTATTTACAAGCTCACAAAGCAACGATACGCAATATTAAAATGCCAGGGTAGATTAAAAGTAGGAGCCGCGTGGAATCGACTAATAAAAAATTATTTCGCTGAGCTGCAGTCTGGCCGGCGCGATTAAACGTCGCGTCGCGGCGGGGCCGCGCAACTTTCGACGATCGTTGATGGGGGAAATGAACGACGAGGGGGACAATCTAAGCAAAGCTCGGTACACATAGGTTTATTAGCCGTCGAATCGGCCGAGCGCATGCCTGATCAAACGAGGCAGCGAAACTTTCGTCGAACCCTGCAACCCTTTCTCGCTCTAGCTACGTCGAGTTCGACGATGAATTTCTAGTGAAAATCATTCGAAAGCGAAGCCGGTAAAACGGCGGGAAGAAAAGGGGTGACGAAAAATGGCATCGATATGGAAGAGTTCAAGAGCAGACCGATGAAAATCAAGGATCGAAGGGGCAGGGCGAGGGTTAACCCGGCCCTAGGCCGCGATCGCGGCTAGAAGGTTACCGGAGGAGCCGTGTGAGAAAGAAATGAAAGGTCTGCGAAGAGAGAAGCTCTTTTATTAAACGAAAAATTGGATCGGTGCTTGTCGGAATGCAATATTTCGACGGATTCATTTGGTGGAAACATTTCTTCCTCGGGAAAAAATTCAATCAAATCCAGAAGGCGAAGAAGGAAGGCGGGACGGAGACAGAGGGCAAAGGAGAACAGGGGGAGAGGAGGATGAAGCCGGTGGAGAAGCGGAGAGGAGAACGGAAAGATCGAGGAGAAGAAAAGTATGAAAAGCTCCGCGAGCAAAAAGGCGCGTAGGGGCCCCGGGTATCGAAATATTTACAAGCTATCGAGCGGTATTATTTCATCGGCGGCGGTCGATCCTTTCAACGTGACCGTTGCAAAATTCAATCTCATTGATCGATCGCCACGGTCGTTTATAACTTCGTCGAAATTGCATCGTTAGCGGCGCGGCGAGGTATCGATCAACGGCCGCGGCTCATTATTTTCTCTCCGGCTTCTCTGCAAATGATACTTTCTTCGAAAGCAGACAGATTGCGTACAAAATTCCAGGACGGACCGCCGTTAATATTCCTACCAGACGATGCACATTATTCTCATTACCTCATTAACACACACCGGCCGCCGCTCCATCTCGTTACGACAGAGATCGCGCGGTTCTACACCTTTCCTTGTCCCTCGCACGCCTTGTGCGCACGCCACTTTTCTTACGCGTACAGGGTGTTCCGAAATTACGGGGCCGACAAGCAGAACAGTGATACGTGTACGGAATATAACGAAAGTAATATTCTTTCGTCTAAATAAACGCGTGTACCGACTACAAATTCAAATTTTAAGCGACTCGGCCGGCAATTCGCCACTCGTTACTCGCTTCTGTGCTACTTAACCCTTTCGCTACGGCAGTCCGGTCACTGAACGGAAACTCGCGTCAGAAATACGTATAATGCCCGTGGTTTCTGTATATACGTTTTTCAAAGTCTTAAACCAATCGTTGCTCTAATCTAACAAGTATACTTAAACTTTCAATATGAAAAGACTTACAAAATTATTAAAATACAAAATACATTTGGATGCCGTATATATGAGGCGCTCGAAGTGAAAGGGTTAAACCGTTTTCATGTTTCGCTTAAAACTTCGGTAACATTGTGGACGCGCACGTCCGACTCCTTTGTAAAATTTTTGAGACTTACTAATACCGACCCTATTAATCGAATTCTATTTGTAACAAATTATCATACTGCTACGATTGACCTGTTCACTCATGATTCAACTGCCTTTAAACGTTCATTATTCAATTTATTCAATAATTTGTCTTGGCTCGTTTATTGTTAAATAAAATAGAATAAAATAAGATTTAATAATCAAAAAATTCTCCCGTTCGTCTACACTGAAACATCCTCTACATTCACGTGCCCGAGTTTTTATCATGAAAACGTATCCTACACGCCTGAACCTTTCGCAAACAAAAATAAGATCCCTGTTGACGTGTACGTGTTGCTTCAGTTTTTCCGGCTCGAATTTCCGGAAGTACAAAGGGCGCTGAGGGGGAACTCCTCCGAGGATACGGAGATTCCGAGTCCTGTCCACGAGTGAATTTTCGCTTTATCACGACGGTGATTTACTTAATGAGTACAGCGGCACACCAGTCGGAAGAGAAGAAAGGGAACGCGTCGGTGGCCGTTCGACCAAGCGCGACGGAAGAGATTAGGAGCGAGCAGCACGCATTGTCTTCGAGAGGACCGGGCCGGGAGAAAGTGTGTCGAAAAACAATGGTGTGTTCAGCCCCCCCCCCCCTCCCTATCTGTGTCCCTCTCCTACTCCCTCGTCCTTTCCCTTTTCTATCACCGTATCACGGGTTCTTGATGAAAACGTGACCCAGTACGATCCCCCGGTGCAGCTACCTGTCGTACCGACCGAGTTTCTCATCCCTGAAAGACACACTCCGGAAATCCCTAAGCGTTGTTTCGTCGATCTTCGCTGTTTTCGTGCACAGTGAACCTTTGTTTTATCACCTTCTTTACACTTCTACGATTGGAACTCCTTCCTTCTCCGTAAGAAGAGCAACCCCTGGCAGCCCCTATTAGTGTTGTCGAGGAAAGGTTATCGTGTAACTTTATCAATCGTTGTATCGCAGAGAGCTGTTACGTCGCAATGCGACACAATCTACAAGAGGGTAACGGGTCGACGTAACGAAATTAATTTTTTGCGTGACCGTTCGATCGAGTCGCGCTCGAGAAGCGCGCACACGGCACGCCGGCTCGAGGAGTCGCTACGGTCGCGGCCAGTTAAAGGCGAGTGTCGCTGGTACCGAGCAGCACGGATCAATTTATTCCTTAATTTACATTTCTTTAGAGATCTTTTTACCCCCCGTGGGTCCCCTCCCCCTGACCCTCGGTTATTTACGACATGTCGTGATAGCATGCCCGCTACCCCCAGCCAGGATTAATGTCGCGACCTTAATTCATTGCCGAGGCTACCTCGACCTCTCGGCCACCTTCTCGAGCGGTTCCCTTTCGTGCTGTCATGAACCATAATGAGCTCTTTAACCAAATTCCCACTTTAAAGTGGAATCGATATCGTTCGCTCGATGTCGTCAACTGTTTTCGAGCAAGATTCCCCAAGAACTTAACACATCATCGACCGGGAACCTATTAACATTTATCTAACCGCAGGGTGCCACACCGAACTGGACACTATCAATCGCGTATTAAGAATTTATTGAAAATTGTACTTTGGAAAAGTAGGAAATGCATTTGACGAACTGTGAACAACACTACTTCAAGACTAACTAGTAACAACAGTTAATAGAACCAATCGCGGCACTCTTGTTGTGGAAAAAATGGGAGATATCCCCATTCGATTGGCTGAGTGTTAACATTGAGGATCTTTATCCTGTTCCTTTGCTGCAGGAAATATTGATAAAGCTGTGATTATCGAATAAACCAGTCAAAATCATTTTCGAACCCCAAAGCCTCGATGGCACCTCGTTAAATGGAGGGGTTCGGGGGAAATATCGGTTCCCGCGGCTGGCAGAGGGCGGGAAAAAGGCGAGGACTAATTACGTGGATTAAACAAGAGAAATGACCTTGCCGTATTCATCGAGGACAGGCTCGAAACCGGCGCCGGATGAAGAGAGGAGCACAGCGGCGCACGGCGTCGGTCGCCGGCGTTCGAACCGGTTCGAGAGTGTCTTTCGAAGGGTTGTAGAACATTCCCACTAAAATATAAAGTGGCTTTCGGGGTGGCATAGCAATGGGGTGCCTATCGCATGCATTCACCCAGGGACGCAAACGTGGGGGTGCTATTGATCGACTGGAGAGCCAGTCAACCCTCTCGGCCCTACACGCGCGCGTAAAGCTCGCATGTAAAATCATACACGTACACGCACCTGCACAACGGCGGACGCATCTGTGCCTGTAGGTCGTGCAAACGAACGCGAAAGGTGGAAGGTTTAACGTCTAACTTTCGGCTTTCCGTGCGTTACAGACTGCCGTGGCCTTCCGTCCGCGTTGAAAATTTCGACTGATACGCGAAGGTCGGAACTAGCAACACTGTGATGTGATTTCGCAACGGACAGATGAAGAGCATTCAGGTTAACCTGTGACTGATGTCGCTTTCTGTTTTCATAAATACGGGGCAATCGAGAGTGTTGCCGCAAGATTAAGTCGTTTTGTTAGAGTGAAATAAAGCAACGCCGCTTGTTTAAGATTCTTTCACCCTCAAGTTTTTCTAATATTTGTCTCATCCAAACATTAGTTACTTCATATAACCTAACTTCATTTTTAAGCTCAACTTGTTTAACCCTTTGCGCTCTGAATTATTTTGAAATTTTGATGCCAATAACTCCCTAGTATTTCAGGTGTTTTATTTGAATTTCACTTCAAAGGACAATTCTTGAGCGGTACTTATTTCAAACAATTCTTTTTATTAATTATATTAAACATAGCTTTTAAATTTTGTTGTATCTTATATTTGTGGATTTTCTACATTCTTTGACTAAAAAGTAAGACAATCTCTATGTTTAAATCGGCGCTTTGAAAATGTCGAGTGTGACTCGATATAGGAGTTACTGTGATAAAAACTGATGTCGAATTACACTCAACAAACGAGTGCAAAGGGTTAAGTCGACGCGTTGCAATTGAATGTTCGAATGATGTTCTCAATAAAACTCTCCACAGATCTTAGCACAGGTTCTAGCAATTTTTTCCACGCAGCGATCAGTCAGAGCGATAAGCGCAGGCAACGAGAAGTTCGGGTGGAAAGCTCGGAAAGGACGCTGCTTGGGACGGCAAAAGAGATCCACGGAGAGGGGTAATGAAATTGCACTCATCGTGTGAAATTTAATATTAATCCCGGATGTAATATGAGCGGACGCAGCGGTGCTCAAGCATCGCGGAAACAAGCGTCGCTTTCGTAAGCTCCCAAAGGATCGACGCTGGTAACATCGACATGACACGCTCGCGCCGACGTCAATCTGTAAACCGATTATCGCGTCATTTTATCTCGCGATTGCTCACCCCGCAATCTGTTTGCCCCTCCGCCCACACCTGTCCCGCTTTATTTCACTTTGCGAAATAATCTCGGCTGTCGTTCCACGATTTTTCTTACAAACCGCGGCTACACGATCGAATTAGCATAATTGCATACCTGCTGAGACTCGTGATTAAATACGATAAGATCGCACGGCGGCAAGAAACGGGTTATCTAACGGGGTTACGTCGATTTAGAGTTTGGCGCAATTACGTCCACGTTTTGTAACGCGATCAATTTTAACGGTATTTTTCTTTCTTTTTTACATGTTCCCTATTTTTATTTTCAATCTGCGTAAGTGCAAATAAGTAAATATATATAGCGATTGGCTTAGGAATAACATGCGGTTCGTTTCACCAATGTGAAGGAGCGCTAATTAAATTTCATAGTTATAATTTTTTATCGTGTACATGTATATATTGATCACAAAATGAGATCAGTAAAGTGTCTTCTTCTTAGTCGTCTCGACGTCGTTTGATTGGGGTGGTTATCTATCCGTTCTTTGTGTTTCTTGGTGAAAACAGTTATTTCATCTTGAACTGTAGCCAATTTTAACGGTAGCAAGGTAAAAATTGTGGATAATCGAAGAGGGTTCGAAAGAACGACTCGAAAGGTGACGTCAGGTTGGGCACTGCGACGTGCCCTCCAAGCGACGAGCATCCGTTAAAATATTAATACTCGACTTTTAATGAGAGCTGCTCATCTTCTCTCTTATGGAGTGACGGTGATCTCTGCCCTTCGCAGCCTCTCTCCCTCGCGTTTTCATCGCCGTCGCATCCTCCTCCTCCTCCTCCTCCCGTTCCCTACTTGTCACGATCCAATAAACGCTGCGCGAAGAATCTTTGTTCGCGAACCTTTCACCCCCCTCCCCTGCCCTCACCGCGTGATGCTCGTCCTCGTGACAGGATTCGGACGTTTTGTTCGAAAATCAGATTCTCCTCGAGCAATCGTTCCGGATACGTTCGATTAAATTCTTCAGCGACCTTGGACAATGGATACCACTTCCGGTTGATTCTAAAACGCGAGTTATGGGAGACTGGTAACCTATTAAACTCTAACAGTTTTATGAGGTTTGAGTAACGATCGATAACAGGATTTAGGTTGACCTTTCGTGTTTCTTATTCTTTTAACTCTTTCAGAGCCGAGACCTTAATTGTGCGCATCTAATGGAATATATAAACCGTCAAAAGAAGCAGAATACTATGGAACATTGCAAGCCTAGAATGATGTTCCGTTTATCAAGCTTAATCAACACGTCGGAACAAATGAATATCAATTAATTCATCATTAAAGCTCCCCACGTCTCTCTAAATGAAGTCACAATTAAAGCCAACCCTCTCCAAGAAACGATACTTTCCACCGATGAAACATCTTCCTCTAACCTCCCAGCTAACCTCCCGGAACAAGCTCCAGCAACTCATCCCGGCCCCACTCCACGGCATAAAGGGCTAAATCATCGCAAAGCCCAATCAACGTCCGCTGCACAATGCGATTACAAATGGCGCTACGATTTCTTCCCTCGACCCTGCACGATCACCTTCGCGAGGACCTTCTGCCCTGCGAATCAAGGACCTCGATTTATCTTTATCCTCGCGTTGCCACGCTCTCTCACTCTCTCTCTCTCTCTCTCTTTCCCTCTGCTGATCCTGCGTCTTTGTTTCGCGCCCGCTTAAGGACCGTCGCCGACTACGCTCTTGCTGTGCATACGCGCCTCCCTCTCTCCCTCTTCCTCTCTTCGTTTCCCTCTTCTTCTTCTCCATGTCGTTCGCGCGCACGGCGGTCGCCGCCGCCATCTAGCTTAGTCCTGTGCCACCTCCTGCAGCAACCTGCGAGCCTAATCGTGGCAGGACGTTTTCGCGCCTTCTGCGCCCGCTAGTGGCGCCGGCACACCCCCACCACAAAGTCCTGGCTGCCTTCCAGCGCGAGTTTCCGAGTCCTCGCGGCGAAGGATCCGCGCGAAAGTCGCCCGACCACTCTTTCCGCCGCGCTGCTTCCACTTGCACACGGCGCGTCCCTTGGTCGCTCGTACCGTGCGCGATACACGACTGACACGGGTGTTAAATAATGTAACTGGACGGCGGAAAAAATGGTTCGGAGAATTGTTCCCCCGTTTCTAATAATATTTGTCCGGTAACCCTCCCAGAGTCATGTGTACTTAGGAAATCTTGAATTTTGAATCATTCGACGATTGATTAGATGGTTAATTCGGAATAGGTGGTAAGAACGCTCACTGTATATTTAGTTTCTGTTTTACTAAAGGAATGTCTCACTTTTATGCTGAAAAGACATGCGCAAATAGGACCACATAAACGAATCGTTAAGCTGGGATTCAAGCTTGATGTATGTTCAGAATTTCAGAAAAGGTAAATTAATCGGGTGAATAATGAAGAGAAGGTGTGGTCCAAATTGAATAGAGATATTTTAGTATTACGATTAAAGGGATGAATTGTTACACACAAGTTTTGTAAGATGAAGAATGAATTTCTTTTAAAACTGATACATCATCGCGATAGAAAACATGATGAATCAGGTATAATAGATTGTTACATTCATTAAAATACGAGCGATAAAAGCACGACAGAGGAGTCCGGTTGAAATTCCGCGCACTCAGGATTTTACTGTAAAATTTCACGCGAAGCGTTTCCATCCAGCCACAACCATAATCGAAAATGGTTTTTCCTAACTTTAAAAAATTGATGTAGCTGAAACACAAAAATAGTGGATCTGCTGTACAACAACAAGATTTGTTCTAAATAAATCACATGACACTCAACTCTAAAAAAAACCGAGAGCTAGGTCACGAAGAATAAACGATTAAAAAAAATTCGTCATGAATAATTGCCAAACCTTTGCCTAACGCAATAGATAGCGATACAAATATTTGCTTATGAAAGATATAAAATGTAACGTACAAAAATCAGAAGTTTGATGTATCGTTGAAACTCAAAACGTTTCAACACCACCTCCATATTTAACCTTATGCAGAGGAGGGTGATTCTTAGTCGTTCAGTAATATTGATTTCAAAAATCTCCAAATGCATAATCCATTTATTAAAATTCACTTGCATTAAACCTCATTTAGTCCAGCTAGGTAATATACTAAAATTTACAACAGCGGACAAAACTTTAAGACGCCAGGACAATGTCGAGCATAATTTTGTGGTTCGCAAACATTGTTTATCTATTGATTTTTATCGACATTGTGGTAGAACACTATTCATTGATTACGACAGAATACAAATTTTATTTATACTGTTATTTCTTATTAATTAATTTATTTATTTCCTTCGACTCTTTGGCCTTAAACTTTTGTCCGCTACTGTACGTATGCGATTATTAACTTTTTAGCGTCTGAAAATTGGTAAAACTATCCTTTGGTGACCGACAGTCATCTTTCGAGTGCAAAGGGTTAATCCATAATCAGAATCTTCCTAAGGACCAAATGTTAACCTATCCAAAGTCTAATAAAGCATTATATTTTGTATACTTCATCCAGAAATATTTCCATCGCTCGACCTCAATTCGTCCTTGTTTCCGAGAGCAGTTGCCTCGCGATAGCTTTTCGGGGCGGACCTTCTTAAGGGGCTATCAGGCCATAATGCGTTAGATTAATTAACGTAATCGTAATGAGACGATCTCATCTCGACGCACAATGTAGGCTACCCGATATCGCAAGTGTCCCGATGTCCCTGTGCGTGCACACGGCAGCCCCCTACCTGTAATACGTGCACACACGCGGCCGCGCACACAGAGAGGAGGAGCCCGTGTATTACTGACAAGATAGGTCGAACAATGGCTTCCATTACGGCTAGAGACTGGCTGAGTTAATGGGCAAATTGTCTGCTAAGTCATTTAAAGGGCTAAGCCTGGCGCGCGCGGGCCTCGCTCCAGTCTCTTCACGCGGTTTGCTGACAATCGATGCAATTAGATCGATGCCGCGCAGCCGGAGGCCCGGTAAGCTCGCGGAATTTTCGGCCGGAATACGCGGAAAGTTCGATTTAATTGCTTCTGCGGTGCAAGGGCTATTGATGGACACTGGGGAAATTGACAGTTGATTTGCGGCGGGAGATGCATTCTTGGAAATTAAATTTGCAAATTGAAAGGGCTGACAGAAATAATCGATGCCTTTGAGGCAATTAATTCAACGCGCAGGTACAACAATTAAGGTAGGACGAGCAATCTGCTAGGGTACAACGGTTCAAAATGCTTTGTCCAACAATCAGATATTTCGATTCCTCAGAGATTAACCGATTTATCAAAACATGGGTGCTTGACGTTATTTAAGGTGAAAATAACAACGATAACGTCAATTCAACAGAAATATGCAAATAAGGACATCATGAACAATTTGCTAGGATACAACGGTTCAAAATGCTTTGTCCAAAAATCTGATATTTCGATTTCTCAGAGATTAACCGATTTATCAAGACACGAATGCTTGACGTTATTTAAGACAAAAATAACAACGGCAACGTTAATTCAACCGAAATATGCAAATAAGGACACTACGAACGCGCGAGCTTCCACGTCGCGCCTGGCGCAACAAATAAAGACCTACCCCACGCACGTTCCCCCGGCATAGCAAGTTCAAGGACCATCGACAGCGGGCGCAAAGGAAGGGTGGCAGCAACGGTGGCCGGGGGTTGAAACGCGGCAGGGCACAATATGCTACAAGTTCGTTCATCGTGACAAGGGTACTCACTCTGGCTGGCAGGACGTTTTCCCAGCAGCACCCAGTCCCGAGTGATCCTCCGCTTATCTCTGCTTCGCGGCAACACGCCGCCGTGGTGTAGCGCTCGTTCTTTCTCGGCCGGTTACAGGATGCACCACCACTCATCGATCGCGACACGACCACGTGGCGATCACGAGCGGGTCGTCCAATAGGGAGCCGGCCGCCGGCAAAGGGGAGTAGTGAACGCGGAACGATCGTGCAAGGGGCTCGATCGCCTCGACGCTTTGACGCGTCGATCACGGCTACTCACAATTTTCTCCTAACTCATTCAATGTTCTCCTCGAGTCTACGCAAAAATTCAAAGTCTAGTCAATGCTGTTCAACGTGTTCGCATTGTTCATCGAAATCGAATGTCCTTCGAGGAGCGATTCTCGTCGAGACGAGTCAGACAGTCCCGACCTTCGTTGTTTATCGGTCAGTTGCAAGAATACGCGATTAGGATAGGACAACACGTGACACCGCGACGCTCGCTCGCGACTGACTGAAGCAACGAGGGCAGAAACACCGAGCGTGCGCTCCCGAGACCACCGGGAACCGGATGATTCGGTCGCGAACGCGTCCGAACGAAATTCTTGGAGGCTCGTTCTGCGAACGGATCGTTTCCACGGAAAATGCGAGCGTACGGCTCGAATTGAAAGCAAAAGCAGCTGAACTGGTTGGCAATGGGACGTGGTGTGTGTGTATCGCTTCGCAGCGGATGAGAACGTCGATGCTCGCCTGCTCGTGGCGGGCTTTTTTCGAGCAAGAGACGGACAACCGCACGGTCTGGATGCCGTGTAGCGACTGCGAGCCACCGCGTACGGCAGCCTCCGCACCATCTAGCGGAACCCGTTTGTAAACTCAACCCTTCTACCCGGGTAGGTAGCGCTGGAAGGGGCAACGATAGAGGGGAAGACGATCCATTTCCACGGATCTCTGTCTGGTCGTGTGTGCCTGCGTTACTTCGGGGGATATTTCTGAATGCCCCGTGCCATTGTATCCCCTAAATGCTGCCGGTGAAACTTTTATGCGATTTTAGACAATGAAGAAAATCGGAACTCGGAGCCGCGAAGTCTGACTTGCCACGGAGAGCTATTGCGAGCTAACGTTCTTGCTGCGGATCGGTCATCGATCGCTGAACACAGAACAATCGATGAAACGATGGTCTGCTCGCACGAGAAAAGAAAAAGGTTTGGATGTACGCTAACCGTAAGAAGCGATGCATAGAAATATTATAATATAATAAATATTATAATAGAAATATATCAGAGTAATTAGGAAAAATGTTAACACTAGAGTCAATAAACATCGGAATTTTTATGTGCAAGAAACAGTGAAATAGAGTAATATTCTCGTTTACATGCATTCCTTATCGAAAATATAATATTATGCTACCTTAGAGGTTGATAAACTAAGCACCAATAGAAAATAAAACTACTCGTGATTTTCTAACGAGCTTGTCTACTTAAAGTAAAGAATACCTAAAATATCCAACCTAGTAACCTAATTTTCTGGAATCCTCCATTTCATTACCAGAGTCATTAAAATTTAATGATCTTCCGCTCTCTTCCGTCTACGTTCCAAAAAGATGGATTACCGTTTACCGTTCATCCACTGAAAAAGAAAATCGAAACTTCGAACAGCCGCAGTCGAGGACAGCATGGAAGCCGTCTAAACGACCTAAGTAGATTCATCTAGCACGGTCCAGACAGCACTGGCGGCCGAAACCTCGTGGTCCCTCGTCCCGGGTTCTGTGCCCCACCAGGCCGAACGCGAAAAGCGTACGCGGAAGCGCGGAAAAGCCGCAGGTGCGGGAGGCGGGGCGTGCAGCGCAAGCGCAGGTGCAAACCACACCTCCGCAAGCTCGGCCAGGGAGGAGCGAGACGCAAGAGTATCCACGGAGCGGTTTGTGATTGGCGACTCTGTTCACCTGCTTGGTCCGGGTGTCCTTGCCGTTCTTCACCCCGTCCCCCCGATCCATCCCCCTCTGCCTGGTCAGAAAGTGCCCCTCCCCGCCCCCGTGGCGAGAACGGAATCTATTAATGCACCTGCACGATGTTAGTAATCACCTTGCGTCCCCCACCACTGTCTCCTCGAATGATCTTCGTGGCCGGTCGTATCGGTTCGCGTTGGACCGATAAGGCGCGCGTCTCGCAGCCGTCGACTTGAAAATCGACTGTGGAAATAATGAACCAAGACGATATGGTTCCACGGACGAATTTATTGAGCTCGTCCGACTCGTCGCAATTAGGCATTCAGCGAGGTAGTGCATCGAACAGTTTCTAGAAGCTCGTGGAAATATCTGGATGCCCCCAGGGAATTGGAGAAACAATCTAGGATGATTTCAATGAATAGCGTTTGATTTTTACGTATGTTTTTTTTTGCACTACATTCGATATCTTCTTGTGCAGGATGAATCGATACAAATTATAACTTCGAACTCCCTTCGTCTAAGCAGCAAGCATTATTATAAAGGTTATTAATTTCTATCGACCCACCCTGTATAGGGAAATCGAGGATGCAGAGGAATGTAATACAGAGTGAAGGATGTAGTCTGAATGAGAAAGCCATAAATCTAATTAAACTTTGATTTATGATTATCGTAGCAAGCGGAACACGAGCCGGTTAACATGGCCGCCTTTTTGTTTTCCCCGCGCGCGATTCGACGATGCCCTGTCGGAAGGAGACAGTTACGATGCTCTCTATGAAAGTTGGCAGCAGGAGGAATTAATTACCCAGGAAGCCAGACGCGGCACTTTGATGTCCGACTGGCTTCCGGCGAGCCACGTAAGGGCCAAGGTAATCGACTTTGCTCGTTTGAGCACAAGTCGTAGCTAACCACCTACGGCAGTGGATAACCTACGTGACAGACGGATGGTTGTCTGTAGTTGCTTCGGAAGCGCACGCAACATCGGGTAACGTTGCCATCAACTTCTGCCCTGTCGTTTATCCGTTGTTGAGAAATATAAAGATCGATCTTGGTGTCCGGAAAATATTTAACGATTCCGATAAAATTAGAATCGTGTAAAATTTATTTCCAGCTAAACGAATAAGAGTGCATTCGTGGGATGTAAAGTAATCCCACAGACAGGACGTCTTTTTATAAAAAATCATCCAGAAAATGTGAGAGCTTGTACATCACGGGGCGAACACAGAATAACAGGAAAAATACTGTAATATATTAACTAAGGGGATGAATTTGCGGCGCGCTAGACAGTGCCAAACAATGGCACCCGTCATAAATCTTAAAAAAAAGCAAACATTAGGCCACCGCCTGGACATGAATTATTTAAAACGTCAGAGGATTACGTGCTTGCGACAGTCTCCTCTCTGCACTGACACTACTTGAACTACCTAAAAATACCTATGATTCCGAACTAAAATTTATCCCGCTCGTCACTAAGCTAACTACGAAGAAGACGTATAAATTTTTGGAGGACATAAATTCATTTACGTTGTCCTGTTAACTCGACCGGCGAATGCACGAAAGACCAGAGAGAACACTTGAAGAGCGTAAAATGGACAACGTGGATCGGCTGGCGGGACACAGTTAAGTCGACGAGGCGCTAAGGGAAAGAACAATGGCTTCTATAATGAGGCCGAGTAGCGTGGCGCAAAATAACACGTGGAAAACTCTCCGGCGGAAATCCGGCCTTCCCCCGGGGACGAAATAATTACCCCGTGCAAATATTCGTAGGCGCTCTCGCGCCCTATCCGCTCTTCAACCCTCTTTCGCCCCGCCCACCGTCCCGCTCTATCCCTTCGCGGAAGGTTTGGTCAAGATTTACATAAGAATAACCTGGAACAACAATCCCTCGAACAATTACCCCCGTATTTAGCCGGCCATCGTCCCTCTTCAGGACCTGCCGCCACCGTATTATTTTAATAAGCCGCGCCCGTCCTATCCAACAATGATATCCGTTCTCGCCGGGAATATACGTAGACTAAAGTTATTCCTTTTATTTTCGAATCGCCCAGCGGGACACGGAATATCCGCGGACCGACCCCCATTTCGGTCCGCGCCGGACCCAGTTCTCCTCTTTGGCGCGATTTAGTTAATGCGCCGCGGCCATTGTTTTTGAATAGAGACGCTCCCATTGTTCGATGTACAAGCGTACCAGTGCCACGGTTTGCTGGTTATCTCGAAATTTTCATAATACGCTGGACCCTGGACCGCGATACGTGTTCCTTCTTTTTCGATGAGATAGAATTCGACATGCGGAAGAGGATCTGGAATCGTCGCGATTGAAGGACTTGAACTTTGGAGGGAATTTTCGATATTAACTCTTCTATTAACATTTAACTAAGCGCACGGTGCCACGTCTAACCGAATACTCTTTAGCACGTGTTAAGAATTTATTAAAAATCGTACTTTGGAAAAGCAGAAAATGCATTTGACGAATTGTGAACAACGCTAGTTCAAGACTAACTAATAATAACAGTAAATGGAATCAATCGCAGTACCCTTGTTACGTACAAAATGAGAAAAATCCCCATTCGGTTGGCTAAGTTGATTAATCGAGAGAAACGGTGTTTAACGGTGCTTTATAGGGTCTGTCTGAGCAGCGACTGGTAAGATCTACTGTGGCAGTCGGACGATTCTACTGTTTAACGAAGTTTAATTAGAGTTTCGTATTTGTAACTGGTCTACAGATATATATTCATAGTTACGAATACACATTTAAATAAGGAATAAAGAAAGCTACGAAAAAAGTAGTAAAAGAGAGAGCGTTGGAAACAGAAGAAGCGAGGTATTATCGAGAAGAGTCATAGGATATCCAAAGTATCTTTCCCAGTATCCGGCGGCCGATCGAACTAGAGCGATCGGTCTACCTATTCGTTTAGCTTTCACTCGGTGACGCCACCAGATAAGGGGGAGAGAGAGAGAGAGATAAAGAGAGAAAGAGAGAGAGTGTGGGATTCGAGAGACTGCGAAGTCAAAGAGCGATTTCGAGGGCTCCGGTTTGTAAGATCGAGTCGAGCCCGCCATCCCACAGACATGGGAGAACGATATCGATTCTCCCGAAGCGAACAACCTGAACGAGGCCTCTACGAGCACGCTCGATTTACGAGCGATTCGACGATAACGAGGAGACGAATGGAGAAGACAACGAGATAAGATGAGATGCACGAGAGCCATCCTGGTACCCGAAGAGACTTCGTTAACGAGATTACTACAAGCCCGGCGGGTTTACTACAGCTGGGGATCGTTGCTTTGTAAAACTCCACCACCTGTAGTACACGCGTCATGTGTAAACGCGAGAAGTGCCATTCTAACTTCGTCTCCGACTTTCCTATTACGGACCATTAAATTGTCCAAAAAATGGCAACAGAATCGAACTGTCTTTTGTACCTAAAGTAGTCGACAAAAGTTTAAGATGACAGGACAATGTAAAATATAGTTTTACAATCTGCAAATATTATCTGTACATTCATTTTTATTGCTGTTATGGTAGAACACTGTTTATTGATTAGCACAGAAGGCAAATTTTATTTATCCTGCTACTTTTTATAAATTAGTTACTTCAATTCCTTTTACTCTTTGATCTTATGCTTTTGTCCGCCACCGTAATTTACTCGAACAACACGACAACGTTTTCTTTTTACCGAAGTCCAGTCGATTTTAGAAAATATTCACGGTTAAAATAAGAAATGCTTAGTTTTGTCAAATACTTCCTTTTTATTATCAAATATAAAATAAACTATTATAATAAAAATAATTGTACGCAGAAAAACAAAGCTAAAAAATAAAGTGGAAAAACTATCTTTCTAAAACTTTCGAGGCGCTGTGTAGAAAACAACAGCAGGCAGCAGTCGGTACTGCCAGCCCAAAATAAATTTGTTTTATTATTTCAACACGAACGAATACTTTAATTCTGATCGAATACGAATCAGTACATATGCCGTTTACGACTGATTACGTATTCTCATTTAACTAAATGGTCTTTCTTTTCCGTCGAAACGTTAAGCACGCCATTGTCCGCAATTTTCCCGCGCCACTAGCCTACTTGCGCTGGGTAAGTGGCTGATAGTTCCGCGAAACAAAACGGATAAAAAGGGTGCTCTTCCGCCTTCCGTCTACCACGCGGTTTTCAGCTTATGAATTGCAAGGGACAAAATGTTCATCCGCTGTACGATCATCGGCCGGAAGTGAAACAGCGGCAACTCGGAAGCGGCTGAATGACGCAGAATAAAGTCGAGTTCGAAAAGAACCTCTCTTTCTTTCTCTTTCGCCCTCCCCCCGTCCCTCTCTCTCATTTCTTTTTCACTTTGAGCGGCACAGAATGAGGTCGATAAAAAACTGTAGGAAAATACAAGTTCTCCAGTCTCCTTCTCCTCGTTTCTCCCCACTTTTCCCTACCTTTTTGTTTTCCCCGCCCAAAGACACGAATTACCGCGGTTTTCGCAGCGAACCACCGCTTTCCAGCCGCCTCTTTTCTCTGCCGCGGTTAATTTTCTAAACGAGGGTACTTTCGGAAATATAATTTGTTTATTGTTCGTCCGTTCGTGATTCAATTTGTGTCGAACAATCGCGCGGAGCTCAATTGCGCGCTGAATCAACACACAGATGCCGAGGAGGGGCTGGGTTTCTCGTTGAAACCGGTAAGAATCGCGTGCATTTGCCGAAGCTGGTTTTTTAATCTTCGAAATTGCGCCCGTTTCGCTTCGATCCGACGCTGAAACAGGTTTCCTGCGTTTTTCAACGAAAAGCGTCTCGAAATTCGAGAAGCTTCGAGCAAAGCACGCGAAATCGCAAGCATCCCGCCCCTTATCCATCCCCATTGAGGGTAAATCTTGGGTTAGCTTTTCAAAGCTTTCTCTTGACCGTGTTTCCCCTTTTATGCATTAATTCTTAACGCAACTATACTTGCTTGCGGTATTCACGAAACTGCATTTACAATTTAAAATATTCGTAACAAACACTGCGTTCAATTCTTTCTTTGTTACAAATTAACCAATAACGCGTCGGATTCTATAGACGAGAACGATTGGCCGAAGAAACTCTGTTGACGGATTATTGTGATTATTACGCTGCCCTTACTCGAAAGTTTGTTATTCGTAAGATGCCTAATACCGCGCCGACAAGAAAATTATGCAGACGTAGTCGGCCGCAACGCACACTCTGGATATTTTAGGAAGATCTGGTCCCGCTGGGAACTCAAGTTTCATGCGAAAGATCTTACCACCCAGCCAAGTTCCGGCTTCGTGAGATCTTCTTTGCCTTCCGGTGCAGACTACGCTAGCAGGTCTACGGTGAGACGAGCAAGGACCTAACCACGGACTGACTATATACCTTTCCGATCGCTTCGGAGCCACCTTGTACACGATTATAAATTCAAACAATCTATTATACACCATCCCTGTCGTTTGTTCGTTACCTCGATTATTTTCCGCCTTTGTTTCGTTGGATACAAAATTCCTCTGGTATATTTACAATTTATCGTTAAACAACGATGAAATTCAATCGACCCAACCACGATCCTTTCTCCGCTTTCCGTGGAGCGTTTAAGTGGAAACGGAGTAAAATAAACGCTGATAAACCGTCCGACAGAATGAACTCCTTCGAAAGCGGCACCGGCACGGAAAAAGGGGACGGAATCGACAAGAACGGCGAGAAGAACAACGAGAACAACGACAACAACGACGACGGCAACGACGCGACAGCATCGACGTACCTTCCCAGGTAAAATACCAAAAAAAGAGGACAGAAAAATAATAAAAGGAAAAGAAACGAACGGAGCACGAACAAAAAGGACGAACAGACAGGATAGAGAGAAAGTGTGTGCGCGCGCGTATGTGTATGTGCGTGTGCACGCGCGAGAAAGAGAGGAAAAGCGCGGAGATAAACTCGTCGAGCGAGGAAGCCGTAGCCGAGCGCGAATTTAACAATAAACCTCCGTTGAAGAGAGAAAAAAACGGCCGGAGGCGAGTTTTCACATTTAATTCGCGCTCGTCGGAGTGAAGAGGGAGGCGGAGGCCGGCTCAGGGATTAACGTCGCGAAATATCACGAAAATATGTAAATATATCGAGAGACAGGCAGCCGGGCGGTCGCAGCTAGGGTTGAAGTGGGATGAACTTTTAAGAGGGGGTTTGCAGGATCGGGAGAAAAAAAGAGGAAGACAGGCGTGTGGAGAGGGAGGGGCTGGCTAGGGTTGAAGAGGAACGAGGACAGAGACGGAGTAACAGCGACAGAGAAGAGAGAGAGAGAGAGATTTCCAGAGCGTAGGAGGCCCATTGAAAGATTAAAAAACTCGCTTGCGTGCTCCGTGCCGAATCTATACTCACAGATCTTGCATTTCTCCATCCCTCCCTGTCCAGCAAACGCACAAGTGCGTCCGTAAGCGGGACGATCCTGCAGGAACGAGAACAAGGCGGGACAGAGGGATGGGTTAGCGGCGAAACGGTGGGAGATGAAGAAGAGAGAGAGAGATGGCGGAAGAAACAGGAAACGGAGACACAGAGGATGAAATAAAAAACGAAGAAAGGGTTGAAGATAAAGGGGGTAGGTTCTGCGTAGCGTACAGGAGAAAAAAGAGGAGAAGGAAAAAGAGAGAGAGAGAGAGGTGGGTGGGGGAGAGGAACAGTATTTAACTACGAAAATGTTCAGCCAAAAGCCGTCGTTCTGATCTCTCCGGGAAGGCAGGTACAGCGATGAAAGTGGGCGCACGAACAGATACAGGTGGATGTGGGTGCTATTACGAGCAAAAAGTAAACACGCGGGGTCGGCTGGAACGTTCTACTTCATTTTATTCGCGGGGCTAACCGGAGCCACCGTGCGGGGCCGGTGCGAGCAGACGTAAAACAGATCTCGGAAAATCTACCCTATTGTTCCGCCTTTAGCGAAAAGGAGGGACTATCGGCTTACCTCTTAGTCAGACCGAACTGCTGGCTGGCTGGCTGGTGTGCTGGTTGCAGCCTCGCGAAACGCTTTTTTTATCCGTCGATCCCGTGGCTATCCCGGGTAAATGCTATGGAGATGGGGGAAAAAAAGGTCGGCCGGTTACTCCTTAATGCTCCATTCGCCGGAGCTGCTTCCTCGAGCATTCTCGCCTGTAAATTAGAGAAATCAGGGGGAAACTGTAACGAGAATGCGCGAGATTTTCGCGATGGCCCATTCACGAGGGATTAAACAAGCTTTTCGATAAGTGTTTCCGGTGAAGGATTTTCAGTTAGAGAAAAGCTTCGATGTTGGAAGCGATGAATTAGAAAGGAAAATTGAAACGAAAGAGGCGGAGCTTTCATTTATGAACAAACTGTGGATGATCAAACTGGTAAGTAGTTAGACGGATTCTGTCACTTTCTACGTTTGCTCGTTTCACTTCCAACACGAGCGCCAGGATTGCCTGAAGTGCTCGCGAATCCGAAATTTTTCCTACGTTTCAACGAAGATTCGTTTCATGCTCCTCGAATTCTGGACGCGAGTTCTGCTGCCAGCATCCGCTGGAAATTCTACCCTATTGTTCGTTCTTTAACGAAAGACGAGTTGCAAAGAACCTACAAGCGTTGTTGCTGCTTTCGCTCGTCATTTTTAGACGCAGCCTTTGTAGATTAACATAACGTTTACAGAGGGGTACAGGAAAATTCGTATTTTTAAACAAGCTAACGCGTAAAGAACGGAAAAAAGAGATATTTCGTTTGTAATTCGTTAAAGTTATTTGTATCGTGAAGAAAATTCTCGCAGCGTCCGTGGCGCGCTCGAAAAAGAACGATGGAAAAGGCAGAGAGCCGTGTAAAATTGTTGACAACTCGATCAATAATATCAGAGAGATCGTTCGTTAGTCTCCCAGTTAGCGTCGCCTCTCGAATCCCGAGTAATCAAAGGCTGCACAAACGTGATTGAAATATAATGCCGCGCGAGTTTGTTCGTATCATTCACCCTTCGGCGGTGATCGGCCGTCAAAGTGAAGCCCCGCGGCACTTTCACGATGTTCCGGTTAATTCTTTATATCCCTATCCCCTACGTTTCGACCACTATCCATTGATTGAAATACTGCCCTACAAAATGCTTCCATATCTTATTTAAATGTACAGCATCAGATGCAGTCATCGATGCTTTTTCTCGATGGTTGCTTTTGCCTTAATAGGGGAGAACAAAGACCGAATCGATCTTAATGATTCTCTCAATTTGCTTTTTGCGATGAAAAACACGGAAGTACGATGAGATTCGTATCGGGAGCTTAAGAGCAGACACAAAATAAATTGGAACGACCGTTTTTTCTATCCGTAGCAAATTATCATACAGCTGTGATTGACCTGTTCACTCATGATGCAACTGCCTTTAAACGTTCATTATTCAGTCTGTTCAATAATTTGTAATTGTAATTCTTAGCTTTTTTGTGGCATTGTCGTACTGTAACATAATCCATTATTTATAATTTTATGCACTCCAGGTCCTTGGTCCGTTCATTGTTAAGTAAATAAATAAATAAATAAATAAATATAAGTTTAACGCGAATCGAACGTCGGATTCTCGCTCCAAGGAAATGAAAGATCACTCCCGATTCCCAGGAAACAAATTGTCCGAGTCACAGATCCTCCGTGGAGATCCCAAGTGATGCGACTGAAGGATAAAAAGAGCTCGGCCACGTCCCGAAACCGCCCCAGGATCGAGGGAAATCGAGGAGGAAACGGCGACAGAGTCGGGATTATCTGTCTTATCCCACCGGCGTAGGTGTAAGCAGTTAATCGAGCCGTTTTATGGGACAGCCGAAAGTGTCCGATCGAGGGTTTGAGGGGGGTCGACTTCCTCTTTACCGTCGCCGCGATAAAATCTTGGCCTACCGCACTCAGGAGGATCTAACACGCGGATGTACCCAACATCGGGTCCCCGCCTAATCTGATCCAGAGAACGCTAGGAATGAACCGTTCGCGGTTATTACACGCGGTCGCATAGCCGATAGAAAGCACCCCTAGCAGGTAACGCGTGATACGTACGCAAACCAACATTATGGCTGCGCCGCGAACGATAGTTCAAGAGATCGAAATCGTCCCCTCGGGCGGTTCGGCTGTTCTGCGTACCGGCGGCGTGTCACTCTCTCCACTCCCGTCTCGCAATTTCTCATCCAAACGTCCGACAATTATACTCAGGACGATGATACCGCTATAGGTGGTACGTGAAAGGACTCATGGTTTCAACGCAAAGAATGCTTATCGTTACATACTACCCGAACCTTATAATCAAAGTTTGTAACGTAACTGACTGTCACTTCACGGAAGTAAATTTTTTTTTTTTTATAGTAATATTACCAATTTTAAAACTGAATCATTCAAACTTTTAAAGGCCGCTTAAAATCACGTTACGGCAGTATCACAATATAATTTTTTTATATGTTGCATCATTATACCGAATTCAGTATGTATATATCTGTATATCAGTCTTACAAAAACTAAGGCTTTGCCCGTAAATTCAAATAAATAAATAATTAAATAAATAAATATTGTACGACTATTGAAATCAACACAATTTTCTTTCTTTTAACTACTTCTTTTCTGTATACCTTTGAAAGCGCTTTCACTCGTAAATTAATGAACGAATTAATAAATGTATTTACATTAAAACAAACTGTAAAGAATTAAGATCAGTGCACGAAGGAAGAGCATGTTGAAGCTTCGAAATGGAAACCGAGCGAAAGGAAAGCGTACCGAAAGGATAGTACGTTAAATCACGACATCCGCCGGGTTCGTTATTTAATTAAGAATCTCCTATCATTTCGCCAATCTTTCTTCAAGCTTCTCATGACATAACCCTCCCTTAATTGAATATCCTCCTCCGCCTACCCATCGCGGCAATTAATAAAATTACATGCCACGCGGTATCGACTTTAAATTCCTCCACAATGTTATCTCCATCGTGGCCACATTGTTCGCCGCGCAACAATGTCCGCGGTGCAAGAATGCCACGCATGATTCACGCACGGGACGGGGGATCGAAATCGTTTGGCGTGCGCGTATAATATAACGCGACGTCCAACGATGTTGGATTACTTGAACACGCGTTGTTAAGCGTTCGAGGAGCCCTCGAAATATTACAAACCACCGATGATTATCGCCAGGCGTTAAGCTAACGAAGCAGTGCCTTAAAGGGAATATAAGGGCACCACCGCTCGCGTGTAGTCAGGATCGCCCTTAGGAAACGGAAGGCACCGGTGTCGTAGGTCTTCCAGCGTGTGCAGGGGCCGGGTATGCGCAAGGAGGGCATAAACCGAGACAATAGCCGCCTTAAGGCATTCGAGATGACCGCCATTAGGTGCGCGTCCCTCATCTCTCCCTCGTTCTCCTCTCGTCCCCCGTCACCCTCGCCGACGACAAACTCCCCGACAACCGTCGTGAAATTTCACGCGAATCGAAACGCGTAAACACGCTATTTAAAACGCGTGATACGTTAATTCTGCGTACTATTTTGCGACACGTACTTTTTCCACGAATTTTACTCGAATTCGCATCCTTTTCGCAGAGCTGAATACCACATTTCTTGGTAGCTCGACGAGCTATCAAATTGTTACCATAAAGGCTTACACCAGCTGGTGTAAAATTTGAAAATCCAACGTATCGTAAAATCTTTCAACTGCTGAACCTAACTGTTAGATAAGGAACAGTCTAGAACAATTCAAATTTAATTTTGTATAGTGAAAGGGAGCGAGCGGGAATTGAAACAGTCGACTGAGCTTAACCAAAGCGATTAGACGTGTGTTAGAAAGTTGTGTAGCTAATTACAGCCAAAAACATATTTTATTTAGTTATTCAAAGGTCCGAATTTTCTGTTCTTATTCCTCGGCGAAGCATTATTATATGTGTAAAACTTCGGTGAAATAAACTATTCGTTAAACATAAAATAACAACAGTACCGAACAAAAATTCGTATGCTGGCACGAAGCAGACAGAGGAACATCTTCAATTCGAAACCGAGATAGCATCGTTCATTAGGCTCGTAAAGGGTGGTGCACCGAAACCGTGGCTGGGTAACCTGGAAGTCGCCAGGTATCGGCGGAAGCATCGGACCGGAAGACACCGCGGCGGTTTCCGGCGCAACTTCGCGCGACCCAGCCAAAGGAACATTACTCTCGCGCTCGATTATCGCGCGAATCGCGACGTTCGGAGCCTCTCGTTCGCTTCCGAGGATATTCGAAAGGCGCGAACGATAAAGGGAGGAGTTTCGAGGCGGCAGGCCTGGAGGGCAAGGGAGGTTTCCGCGCAACGATATATGCACGTGGGAAGAAGCAGGACGAGAAGGGCTGGGGGCCAAGGGACGCGCGGTTCACGAAGGTGGAAAGAGGGCTGTGCCCCTCTGCGAGTGAGTAATAAGCACCTGCCCGGCCTCGAAGCAGAGGCTTGATTCATTTCGCGGTAAGTACAGAGCGCGGCGAGCAGACAACAACGACTGCCTTGGGCCAGCCAGCTCGACTTCTTCCGCTCTCTTCGGCGAGGAATACCTGCGCCAGCTATCTCGTTCTCGCGAACAGCCGCATTTTCTCCGCCTTTTTCGTCGAATCTTCTGTCGAGCGACGGGAGGGCAACGGAACCGAGTATTTTACTGTTGCCCGTCTCGAACAGAGGCTCCAGGGCTAAACCGTCCTCGCTGTCGCAGTTGCCTTCTCGTGTGTGCCCGATTGTTATTTAAGTAACGGTCGACTGGTCGGTGGCTCCTCGAATATTTCGCCGACGATACTTCGTTCTCGTTCGAACAGAGTTCTCGAGACCGATAGATAGCCGGGAGCGGGAGGCACGAAGCGAATCGTCGGAATTTAATGCAGCTTGAGGGGGCGGGCCGGGGTAAACGGAGGTAAATTGACACGAATTCGCGGTGGCTACGTGAGCCTGGAACTGTCGCGGATTAGCGGTCACGTAGAGCGATTTTGATGTTATCTTGACGCGCGGGGAAAAAACCGAGGCGTGGGAGCGAGCGACGGAAACGGAGAACGTAACGCGATTACGTCAGGTACACAGGGAGAAGCAGAAAAGCGTGGGAAGGGGGGGGGAGGGTAGGAAGGAGAGTAGCGGCGAAGGAGAACCCACCCGCGAAGGGTAGTTCGTGAAACTCGTACGTGGAGGCTAGGCGGGCGCAAAGTGGTCGAAAACAAGGTTATCATTTTCTCCTGGAAGAGCCGTCAGCTGGACGAGGACCAAGGGGATCGGCGGCTGTAGACACTCGGAAAGTTGACGGGAGAAACGTTTGACGGACGAATATCCAAAGTTTTGACGGGGACGTCGGCCCGATACTCATGAATTACGAATGAATTTCCCACCCGCTGTTGCTGCTCTTTCCTTCCCGTTTTTCTCCGCCCCCGCAAGGGAGAGAAGGTGGAGGGGAAAGGAAGCTTCTTTTTTTCCCTCCTCCCAGCCGGCCCGTTTGCTCTCCTTCGGATAAGCGAGCGAGAACTCCGACTATCGAGGAAAGTTATTTGCTCTGTCCGTATGAGGCGCGAAGCTGAAATGAAACTGCACCAGGGACGGCCATCATAAACAAGTCACGAGTCTAGACAAACGTTCGTGACGAGCATCGGGCTTGATAAATGATTCAGGGATAAGAATCCGGTGGGGGATGGCGGATATTTGAATTTCTTCGGCTATTTGTTCATCTCGTAAGCAGAAACTATGCGATTAATGAAAAGGTACGAGAGTAAAAAATGCATCGAGAAGCAGATCGCGTAAAGAGCAAGACAATGAATCATAATGAATCTTTCAAAAAAATGTAAAATTGGATTTCTCAAATTATTCGCAGTATTTGCTGTGGTTATTAACGTTTAGCCAATCGAATAGGGAGATCTCCCACTTCTTTCGCCAACAAAGCACTGTGATTCTATTTGCTTTTCTAGTTAGTTGGTCTTGAACCAACATTGTTCACAGTTCATCGAATGCATTTTCTGATTTTCTAAAGTACACCTTTTAATAAATGCAACACTAACTCAAGACGAACATTTTCGACAATTCCACGGAGAAAACGCTGTAGGGGGATAACGACCAGAAGTCTAGCGCAGATCTCACTTGTGCGTTTATTCCCTGTGGAAGTTGCCGAGGGCACGAGCGATAAACGTTCCGACGTGCGGTTCCGATCGTCCCGCGAAAACCGTGAAATATCCTCAGGTTTTGGCGGGGCCGTGTAGTACGCGGCTAAAACCGTGTAGAAATTACATCGGCGGTGGCCGTTTGCGGAGCGTTTAGTGCCCGTGGAACGACGGCTTAGAGACGATCGTGAATTTTTGAAAATATGCCAACGATAAAGTTTTCCCGGGTACCGGGGGAGGCGAAAGGAAATTCTCCTTCCGCGGATCTGCTCCCCGGCCGGGCATTATCCACCTTAGTCCGCCGTTACACCGGTCGGTGAATAGAAAAAACGACGGCAAGAAGCTCTGCTGGCTTGTCGCGCGATGCTTTACAATTCCATGAAATCGAATCGAATAGAATTTCGGGACGGGGAACGTCGTATATTCGGGTAAGAAAAAGTGGAGGAGATACGTGTGGGTTGTATCGTAAAGTAGGAACGCGTTGAAAACGGTAGAAGTTCGATATTTCAGGAACTTTATGGAATCGACGCTTATTTTATATCGCTATTCGATTGATGCAATTTATTTAAAATTATTAAAGCAGAGAAAACCCTTCCCTGAGGGAACGATATTCAAATGAAATCATCGTCGCTACTGTAGGTATGCGATTGAGTGAATACGGTACTGGGAAAGTGTGAAGAGTGTTTGGGTCGAACGATAGCCGCGTGAACGTAGAATATTTGGAGTAGAGTGCTTCTGAGGCGCGAAAGATGAGTACCTGAGACAACATCGTGACCTAGGAATCTTAAGTAAACGTAACCGAATGCATCGAGGGAGGAAGATTTGGAATTAGAAAGAAAAGTAAACGAGTGACGGGTGGAAAGAACGTGAATGCGAGAAGAACAGGAGTGTCAAAGTTGTTAAGTTGCGTGTAAAGTTGAGAAGTTGTTAAACCGTCATTGTTATTAAAATTATTTCTAATATACTTAAGAATTTTATTTTGTCACACCTACATCTCAAAACCCTATCATCTCAAATTAATGGTAACCACCACCACGGTAACATTACTTTTCATCGTTCCTCTAACAAATGACTGCAAAGCAATTAGTTCTCTGGAGAACACCTTTTATGTAACTACCGATCAAACGAGCCAACACGCGATCGTTGAAGCAAGGAACCTCGAGCCAACCCAAACCTGTCATTGTCCCCTCTTCCGCGAAACAGCCATTCTTCGCGTCGTTCCACGGACGATTAATAACCGATTACACGGCGCATCGGGTGCAGCTGCAGGACCTTCATCGAGGCACACAGGCGCGTAGAAAAAGCGACGAGATAAAAAACCGTTTACGCGCCGCCCCTGTCACCGATAACCCACCCGCACGGCCCTCTGTACAACCGGCCATCGCGTGTTCACCCCGTTCCTCGTATCAAAAGTGGCAGGACACGAGAGAGCATGAAACGTCGTTCAGCGACGGATAAAACAAGTGTCAGTGCCGTGCCCGCGAGTGGGTGGATTATCCCCATAAAAATCCCTGCGCCGGGTACTATGGAACGACACGGGATGGCGGACGGGGGCCTGTGTGCCCGGGGGGGGGGGAGGTGAGGGAGGATCCAGCGTCGGTGGTGAGAGCGAAACAGGGCGCGCAGGATGGAAGAGGGACGGAGAATTACGCGATGCACCGGAAACGACAGAAAATATAAACCAGGTGAATTTCACAGGTAATATACCGGTTTCGGGTATAGAGAATACAAATACGGGGAGAGCCACTCTCTTCCCTCAGAGCCCTGCCTCCCTTTCGCCGATTCCCTTCCTATCGCTCTCCCGCGCATCCTCGTTTTTACTGCTCGCAGCGGCGCTAGGGACCGCGGGCGGCGTTAAATGTTCCATACCGGCGAATATTTCGCGGCGCCGGGGCGAGAGCAGGCCCCTTTATTCCCTCGGATAAAGGCATAAAGTTCCGATTAGGCGAGAACAGGCGCGTGGATGCGGCGTTAGGACGCCGCCGCGTCTGCAACCGCGCGAAAGTGACCGTTAAAAAGCGGAGGCGTCGACGCGGTAACGCGCGGTTCCTCTTGCCGTTTCAATTCCGACCGCCATACTTCTAGCCGTGAGCCCTTTTCATCGAGAAGGTGGTGATGGTGTGTCGTTGCTGCTACGCTCTCGAATCGAATCTCTTGGTTTGTTGCTCGGAAACTTGGACTCTGAGACATGTTTCATCTTTCAAATCGATGCTAACAAGTAGTTGTTCGAAGATTTACTGATTTACCAAAGGTAGTGGCTGTTGAAGAATTCCAACGGTCATTGGATAATCGATATTTATTTATTTATTTATTCACGGGCTATAAACACATTGATTTACACAGGTAAAGATACAGAGTGTGTTAAACAAGATTACAAAAGATTATTAAACTGACAATGAAATTTAGTGAAAGATTCAGTATTTATTAGCCGTAGCATGCAGTACTCTACTGTAAACGGCAGAAATGAACCTGAGCTTCGAATCACGCAGTGCTAAGCTGATCGGAATTCGAGTCGAACGGGCGGATACTCGCGGTACACGATTCGTTAAATTGCACAGAGCGAACAAGAGGAAAGGAACCGGCGTACGGGGCGCGGCCGAAAAACAATGTAACCCCGCTTAGTTCCGAATCAGCTATAAATTTGCGTAATAGAAGGCCGAGAAAGGGAATGAACCGTGCACGGCTGCGTAAAACGAAACGGCCATCGAACAAAAGCGGCCGGCGAGCCCCGCCCTCGACTCGTTGAGAATCGGGAGGCGATTTTGGCGTCTCTTGAACAGTGAGGAAGGCACGAGGCAGTGCAAACACGAAAGAAGGGCGAGAGGTCGAATAGCGGAAAGAGATTTATGCGGACTTTCCTATGGGATTGTCACACCGGTGGTACCGAGCCTGGCCCCCGTGAATTAAACATCCCATCGGGCTGCGCACACCGGACTGACTCTCGGTGGCGATATTTTTGAAATTCGACAGTCCCGCCTCAAATATTTGACTGTGTACCTACCATTGCCAAGATTCCTATTGACACGGCACACGACCGATCGCGGTATCAGTTTTGTCTTTCGCCAAATTATTCACGGGGCCTCCTCCATCGGGCACCGTCGCCCGAGTTCGATGTATCGATTTTCGACGTCGGATATAAGCGACCGTTCTCCCCTGGGCCGTTCCGAAAAACAAACAGGCTGCCCGTGGATCTGTTATATTTGACGTTCCAAGTATTTGACGATGAACGATAGTTGTCTTTTCACGAGACGTTATAACGAAGCGTTAGCCTGCAGCAACCCCTAATTTTGAGAAATTTAAAGGATACTCGATAATTTATCGAACGACAAATTTACGACTGTTCGCTTCAAAGTTTCGAGGTGAACTTTGTTGCAACGTAATACCAGAAATGTAAAATAGTATTAATTCACGCTTGTAGCTCTCGATTTACTCTAAAACAAAAAGAAAGTTAGTATTTAATAGAAAAATGTTCCAAGAAATCCAATACAAAATTCTAACAAAAATCCTGAAAGATAATTCTGTCTGTGAAGCAACGCAATAGTTTCCTGCGACTGTCCAACGATTATCAAACGGTTTACACGATGATAGCGCGTGAGGATCGATATGCTAATAACGAAGAAGAGGGTCGTTGAAATGTTTCCGTCGGATCCCGCAACCGAACGGATAGCTATTCTGTTCGTTTTGCGCGTAGAAGTTGAAAATACACGCATGCACGCGTAGATATAGGTACACGCTGAGAATGAACCGCGTAAATGTATACATATACGATATGCAGACAGATAGGCGTATAAATATAAGCGAGAGATGTATAGGCATGAAGCATCCTGCGCGAGGGCAGCCTAGCGAAGAGCTGATCGAGCAGGAGATTCAAAGAGGGTGGGGGATCGCAGCGCGGGGAATTGATTTTAGCACCGGGCTTTGTGAAATGAAACCTGGGCCGAGCCGTCCCCATTAACAACGATAAAAATAATCCAATTCGACGTTTGTTTGATCTATCAGCGCCTACATTTCGCGGCCGCTCTATGCGGCTGATTACGATCCTTTCCGACTTCGCCGCCGCTTTCACACCGGTTTCTAATTGATTTCTAGCGATTGCCGTTTCGCCGTGAAAATTTCTCTGTTCTTTTATTCGACGTTTCTGAATAAAATATTTACTCGATAACGTATCCGATAAGAAAATATTTCAAAAGTAGTTTACGGTGCTCACAGTTATCCCTTTGATTGCTATGGGCACATATATGCGTTTGACGAAAGCTACTCGTGTGAGCTATGAGCGTGTATATGCGTCTCTGGCGGAAGTTACTCGGGTGAATTATGAACGCGTATATGCGTTTATCAAATTTTCTTATCTCCTATTTATAGTAACACAATTGCTAATAGAGTTCAATTAATAGAACACTTCAACCGGGAGTATTTAGCAGTCAAAGGATTAATAGCTAGAACGCTGTTACGATCTTCTTCAACTTCGCTCAAAAAATTACTTACTTGGGAAAAGCTAAGGTTTCGTTTTATCGTGGGCGACAAAAACATATTTCACGGAGATTAACAATTTTTGCTGCATTATCTGACGTGGTATGTGACCCATAAACAGTATTTTATTCGTGGGTGTCAGGTCACGCACACGTACACGAGGAAACGACCTCGTTACGATACCTCGACGAAGGCAAGGGTTACGTGCTGATAGGACGGGGTGCAAAGGCAAAGGGCGAGGAGGAGCACACTCGAGAGCGAGAGAGGGCCTGGACCGGCAATTATCGTAATTACACAATTATATTAATTGACCGGCCTCTTAATTTACGTATATGCTAATATAGCCGTATGGCCCGCGAGCCCACCCACAATACTCGCCTATGAATTATTAATTAGTACTGTATACCGGGTCGAGCGCCGATTATTTATTAAAACTAAGCCCGCGTTGCGACTAAATTCGCTGAAAAGTGGCGTTAGGTACACCGAAGACAAAAAGAATGCGAGAAAGCAACTAGATTGTTGTGAAAATTGCTCGTAGCCTCGTTGTAAATTCCATTTAAAGCTCCTTAATCGTTCCATTCACCACCGTGCAGTTTACGGTTCCCGATCGTTTTTATCCCGCAAAAAGCTTTCACCGGATAACCAGAAGCACTTTTTACTGGTTTGAAAAGCTACTTAAAGCTACATCAGCTGAATATTAACACGAAAAATCAGCGTTTCGCTCGATATCTCAAGGGCATAAAATTTGAGGGATTTCAACGTTAAAAGGGATCGGAGAGATCGCTGGAAAGATGGGAACGGTGATCACCGTTCGGCAGTCCATCATTACGCAACCAAGGAAACGGGCAAAAACGCTGGGTAATCGTGGCGAAAGTAACGCGTAAACACGGTAAACACTATGGCCGTCCACGGAATCCCACAATGAGGCGCGTACCGCAGTCACGTGGTCTTAGTTTCGTGAATAATGGCCCAATTAGGAAATAATAATACGTCTCTTCCCCGTGCCACGACTCCGAGTTAGAGTTGCGAGTCTCGAGTGGTGTGCGGCCTCTCATTATGATGCCTCACAAAGGAGCCTCGGAAACGTAGAAAGACCGAGGGTGCACGAAATGGGAGGAGAGAGCCGGGGATGGAGCGGGGAGAGGCCACGCTCGCCGACCAAGAATAATTAGCAATTCTTAATTACCAGTCAATTACAATCCTCGGGTCCGCAGGGGTTTCTTGCCGTGAAAGCGTAGTCGCTCGCGTGGTCGCTCTAATCATGCTGTTTTTGCGAATTAACTAATTGCCGATTAATTAATGCGAAAAAGATGGATCGGTTTAAGCGAATTTTGAGGAAATGCAATACTTGTTTGAAACTTTATCCGAGATTCTTTGTCTTCTTAATCCGATTTCGCGCGTACTCGTTGCTTCCAGCTACTTCTATAACGATGAATTCGCGACGAACGTTTTCGCGAATTTTTCCATTCGCGTTCACTCTGTGCTAGATCTCATTCGTACGGCTAAGGAAATGGGGTTGACGATACCACCTGATAAAAATATAAGAAGAATCTCGGACAGAATTCAAAACGATGGGAGGGAACAAAGAGAGATGGAAAGAAAGGCCGAGGTAAACGGCCGGGAAGGCAGCGGAAGAAATTTAAACACAAAAGAGAGATGTACGCGAAAAGACGGAAGGACGGGAAAGGGAAGAAAATAAGGAGAGAAATTTCGAAACGCGACGTTCGTTCGAGTCTCGGTCGTAGGAACGAACGAACGAACGAACGAACGAGCTATTCGTTCCATGGAAACCTAATTTGAGCGTGTGCCTTCCCTCTGCATGCAGGCACGTACCTACACCTCTATACATCTGGATACCCTCCGTCATTGCCGCAGCCTTAATTAAACGGCGTTCCACGGATAATTAGCAATGAGTTTCGCTACTTTTGCCGCGTGCGGCCCCGAGATCCACTTCATAGACAATCGGGGTCGTGAGAACACCGAGGCAGTCATTCAAATACGAACGCCCGCGCTTATGACTCGAGCCGCTAATTATATTTGCAATTAACCCCGGAGCGTGCGCCTCGGAGGGAGAAAGAGGGACAGAGACGGAGGGTGGGCTGGAGAAAGACGAGGAGAAAGAGATCTCGCGGTCGAGAGACGAAGAAGGTCGGATAAAGGGAGAGAAACGGAGTGTAATAGCGAGAAAGAGAGAGAGGGGGAGAGAGAGAGAAAGAGAGAGAAAATCAACTCACCCTCCCAGCTTAATGTCTCGCGCACGAATTCCAGTTTACGATTGCAAATGAGAGCCGACCCCCATTGTGTCTCGAATTGAGCAAGTATGGCGGCCAAGTAAGTAAGTAATTAGTCCCCCAAGCGTGCGTACATTTATGTACGCACGTCTCGGAGTTAATTAGCCGGATTGTATTCCGGGGCAGCGTTATGAATTACGATTGAATTATAGACATTGATTGCGAATGCTTACCGTTGTAACAGCAGCTATGCGCCGCGCAGCCTGCTGGGTTCCCTTTTCTAAGCAGCCAACTCTCTCTCGTTCGTTGCGAAATTGAATGCGGTCGACGGCCATGCTTCCTCCTCGAGGCGTGCGCGCACAAACAGCGGAAAAGCTATTCTTGAACGCGACACCTCGTTTTATCGTCGAAATCACGAACACAGGAATAATAATATTGTTGATTCAATGAAACGTATAACAGGTACAAACGTACGAGAGCGAGGAAGCTAATTCGAGAGGGAGAATTTTACGACAAACGAGGTATTCCGCGCAGCGATTCGTACGCGCGTAATTTGAACGGTCGTGCGAGGCGCCGTTGGTCGAGAAAGAAAATTATGTTTAAAAAAGACACTCCGTGCAAGCGGAACGCCATAAGGGTAGGCAAACATTGACAGAACGTAACCGCCTACGTGGGATACTTGGTGTCCCATTAGCATCTATCCGAGAGAGGATGTATTTATCTGAGAAAACGTCGGACTTTCAGATTGCATTGCAGATCAAAGGCCGCTCTCCCACCCCCCACCCTCCGTCCACTCGTCCCTCTCTCGCTCTCTGTATGTTTTACTGCACTCTGTAGGTATAATATTGATTGTAAGAAAATATTTTAATTATCCCCTTGCCTTAGAGGGTTTTAAGGTAATCACAGGATATGAAGTGCTCGCAGCTCCGCTCTGTTATTACCTACAATTCATCGATATGTAAACGCTGATATAAGATTCCTTTGATTCGTTACGAGTAAAAGCTGCACTCGACAGAGAACGAGAGAGAGAGAGAGAGAGAGAGAGAGAGAGAGAGAGAGAGAGAGAGAGAGAGGAAAAGCGACTCGTTTCAGCAGTACCATTACTATTTGATACCCGATAGCTCCAAACTACGTTACGTTTCAGGAATACGTAATTCGAGGGACGGAAAAAGTGGAGAACGTTAACTGACCAATGAACTTTTCCTCCCTACGTAAACAGCCGGATAAAACCGGAACCGAACCGAAGCTTTGCGACGTTTCACGAAAATATGTTAATTCGTAACGAAACGCAGGACGTTCACGGTGGTTCACGCATACACGTACCTAACTTGGTCGCAGACGTTGTAAAATGAACAAAAGTAGGTAAATGCTGGCCGACTAATGTGTCTACCCACACCTTTCACTCCTCTTCCTTTCTTTCTCGCGTGTACACGCAAATATGCATGCACCAGCAGTCTGTCTGTCTGTCTGTCTGTCTATCTGTCTCTCTCTCTCTCTCTCTCTCTTTTTCGATCCTCGTCAATTCCACTGTTTCGTTCTCTGCTATCCGTCTGTTGGCTCCTGCCACCCCCTCGCCCGACAGCCCTCTTCATTCCTCCGGCCCCGACCACTTAAAGGCACTTAACCTGTTTGCTGAAAATATTAAGCGCCGACAAATATCGTAAAATAGAACAAATTCGTGTCGAGTGCTTTCGCGTGTGACTGGCTGGCGCGAGTCTCTTTGTGGGAAGAGATTTTCTTTTTTTCTTTTTCTTCTTCTCTTTTTTTTTTTAAGCGTCACACTACCTTCCGCCCTTTTAAACTTTCGACCTAACCCAAACTACCTCCGCCGTCGCGCCGACACGATTATAGAGGAACGACGCAGAGGCATAGTAATGCTATACGCATTAAACTTTAACCCATTTCGAAGAGAACACGACACCGCGAATTAATTTGGAGACGAGTCAGTTTTCGAGAAATTCAATGGAGTAACCGTGCGAGCACTTCACCCTCGCTGAGAGGCTTGACGCAACTCTACAACAACGGCGCAATTTTTATAATGAAATTCGCCAAGTGGCAAGGGCTCTTTAGTATAATAAACAACTCTCGCGTGGCCCAGTCCTGGCTGTGTTTCGATACCGGGAATCTACTCTGGAATAAAATATAATTTCGAACGAAAGTCGACGAAGATAATTTTTGCCGAGCTCCACTTGTGCCGCGAGCTGGTTAATTTTACTTTGAAAAACGAGAATTCGTTTTTCCAGCTTATAATTGTACGCGCAAAAGCTAATATTAATATTTTAACCACAGAATACGTCGATTCGCGTTCTAACTAAAATTTTGTCAAATAAAAGAATTGCATGGATAAAGTACTGAAAATTAAAACATAGCCAAATACGTTCGCAAAATAAAACAAACACTAGAACCAACAGAACTCGCAGAATAATTTTATGAGGCATCGCGTGAACCGGATGTTACGAGGAAATTGCGAAGTTCCTTGTACGCAATAGCTATGACGATATCGTGACGACAATAAGGGTGTAAGCCGCTTATCCTGCTATTGACATATGATATTCCCTCAAGAACATAGAGCTACATCCATTTGCGACGAGATCCAGCTTGAATTCGCCGTGTGCCCCGTATCTTCCATCTTGTATATACTTAAAACGTACCGGTGGTCTGTTCCGTCGCATAGATAACGCGCACGTCAAGACTACCTAGGACGAACCTATTTTTATTATTCAAGAGCAAACAGAAGCAAGAGGGGGAGAAGAGAAAACAGACAACTTGCGAGGACACGTTGGCGTGGGTTTAGAGAGAGAGTCGGGAAAAATGATAAAATTTGAATACCCGCAGTGGGAGATACGTCGAAATGATAGTCGAAGAGATAAACTTACCTCTTCCTTCTCCAGTAGTTCTCTCGCCTTAACCAGAGCATATCAATAGCAATAATTCTAACCTTTGAAAACTTAATTTTTTTTTTCACCATCTTTTGCCGCAATTTTCTTGCTTCTATCTATGTTTCAGTTTACTCTGACTAATTTTCCCGTTTTCTCTTTATCATCTCGCCGGTGTGCTGTTTACGATCGAAATAAACAAGAAATACGCTCCCTCGCGTTTCTCAACCCTCGCTGTTGTCGAGAACGTTCGTAAATCCGGCTGGCGGCCGCGATCAAGATCGCAGGTGATTTAAACGAACTTAGGTTAGATTTGTGAGAGCGAAATATGACAAATATTACCGCCATCGACGCGACACGCACAAAGGACGCTCAGCAACGGGGTCGAGCGCGGGAGGGGTTGGTGGGGGGAAAAAAATTAATCGTCGGCATAAAGTAAAAATTTGACGTTTATTATAGGAAGAACATGAACCCCGCCAGTTTTATTCCGTGCCCGTTTCACCTTCTCTACCGACATTATTCATACATGAAGCAGCTTAACCGACGGACACCGGCGTGGCGAGCCAGAGGACACTCAATTACCTTTTCCACCCTCGCGAGGCGGCCACGCGTTACGGCGTGTCGATAACGTTGAATATGTTTCTCCTTGTCCAAGAACAAGATACACTTAAACGGAAGAAAAAGGATGAATTGTACTTCGATACTCGACGCAATAGTGGACGTAAATCAGAATGAAATTTTCGGTTTTTCCCGATGGGATCGAAGATTCTGTTCTGGAAGTTCGTTCGGTCACTCGAGGGGTGAAATTAGAAACTCTGCCAGTTTCTCTTGGCCGACAGGGTAATAAATCTAGCTTAACGATATTTAATAACGTCCCATTAACGGCGCTTCAAGCGACCACCGGTGCCTCTACTTTATCGTTCGACATCGTTTAATTAGCAAAAATGATGTCAACTGTATAGGATTGCGACTCGAGTATGGAGCAATTTTTCGCGTAAATAATTCAATGAAAACTTGTCCTTACGAAAGTGAAATAAATTATGGGTCGTCTATTACAAACGACATCGGTTCTTTATCGTGATCAAAGATATGAATACTGATATTCAATTTTCGATAGAATCGCTACGAATGTAATCGTGTGCGAGTGTAGAAATCAATCGAGCAAGCGACGTATAACCACTGCGATTCCTTAGGTTCTGAAGCATAGGAAATCGTAGAAAAAACCGACTGGTCGACAAGGTGACGATAGCGGCGCGATAACAACTAAATAAGAGCGAAAAGCAAAACGAGTAACACCGGGTTCGCAAGAAGTTCGGTATCTGTAGACGCATGTGCATTCGGTATCGGAGCGAACGCGAGAAGACAGTTCGTGTGGCTGTGCAATATTTCCCTGGTGGGAATCGACAGGTGTCCCTGGGGTAGCTACCCCCCCGGTAAGTACTGCTTACCGGGGAATTATGTCTGTCACGTCTGTCCGTTTGCCCGATTCATTTCACATCGTCTATCCTCGTTCACCTTCCCTTTCCCCGCCTTTCAATTGAAGTTGGCTTACGGCAACCGAGCGTGTCAAAACGCAAATGCTCCTTCAATGCGTCCGTCCGCACCTTCGATTCGTCGCGAGGGGACAAGGGGTGGGTGGTCTCGTGTCAGAGATCGATTCCGTCGGTCGTGGAGGAGCGAGCTTTCCATACAGAGAGACAGGGGTAAGGGGAAAATAGAGTTACACGAGAATCTTTTCATCGGGAAACGAGGTAATAGGCTGTCGTTTGTCGAACAACTCGACCGGATGCTCCCGGGGCCCTTTGAGAGACCGACGAGCTAAGTACGATCGCGTTCGAGGGTGCAAAAAACCTCGGCTATTGAGTCGTGTTACGCGAATACCTTTGAAAGTCTCTTCTGATACTTTACTGTGTTAGCGGATGAATCGTACGGGGATTAGAAATAACATGAGACTTAGCTAATTTAAATACGATTATTGTGAATGTATTTATGGAAAAATTCATATCATTTTTATATTCGTTGTCGACGCGAAGAAGAATTGCTAACCAAAATTTTATTTTTAAGTTGATTAACAAACGTATCGATTGTTCATTTCTGTTTGGACAGGTCGACTTCTACGCTCCGACAAATAGCCTAAGAACAAGATCGTGTTTTTATGTAAAAACTAAATAAAGTCAGCGAAATCTGATGAATTGCATCATAGCAATTTCATGTACATTAGATAAATTTTTTTACCGGTTCTCTACAAACTCTAAAACGACAATTGCGAAACACCACAATTATACCATAATTTTATAATCGCGTAAGCATCTTAAAAGTTATAAGACTTTTGTTTCTTTCTTTTTTTTCTCTTTTGTTTTTTTGTGGCAATTTATGTTTATATCATTATGTATAAAAAGGGCTTCCAGTCCGTTCAAAAATAAAATAATAATTAATAGAGAAATTTTTGTTATCCATTTCTACCTAAGACGTTTTAATCGTTACATCGAGACCATTTTCTAATTCACCCCTGAAGTAAGTTTGACGCTTGCAAGAAAGTGGGGATAATTATAAAAATATTTGCTCCAAAAATTCCTTAAAACTCACGCGAACGATATTTTCGCGCGTAACAGAAACGGACCCGTGGGCGCGGTCGGTTGCGCGCTATAAATTATTAAAATTTGTATTTCACGAACGTTTCTAATCGATTTAAATGGTCCGGCGCACCGCGACGGTTCACGGTTTCGATCACACCGCGCGATACCGATTACAGGGGCGGGCATAATAAAATAAAATGCTCTCTCCGCGCGAAATACGGCGGAATTTGTGTGCAGCGGCGCGGACGGAAAAACGATTCGAAAACGGTCGCGAAACCACGAGATACATATACAAATCGATCGTCTTCCTTCCGGTCGGCACACGCGATCGGTGGTGCGCTGGGGGCGGGGGCTGAATGATTCGGTTCACGACCTTTCGCACCGGTAAAATCAGCCGGCACCCCGACATCCGACATATTTCCTGATTTCCAGTTCATTTGCCGTCACAAAGCGCGAACCACGGCCAGCACCACCACGGACAATGGGGGAGAACGCGTCAGCGCGAAATGCAAACGCACCGATCGTTGTCGCGGTCCAGAAACGGCCCTCTAGCCCGGTGGCCAAGTAGCGCGCGCTCGAAGCATGCTTTTTATTGAATTTTAAGCATCCATGAAATATCCGGCGATCGCGTTCTCGCAACCGGAAATGGAGGGTCGAGCAATTTCGTGTTAAAAATCGGCGAAAATAAACGGGGAACTAGATAGTACGTCGCGCGGATGCAAACTCTCTGGAGGCGCTTCATCGGGTAACGAGCACGTTTGCACGCGGAAAATACGATTAGAGGGAGCATGCAAAGGTTACATAAATACGAGCACTGGCACGAGGTGAGGGGCGCTCGATTTTCGAGGCGGATACTTTTGAGCAATTTCTGCTCGATAAAACAGACGGAAGAACGCGATGAATTGGATTAGCGGAACCGATCGATAGCGTTGATTTTGATTTGCCCGGCCGATCGCGATGGCGGTACCGGGTCGGAAAGGGAAATAAAAATACTACCGGGCGTAGGGATTCGCGGAAATCGAAAAGAGACAAGAAACTGAGGGTGAACAGTGATCACGGGGGTGTACGTATGTATTAATTTTTACAGTCGAGCCTGCGGGACAGCCGAGGCTTAATAACAATATCGTTCGGTACGAAACTCCGGCGGACGGGGGCTATCTTTGTAACAGAGCCCTACCGAAATGGATAGAACACGATGGGCGCAGAGGCGGATGGGTTATTCATTTTTATGAACGCCGGTCCACGGAAAAATTCCGCAATAACGGCGGCGCGTGTGCATTCTGCCGGCGGAATAGAACAATAAACAAGTCGATATTACCAATCATCATTGTTTAGTCGAAATCAAACAGAGCGGACAACGGCGATTTATTTCGCTCCTGTTTCGGGCGTCCTTGCTCTCTTTTCCCCGTCGCGGAGGGCGGAAATCAACGCGACACGATCAAAGGCACCCGGCCAGTCTTCGTGTACACACCAATAATTGAAAAACTGATCACCGAAAGGCAAAATCTCATGCGTGAAATTCTTTGTGCGAGCCTGGTGTTTTGCTGTTTTATTGCGTTGTGTTTTTCGTTTTTCCGCTTTTCCCCCCTCCCTCCCTCACTCCTCTGATTTTTTCCGCGTTTTTTTTTCCGTTTTTTTTTTTGTCGTTACGCGTCATAGGGAGACTTCGAGCTATTCGAGAGATTTGAACGGAACAAAACGAGGGAAAAAAAAAGAGAGGGCGGGCTCGCGGGATATGCGATGTTTTTTAAATGGATTGCCTTTAATCTTTACGTTCAAACTGAAATATTTGGTTGGCCCGATAATAGAGTTTCACCTGTCGATTCATTAAGCGGAACCCATTCCATTTCGAGAATTGTAGACAGGATAAGGGACGCGATTGAAGTCTGTATCGCGTTACCGGCGAGAACCGTTTATTCGACGACCAGCAACTGTAATTTCATTCGAAACCGACGATACCACTTTTTTTCCTTTCACGCTCTCTGATCAACGACAAGCTCTTCTCATTCAACGAAAAACATTTCGGTATCCACGGTCAAGAGCCTGACAGATAAAGAGGGAACGATGGACACGTATTCCACGCATGATTAAGGATAATTGAACAGCGTTCGAAGGTTTCAAGCGAGTATCGTGCATCGCTCAGTTGTTCCGCGATTCCACAAACTATACTGGGTGTTCCAACGAAGCTAGGAGAAAATTGAAGAGGTAACTCTATACGACATTCTAAGACGAAAATCAAGAGTAACAATATTGCGTTTGACGCTTTGTTTATTAGTTATAAGCAATTAAAGAAACGGACTGTTTTACGCCTAAGAGCAGGCAAATGGGGCAACACGGTAGGTAACATCAATCACTACGCAGTGATACTCGTGCATTTCTGTAGCTGTTCAATGGAAGCCATATTCCGCACATAACGCGACTGAGCATCACTGCGAAGTCATTGACGTTACCTATCGCGCGTTGCTCTATTTGCCTGCTCTCAGGCGTAAAATAGCCCGTTTTCTTAGTTGCTTATAACTAATAAACAAAGCGTCAAACGCAATATTCTTACTCATGATTTTTATCTTAGAATGTTGCATAAAGTTACCTCTTCAATTTTCTCCCAGCTTCGTCCGAACACCCTGTATAATGTGTTACAAAAGGGATAGGGGATTTGAAAATATCGGATGGGTTGAACTGCGACTCGACGCTAAGAGCCACGGATAACGGAATTAACTGAGGAAAATTTCATTCGAAAATACCCATAAACGAGTTTTTAGATTTTCCCTTCGATCCTTCGCGAGACGCGATACGCGCCCATAATTTGCATAATTGACGTCAGCCAGGCCCGGTCGTTAATGAAATAAACCAAATGTCTTTTCCGGCAACCTTTCAGTCAATCACCGCGTCCACCGACTCTATTTCACTGATTAAATCCGTATCTGGGTTCATTTTTAACGCTCGTTCCAACGCCAGACGATATAAATCGTCTCGCAGATTGTTTACCAGAATTAGCCTCGCGCTCAATCTCAATTCGATTCAATCTTTCCCTCGGTATCGCCAATGGAAATTGTTGTAAATGATGACTACGAGATTTATACGTATACATATATATTTGAAATAAACGATACAATTATTTTTCTCGCTTGATACATCCGCTCGTTTATATCTCTTTCACACACACTGCTGGTTACCGTTCCTTTCTCACTTCTTATTGTCATTCACGCATCTTAATACACACACAAACGCTCCACAATATTGATTGCTTCGCTAGGTGCCAATTTACAGAAATAAATTATAATAGAAAGACAAGTACAATCCATAGATATTACCCTGATGTTGGCTCGATCAGAAATGTACAATCTACAAAACAATAGATATTAACGCAAGACAAACATCGTGTCGTCCAATAAAACTGAACGGTCTCGTCTGAATGTAAATACCGAGGAACAGCGGCGGCGGCTAGGAACGATGAAGGATAGGAGGCGTGTAAATCGGCAACATAACCCCGGAAAAGTTCGACGACAGTTCCTGATGACTGTATCCGTCGTCGTACCCGATCCATTAGTGTAATTGCAATTTATTTAGTAATTACTTTAATTAGCGAGCACCCAGCCGTGCTCAGTCGGGAAGAGGTTCGCGGCAATTCCAACGGAGGAGGCGGACGTGGAACACGAAGAAGCAATGGTACGGGGACTAACGGAATTAATTAATGAATTAGCCTTAAGGGATAAGGCGTAAAAACAAGTGGAAATCGGGCTGAAGCGGCGCGGAACGAGCGCCCGATTAAAGTAAGTGGTCTAAGGAACGTAAGTAAGCGAGTAACTGACTAAGTGACGGCTAAACTGCCGCCCCGTGTCCGGGAAAGAAGAAGGGCGAGCAATCGGTAGGGTCCGAAGATGAGAATTAATGGCGGCTTGGCCAAATCCTTTCTTATCCTCGCCCTGTTTCACTGCAGCCGGGCCGATTCGATGCAAATTGAACGAACGTTTCCTCACCACCTCACCGGTAATCCTTCAACTCACCATTTTCCATGGGAAATGATAACTTTGGGAAACGAAAAGATGCGTATTTGGAATCCACGTGTTCCCAAAGCAATTTAGTTTGTATAATATACGTCGCAAGGAGGTGATTGATCAAATCTCTAAGGTATATGATCAATTCACGGAAGATGTTAAAATAACAACTCTATGGGATGATTTCTCTGATTTAATTTCCCTTGTTTTTCCTTTCATGTTGTATGTATCCGATCGTTCATGTAGTATGTAATATGTTTCTGTGTGTTTCCGCTGTATTGATTAAAGACTTTTCTTTTTCTTATTGTTTGATAATACCTGTTGAATTGAATCTGTGTTAAATCACTATGCAAACCCACGTTCTGAATCTAAACAGTGTGAATTTGTCGAAATTAATGGCGAAAGCGATATACTGGAAGAGAAAAATGAATTGAGAGCTTAATGCAGGAGAACTGGAAGAAGCACGCTGATACAATTATCCCTTGTTACGTAGGGTACGTGGGCACGAGTCAACCCCTTCGAGTTCGAGTTATTAAACGCGGATGCGCGGAGGGGTGAATTCCCAGCGAACGGGGGACGGTGACCAGCGACGTTTCGACGTTTCCAACGAGCCCGAAGGGAGGCCCCATAAAAGTTTTACGTCTCTCGATTTCGGGCAATTCGAAAGATCTCTCGTGTTCCCTCGACTTCGTCCCGATTCGACCCTGTTTAATCCCTCCCTCCTCCCGCCCCTCTTCTTTGAAGCGTCCCGTACGTTTAATCGGCGAAGGAAGCCACTCGATTTTACCGGTCGCGGAATAAAACGAAAAATAAATGCTCGTTCGAGCATACACGCGGAGAATTCATGGGTTACTCGATTCACCGACCGTCGAACAATTCCGAAAGTGAATTCCGAGCTAATTTCGCGGAAAATCAGGTCACCCAATCCCTCTTCCTAGATGGATGGTTACCACGCACTAGCCGTTCTAGATAAATCAATCGTATTAAACCCCGGCGAGACGGAGAAGAAGGGTAAACGGACCGAATGATATAACGCTTGTCAAAGTCCATCCCTTCGTTTTCGGTACTTAACTACCTCCGACAAGTAGCGAACGCGGAAGAGACAAATTATGTCGCAGCGTTTATTAAAACTCCATGCTTTTCCTACCATTCTTTACGAGCTTCGTATCATCATAATCCAGAACGCTAACTAAAATTTCGCAGCTTTTCAATTTTTAGACTTTCGAACGCGCAAAATTTTTAAGTCTCAAGGAATTCAATTTTTCGGACGTTCGAATCTTATGTAAACGCGTTATTCAACGTTGCCATCGTTCTCGATAACACCGACAGAGGATCGTCGTCATTACCAGGTACGAATTGTCACGACCAGGCGAACGATGGTTTCAGTTTTCCGTTCACATAGATTTCGAGTAAAATCGAACAGGGACGAGAGGGCGAGGTTACACGACGTCCCGAAATTAAGCCTCAGTTTTTATCCGCGAGCCGGCGCAACGCGTACACGTACATATACGCGGCACCGTTTTTTTCGAAAAACAAGGAGCGCGCCGGGCGAATTTTTGTCGTCACACCGACGCCGCTTGTAGCACCGTGTATTGCATTAGTACGGAGGCATGTTATCATACCTGGGTGATTTTTCTCCATTAACAGTGTTATTCTACCCGCGAGTATTCCGTGACGCGACAGGGGTACACGACTCGCGCTGCGCTATACTGATTTGTGACCAACGCGCGAATAAAACAAAAAAAAACACGTGTCCGCGCCTTATTTCATCTCGCCCGAGCTCGAAACGCTGCATTAGCGTCGCTGACCCTAGTGAAATACGTTTCAATAGCACAGACAACGAGAATGGAAGGGATCGAACGTGTCTCTTTTCTAAAAATGTCCACCTTTCTCGCGAACAACGCGATTTCCTCGCGGAAACATTGGAGGATTGAAAAGACCTGAATACAGGGGAAACGCGCGTAAACAGATTGCGATTCGAGCGTTAATTAAAAGCATAGGTTAAGGGACAATTTAGGGCAGCGACGCCCAAACGGAGGGCTCCCTGCCGGGGACACGGGCCGGGGTAGCGCGCGAGTACGTTCGCAAATTAACATAAACTTCCATGCAGCCAGTTCCGTCAAATTGTACCATTTAATTAAGGTCCCGGATACACATAAATTTTATTCCTGGCAAGATTCACCGGCGCAAAAACGAAGCACGGAAGTGCAGTTAATTAATTATTCCCTTATTACGAGAGGGCACACAAGGAGGGAGGCAGGGGGCCACGGTTTAGGTCGGTTGGCCTGGGTCCTGGGGGCAGGGGGTAAGCGGTCGAAGGGTCTCTCTGGAAAAGTAGAGAGCAAGCTAGAAAAGCGACTTTGTACATACGACTGTACATGCGCATGTGAGTTTATGAGGGTGTGCGCGCGTGTGCGCGTGTGTGCGCGCAGGTCGTCTCGTTTCTGACTACCTGGCGAAAATTTCGCTAAAGTGCTGCTCATGTGGAAATGACATAATTCGCGTGCGGCAAGGGCAATTGGCAGTAATTAAAGCGGGGAGGAGGTAGAGGTAGCCGGGGAGGGGGAGGGTGCAGGGTCGGTGCAGAGGGCATGAATGAAATTAAGGCGGGTAGCGAAGATGGCCGTTTACACGGGTCCACGTCTGGTCGACTCTCTGTGCCGCGACAATAAAACGAATTTGCATACGGGACAACTCGTCCCCGGACGGATGTCCTCTCTGCTAGGAGAAACAGGGAGAATTTTCCACGGATAGATGGCGGACCGGTCGAAATCATTGGCGGAAAACGTGGAAAGAAAATTGTCGAGGGACGGTCTAAAACGGATCTAAATCGATTTCCCTTCTCCCTCCTTCCTCCTCCCTTCCCTATCTTCAACCAAGAACATGCACACGTTTCCGCATACGTGTACGCGTGCACGTATATATTAATTTCGCAGAGAAAATTCTAGGACGATTTATAAAATCTGATAATAAAGGTGACGTTGAAATACGACCGATTAAATGGGATCTCCCGATGTGAACGTCAGCTGTAAAATACAGACTGTGGAAAATTAATTTTCTCCGGTACCTGGCCTCCTCTCTGGCATCTTTTTCACGTAATCTGGTCCTGATCCCGACGGCGGCGTCGATTTTCGTTTCGCTAATTAATCCACGTTATTTAATGGTTTCGTATAAATATCTGAAAGGCGAACAGCTATTTGGGAATATCGAAAACTTCAATCGATAAATGTGTGTATTTGAGGCTGTCAGCTAATCCATGATTTTTAACAAAAAGAAATTTCAAATGTCGAACGATACTTTGAACTCATACTTAACTATCATACTTAAAAATAAAAAGGTAAAGAATTGAATACCTATACCCTAGGATGAATCTAGAAGTATCCAAGATCACTCGTATCCTTTTCTCCTATTTGTCCAAACATCGGGCAATTATAGCTTAGGGAAAACCAGTATTAACTAATTAACCGGAGAAGGTGTAATCACTAGTCACAATGAGGTAAGAGGTGTCGCGGGGGAATCTGGTCGACGGCGAATCGAACACGATGCGAAAACAGGACCGTTGCTCTAACCCAGGTCAGAAGTGCATCGGTGTTTGATCGAGACGTCGCTCAACTGTGCATGTTGACTGATAGCTCCATTAACACGCTGACGCACTATCTGTGTTTGCCGGTGTGTCTAGGAATTCACGATGAACACGGCACTACAGTCCACCTGCATACCTCCTTCGGCATTCGTTTACGCTTTACTACTGCCGATACATGTACAACTGAACCTTACGACTGATGTATATCTTTTGTCTCCAAATTCGGCAAGGCAAATAATTCTCAACTCCCATAAGTTAGATTCTAGAAATCCCACGGAATTTAACGACCAACCCGCAGATACATAAATACATGTCTCTAAAGAGATTCGATGTGTACCCAATGGCATATCTCACAGTCGAGACCCAAGAAAAAGACTTCTTACGATAGACGCACACAGGGTCAAAGCCCAATATCCAAGTGAAGCCCATATCCGATGAAAACTTCCTTCCATAACTTTGTAATTGCCAGCTCGAAAAGTGTTTCTCAGCGACTAACATTTGGTAGGTCTAAGCTGATATGGGGGAAACCCTCGGGTGCAGCGCTGTCGCTTGCGACACAAATGACCAACACTATATGTCTCTAAAGAGATCAGAGGTCGACTGACATCCCAAATTTTATATGAACTGGGAATTTTCGAGTATCAGGAGGTTGATAGTCCCAATAAGGCCTAGCCAGGATCTTCTTACACTTTCACCATCTCGTAGCACTTGGAAAGAGCAGAGAACCCACGGATCAACCCGTAAACCTAATAATCCCCTTCCCCGTTAACAAATAATTGTTATAATTATTGTTATCCCCAACGGGACCCACCGGCACACGAATATAACACAAAATATACATACGTATTAAATCGAGAGATAAGAATCGCAACACAAGCCCGACTTTCATTCTTTGTTTATATTGTAAGGCTGTTAAGCATAATAAGTCGCAATGTTTTGGTAAACGAAGTGAAATGGCAGGTGGGCAGAAAATTTGTAGAAGCAAGCGGCAAGCTATAATCAAAATGCTATGCTACACATTGCGTGCGAGTTCGGTGGGGAAAAAGTTTTCATTGCGCGATGAAAACTTTTAATTTGCGTGGTTATAAGCATCTGATATCAACGCTGCGGAAAGAAGATAGCCCGTGGGGCCGGGCAGCAACGTGTGTTTGGCAGTTTTAATCGAGCAGCTGCGCTGGTTCTGATGCGAACGATAGAACAAGTCGATGCATTCTTAACAAAGTTAACCCCAGGGAATATGCCCTCTAACGCGATACGTCCTACGAATTAATTTCTCGGGTTCGTTCTTATCGAAATTCAGCGATCGATGAAACGCACGCGATTCGGCCTTTCGAAATTTATAAAAGATACGAGTGATCGTAAAACGTTTGGCGAACCGACCGATTTAAAAATCGTACGAGTTATAATAAAAGCTCGTGAATCGAGCAGAATGAACGGATTATATTGCCGGAGAACGATTGTAACCGTTTCACAGGTTTTCCAAGAGCGGAATGCGCGAGGTGGTAATAATAACGCTTGACGGGAGCACATTTTATATTGAAAATCCGAGCTAGAAACAATAACCGTATAATTTATTTGGTATCCTCGTAATTACACGTGACCGAAACTTTCATACACACGAAGCAACGGAGAAGCAAACAAAGACACCGCTAATAAATTTCGCTCCTGCTGAAAACACGGATATTAATAACTTAGTTTCGGAAATTAAACATTTGTTTCATAGACGTATCCACCCGTATTTCGATCGTATAACGCTCGCACGCGTATGTTTATTGGCGATATCACCCCCGTTGCCCCCCCCCCCCTAAACGGGCAGGAGGGGGAGCAGACGATACAATTTTCGCGGTATCTTTTAACCTTTTGCCCGGGCACTTTACAGCCTCTCCATTATTCACCCCTTAGCCGGCGAGTTATGCTCCTTTGAAACATTCAGGCGAACGTCCACCGAAATGTCGGTCGCGCCTCTTCTCGCGCTCATAACGTTAAAAGCGAGAAAACAGCATCAAAAGAAGTAAGAAACGGCGCATAAAAGAACAACGACGGGGTAACAGCGACTTCTTCGTGGCACGTGTCGCGATAGCATATCCTCTGATTATACTTTAAAAACTGAATCTAGCGAGTGACTAGAACGAAGTACCTCCCCTTCCCGGACCAGCGACGGAAACAGTGAAACTTGAAAGCGGTATCGAGGGTGTGCGAATAAAGACGAACCAGCTCTATTTAAACGAAAAGAAAGTAAGCGGAAAATAGCGGAAAGTAGCGGAAAAAGCGGTGAAAACAGGGCGCGCATCGATCGGTTCAATTAAATTATTCGCGCCCACCCCCTGACGCCACCCCACACGCACCCCCGTGTCCCACCCTCCTGTGCACCAACCTCCCTCCCCCCCTTCCCCCCTTCGACCAGCATCGCTGGTCGGGGTAACAAACCGAGGCAATTAACAATCAATCACAGGTGTCTCTCGCGTCATTGAAATGACGTCAAACATTGTATTTGTGTAATTGTCCATTTATTCCAGTCTCTCGGCTGTCACCTGACAAATTGCGAGCCCTCCGTCGCCCCTTCCCCCCCGCCCCTAGCACTGCGAGCTCCCTCTACGCCGGTAAACGACACGATCGACACGCGCGCGCGAAACGGAAGCGGGCGGCGAATGGAAGCGCGAGCGGAACCAAACGAACGAGCTCGACGGTGGCCACGATGCCGACCTCCACGCATTTTCCTGTCAATCGCGAACGAATCGTCGCCGGTTATATTAATTAGCGGCGGCCCTCCGGGAATCGTTATCTACCGGATAATTGCGATTGTCGGGTGGGATCGACGTAACCGGCGTTCAATCCCCCCACGAAGGGTTCACCATCGGCGCGCTGACAATTTTCACGCGCACGCGGTTCGACCGAAAAGAGAGATCAAAAACGTGGTCGCCGTGGATCGGTTGGGTTTTATAATTGATACAGTTTTCCAGTGGTATTACGTCGGTTAGAACGGCGCGTCTTTTGTACGGATTAAACTCACGAGGGATCTCGGAGGTGTAGCATATAATTACCGAGCGTTTCATCGTGGATGGCCGTATTGGCTGCGACTCGAGCAGCTAATGGAAGAGCCTGATTGTTCGTCGAGCGAGGCGATGTTCTAAAAACTAAACTCGTCGAACAGGCCGCGGCACTTCCACAGGTACGCAAAGTACCACGTGGGCATCACCCACGGTACACTGGAATTTACTTTACGATCGGTATTAACATAAATTACCGAATGCCTGCCGCAATTTAGAGTCCAATAATTATCCATTTTCTGTTTGCATTGTTCTCTGTTGCAGAGGCAACCGACAATTTAAGGAAATTTCCATAATAAGCTACGGTTAAGAGTAATATTGCTCGAGACATAAATCCCTAGCTCCCCCTTTTCTCCACCTTCGTCCTGTTACATCGGATCCTACCAACATCACCGTGACCCTACCCTGTGCCATCCCCTCCACCCTTTTCCTCTTGTTCTCCCACCGTTTGGCCCACGACGCAACTTCGACCCACGTAAATGTAAACGATAAGGTGTTCCTTTTATTTCCATACAATTATATCGACGATATTACGCGGCGTGTCGGTTCCAAATGATGCGTCCTTACTTCGTCCGGCCGTCTCCGTGAGGCCTTAGGCAAATCCGAATTTATTCCACCCCTGCTCACCCCCTTTCCGCTTCCGTCTTTCCCCGGCACAGATTTATTGCATTACATTACATCGAGCCGCGGCACGCTTTATTTGCGAACGCTATACGATTTTCCGCTGACGGTAGCGCACAGTTGCGAGACTATTACATACTGCGAAAGACTGATAATGCGAATCTGTGGGAGTTCCTTCTTTTATGTGGGCGAGAAAACTCGCGCCGCGTCGGTTACGCGACTGCACAACACCGAGCGCGCTTCAGAATTCCGTTATACCGTTTAAAGCACAGCGTGCTGGCGCTCAATTTTATCTGCCCGTTGATTCGACGGCGGAAGGGTCGGAGGACGGGCACTTTTAAAGGGGAGCTCGATGTACGAACGATCCAGAAAGATACACACCTGAAGGTGTCCTTTGCCTTCGATCGCGTTAAAACGTTTGCGTTAATACATTATGGAAACAAAAGTTGGCCCACTCGAGGGTAGGAAAAGTTACAGAAGTACCCGCTGAACGAGTGACGGGGACTCCCTAACATCCATTTGCGGCGACCGAATCCGACGCAGAAGTTGCGGAGTTGCTCCACGGAGTGAATTTCGTTTCATCGAGTAATCCACCTACACTCCCGACCACGTGACCCGTAAGAAGCACGGAAAGTTGCTTTCGATGTTAGGCATTGTGGTGGATGTTAATTCGTTGACGTAGGTGTGGATTTTCAGGGGGAAAAAATTAATAAACAGTCTTTGACAAGACACCCGATAGATGAAAGACACGACCCGGCTTATTGGTACGTGCGAACGTGGGTATACGTATCACGACTAAACAAAGGCGGGATATAGGTGGAAAAATATCGTTTTCATATCACAGGCCATGCTATTCAGCAGCCTACGATTCACGGTACCAGTTGCGACCTGATAGATACTTGGGCACCTTCATAAATCAATACATACCGCTTTATCCCACGAAATCTCCATTTTCGCTTTGGCGAGGATCTCCGTTATACGTATTCGATGAAATCGATGCAATCGACAATTGCTAAGAGGAAGAGAAGTACTTTACACGAGCGTAGAATGAAATTTCCGTAATGAAAATCTAAAGAACACAGTCAACGTAATAATATTCACTATGTAAACTACTTTCCATCAATGTGGTATCTTATTTAAATCACTGGCTGAACACAGTATTGCATTTCATGATTCGTATATTTTCCAAAAGATTCGCCGTAAACGAAATCCGAGAAATTTCTACATCTGTAGATCATTAATCGTTTAGATGCAGATGGAAAAACCCTGTCACCATAAATCCAAAGCACTCAAGCCCCCATCGACCTCTCATTTTTCTTTTCCTTCTATTCTTCCTTTTTACGTTTAAATGAGCTGTTCCCACTAAAGACTGCGACACTCAGTGGATGTTAAACTCAAGCTTTAGACATGCAAATCAGGGCTGAGAGAGGTGTATGTAACTAACCCGTCCCTCCCATCTTCTTCATTCTTCCTTCCTCGTCGGCTAAAGAGTGTCTTCGCGACGTATTTATAACCCCTTCCTTCCTTCCCTCGAGCTACGCTTCTCGCCGCGTCCTGATGAATGCCCACCTTCGCTTTAAGTTTATTAAACTAACTTGCTAAAATTATGAATAATTCCGCGCCATTGTATCATTCCGCGACGGCACCGTACCTTCCGTTTTGGCTTCGCGATGAATCCCAGCGCGCAGCCCGCCTGTCGCCCCGTTCTCTGTCCCTTTCCGAGAAGCGATACAGTCGTTGAAGTATCAAGAAAACGAAGATGTCACCGAGGATTCGCGTTTCATCGCGGCACATTCAATACTTTGACGGTGCAAGTACATTCGGTAAATCATCGCGTTGCACGCGCACCGAGTAAACAAACTATTCAGCAACGATTATTCAAGAAAATGTACCATCACTCTAGACACGGTTGGAAGGGCAGGGGGAATCCGCTCGAATTCGCTCGTTCAAGATTAATTTCTTCGCTTTCACGTGAAACGTGTGTACATACATTTCCGTACGGCCACTCGAAACGCCCTACGACCGCCAATTCCTAGTCATCGATTATTCATCGATGTTGGAAGGATTTATGATAGCGGGGCCGGTCAAGAACCGTGAAGACCAAAATCTCTAGGAATAGATCGGATCTAACGACCATGTAAGGCTCGTGGATGACCTTTTGTTGCCGTTCGAATGACCAGCGCCGGTTTGAATAACAGGCGATCGTAATAGATTCATGGCAGTAGTAACGGAGTTCATGAATCAGCCATACGGAGGCCGATGTAAAAGTTCGATCTCGAACTGGCAATAAGCTCTATTCTGAATTAATGGCTCCGAAATTCATGGTTGATTTACTCGCGACTGTATGGAACTATCCCATTACACGTTCGAGGAAGAAATTCCATCCTAAACTGTACCGATACATTTTTCGTGACATTGTCGTACACTATAATATAATCCATTATTTATAATTTTATGTATTCCAAGGGCCTCGGCCCGTTTATTGTTAAATAAAATAAAATAAAATAAAATTGCGGAAACTGATAAAACGTTAACAAAATTCGTTTCGACTATTCTATCGGAAAAAAGAACTCCGATTATTCGTAGTCGATAATAAGATCGGGTAACGTATCTAGGAGTACAGCAACATTGTCGAAAAAACATAATCAAGAATTTGGAGCGTGTTGCTCGCGTGTATTTAACTGCTTAAACTGGCTTGTACGGATTAGGCCGAGCATGTAGGACCGTCTAAATACGCCGTGTTGCCCGTGCGTACTGAACTGCACAAACTGGTTTGTACAGGCTGCCTCTCCTGTAGCCTTAACTCTGCAAACCAGTTTACGCGGTTATTCCACGAGGAATAATTGAGCGTGTAGGCCTCGGTTTATACCGAATAAGATAAGGAAATAAATTAGAGAACGGAATGCCCCTCATTTAACTATCGTTCCGCTGGATCTCGTTTACGTTTACCTCGTCTTATTCCCTCGAACCAACGCAAATTATATTACTATTCTTTTCTCCTCGCTGTTACGCAACGGATTGTTACGCGATCGGAGTTAACCGATTCGCTAACGGTTGTCCTCTAATCGTCGATTATTTAAGAAGATAGAAAAACACACGAGCAACGATTGTGCGATTTATTAAAGCGGATATTCTACCGCAAACATTGCTCGCTCGCGCCGATTCGAAGATTCCCGCGACTAAGCCGGTATCGCCGCCAAACTGATGTTATTTCACGGATAGGCAAACATGGTATTTTGCACGCGCCTTACGCGCCGCTCGATACAAAGCCGAAGCCTTAATCCGGCCATTCTAAATCCTACGATACCAGCGGGGAGGCGGGAGAACAACGAACGATGTAAATTTTGTAACAGAACGGAACGGTTTGCGTTCCAGACGGCGAAGACGACGAGGAGCAAGAGGACGACGAAGACGACAGGGGGAGAAGGTATCCCAAATACCTGTGCAGGAAATCTGTGGAGCCCATGACATACCATCGTGTTTGTCTTGCGTTTTAGGTGACTCGATTCCGGGTGCTTACGTTTCCGCCAGGTCGAGACCTCGCGGCTTAGGGATTTGATTTCGCGCATAAATATTAATGCACCGTGATCATCCCGACCTTTACGCGCCAGAAATGCTGATGGACGCGGTGGAAGTTTCGACGAAATTGACGAAAAGATTCGATCAGATATTCCGATGATTAAATCGCGCACCTGTGTTATTATTACGTGTGATTGTTCGATCGTGAAAGGAAAATTAAGTACGACGTGGAACATTTATCGAACGATACTCTGAGAATTGTTCGTTTCGATTCGCTTGAGGAGATCTGAGAAACGACATCTGGAGCTGCTTAAAAGCTGGTTATGATATCAAACCGAGCTTGAAATGACTTGTACAGACCGGATGAATGTGAAGGCGCTATGTTGACAAGGGGAAAAGGACATCTGAACTCGACGTTAATCGTTTCTAACTACCAGGAACTCGGTTCTGACAAGCGTAGGCGATTGTAATCAGCCTGCAATCTACCGTACGAATCCAAAAAAGGGACAGAATATAACAAGTTACATCGAGCATTTTTCGGTCTCCATAATTGCTACGCAAATTTACTACGTTCGATAAAAATCAAAAGTTCTAATTTCGCAGTATTTACTGAAACACGTTAGTTTAATAACTGCTTTCGATTAAATAGCCCAGTACAACTTTCAATCCACAATTTATCAAGTGTATACCATTTAAACCAGCAAATACCGTTGTTCGCGTCGTTTCAAGATTCTAAATCGATCGCATACCACCGAAAACACGCTCCAACCGTTCAATCCATAAGACAGAATTGCGTGAACAAAAAGAAAATAGAAACAGCAGGTAACACTTTGATTGTTTATTGAAAAAGTTTGTTAGAGGAGCAACTACGGTCACGCAGGAGGCGAACGTCGGCGTCTAGACGCGGACGAACGACGCTGAAACGGAGCCGGTCGATAACGCGATGCAGCACCTCGAGCCGTGACGAGGCTGCGACATCGGGATTGTGATTAGGGGCTGGTCGGCAAACAATGCCTAATTACATAATTATTGTGCCGCGGGCCCGTAATTAAGACACATTACTCCTCCCGGCTGGTAATTCATTACGCTTAATGTCTTCCCTGCCTCCACCGTTTCATCGCGGATGACAGTCGCGACGGTTCCGCTAAATACCGTTACCGTGAAATATTACCGACCACGACCACGACCGTGGCTACGACCACACGACCACACCACGACGACCCCACGCTGGCGTCGTCAGCGAGAGAAGTCTCCTCAGTTGCTAACAAAGCAGATCCTCGCTAGATGGTCGGGTACAGGAATACCGTTTGATCCTTGAAACGATGCTCGTCCGTTTTATTGGATCGCGCGAATAATCGTGAGATTAATTGATACCGATTGTTCTGTTATACTTGGGGTAAGAGGAACGCTATTATATTTTATATATCACCCCGTAAAACAAAATACGGATTAAATAATCCGATCACCCGCATTTTAATTGACGCTTCTGAAACATCAAATCGAGTCGACTTTTTTCCTACTCCATTACATAAATTCGAACAATTGCACGCTCAGTTAAATATGCAGCATTAATTCAGCACTCACGTAACTACATTCTAACTAACCTTATGTAAACTTACGCATCTAATTGTATCCAACGTCCGAAACATTAATTTTATGTACATTTTTGTATAAAATGGGTTACTTGCCCGTCAAATAAAGACTATTATTATTATTATTTTAGCGACGATTAAAGTGCAGTAGTCGTACGTCCTACTTTATCACAGATGGTCGGTTGATTTTATTAATTTCATACAAAGATATAGTTTGAAACATAGTCTACAAGAATCTGTAACCCTTCCTTTACCGATCCTATTGTTTCAAATCCGTGAATCTCCCGATTCAAATTTCAAGTTCCAATTTTCGCTCGCGTCTGTTCTAAGTCTCCGTTTACAAATACTCCCTGGCGTCTAATTAAACGTGAACCACTTCGATCTCGGAGAACCAGCTCTACAAAAATTAACTAACATCTCCGGCAATCACGAAATTCATACGGTAAATTGCAATATCGCGAGCGTGCATTTAAAGCTGTGAGGAAAGCGGAACGAAAAAACACGAAGCTGAATGAAGCTTTTGTGGCAGGGGTGATACGTGGAACCCTACGACAATCCGGATACCAGCTGAAAAATATCCAGCGTCATTATGTCCGACGCTGAAGTCACAGGGTCCTAGGGGACCGTCATTGAAATTCGCGGCCGGAGATTGGCGGATGCTCGATAGGCAGCGCTTTTCTCGTGTAATCTCGATATGACGCGAATCTTCGCGCCCTCAAATCCCAAGAGGACTCGCGACGGGATTAAAAAATTACCGCGAAATCACTCCAACCGCGCCTTTTCAAAATGCCCGCCCTTTGTCAGTCCTCTCGCTTTGCCGGTGACGATGGCTCGTATTTGTTGCGTCACGCGTTAAGTGATTATCACGTTATTACAATTAATTACCTTGTCCGTGATCGGTCCTTTCGATCGACTAGTTACGTGTTGAGAGATTGCGTAGAAGGAAAACGTAAAAGTTTCAGATACGTATGAGAAACGACGGCAATATTCGGATTATTGTAACCGTAGAGTAGCGTTCGGATACGTGTGCTAATAGTACGAGTAATTGGAAAGTTTAATTTGAAAGGAGGTTCGTTTAAAACAGGATTACTTGTACCACCTACGTATGTGTGTGTTTTGTATGTTTGTGTTTGAGAAACGACATTGAAGTTGAGAAAAAAAACTAATGATAATTTAATTGAAAAAGTTACTATTTATTAAATGATTGCCTTGTTGAACAAAGATTTATATTCGATTTTCAGTTTAACGTTTCTATCAATGCTTATATTAAGTGAAAATGCATCGATATAATGATGCACGTTTGATCGATCTAGCGTAAATTAAACATCAACAAAACATGCGTTTTCAATCGTATGACCGCTTTGATTACGCTCGTGGTTGTTTACAATGGACATTTCATACCAAAATTATATATGAATTAACACCGAAATTGGCAATATACATAACTCATAAAAACGGTCGTTACGAAACGGAAATGTTAAATCTGCCAGTAGAAGGGATTATTACGTGCAACCGGCAAATAAACGTCAACAATTTCGTGTAAAAAAAATAGTGACAACTCACCGGGAGGGTGATGTGAAACCTGTACCGATGGCAGGAACCACAGTTGCCTGGATTCTCAATTGCACGATCATGTACATGTATAACCATTTACACTTTATATCTGCACAGAAAATATCGTTCGCTTTACTTTTTGTTCATTTTAATGTGTTATATTTCAAACGATATAATAAATAATTATTTGCAATTTAAGAGAACAACTTCTATCGTTTAACCTATAAGCGCCATCTGTGTGTTTAATAAATTTGTTTTTATAAAACGTATTACTTACTATACATTTATTTTATGAATATTCAACTATTAGCAATACACGTCGATTGTTATTCAAATTTTGATTACCGTTATTAATATATAATATTTATTCGTTTAACGCTTAATGGATTATTATAAAAATAGATTGCAAATATACATATGGCGTTTCACCGCACAAAATTGAGAAATTGTAGAACTTAAGTACGAAACAGAAAATTTATCTTTCATTTTCTACTTTACCATTCATGCAAACTTCTGTTTTATTTGCTCTATCTGTTCATCACAAAGTTTACTCAATCACTCACAAAAGTAAAAAATAACTGCACTCAAAAAATACAAAACCGTTCGAGTACTGTGCGCGTTCTTTCAGAACTCGTGCGTTCTCTGCGCAGTTGGCGCCTTTTTGCCATCTGACGTCACGTCATAAACTAATAGAAGTGTTAGATGGCGTGCGTGATTAAATTGTATCCTTGACTAGCAGATAAATTCACGTCATTAGCGGTTAATAGATAAATTCGCGTATCTCGTAGGAAACTTCTCTTTTCATCATCGAGTATTGTTCGTTAACGAGTAGTATCAGTCATCGTTAGTGAAATCAAATGCAAGACATATGGTGAAGATATGGATGCATGTGATAAAGAACAGATAAATACGATTCCGTTGAAACTTACCAAACGGTCGTGCCAAATATGGAATAATAGTGTTCGGAAGAAAATATTCGAACGCCATTCGATCACCCGAAACAAATTAACCGCAACGGCTGTTATAAATTTCGTCTTGACGGACGATAAAATCGCTGCTACAATCACACTCGATACGGTTGGCTTTTTCTACCTCTATTAATAATAGTCACGTTCTGGACTGATCTCGTTTGCGCGTTAAAAAATTTTTAATTGAACCGCGAAACCTTTTAAAATTCGTACGAGCTTCGCTACGAAGTGTACGCGAGTGAATTATAATTTTCGACGCGTCGCGTACACGTTCGTATACCTTCGACAACCGTAAATAAAAATACTTCCTTAATAAATCGTAGCTGCCCATAGGAAAAAATGCGTTTGAATTTTAAATATAAAACATTGAAAAGCTATCGCGAATGATTGAAAAACAATCGCTAATTAATTTCATTAAAAATGATAAAACAAAAGAAATTCAATCGATTCGATTGCCCGGGGAATTAAAAAACGAGAGTAGCAAGAATTGCATTGACGATTGTTAATACGTTCTCTTGACAACGACGGTTCTTTTTAATTTCGATAAAACGGTAGATAAATACAACTCGTTCGCTGAACCGCTCAATTTAATTAAAAGCCTTTTCGTGTGTGCAATTTTCTTCAATTAGCGAAACGGTTCCCTTTAAACACGCTTCTTTCACGAATGTATCACTCTACCTTCGTTACAATTTATCGAACGCTCTACTGGTAATTATACGCCCTCATGACTTACCCGACCGGCTAATACGTCACGTTTGCGCGGCAAATTTTTATTCTAACGATCTCGCGTATTGTGAACAATATTTCGGAACGCAAGCTCGCTGCAATCCGTGACGGTGCCACTCGATCTGCATTAATTGGCATCATTACTGCGCTGTCCATTTTTGGGATAAACCGATTTTCCGTCTCTCGTTCCGTATTACACTCTGTGCACGCTTGTTTTACGTTTTTTATGCCTCGAGTGGTGTTTCTTATAACCCCTTTTTTACCATATAAATATTTTTTACCGAAAACATGAAAATTTTAATTCACGAATATAAAAATGATGATAATAATAATAATAATAATAATAATAATAATAATAATAGTAATAACGGAAAGAAAAAAGCTAACTATAATTTTTGTACAATTATTATTATACCGCTAACGTCATTAATTTTTAAATTATAGCGATATTAATTCTTGAGAAAAATTACTCGATTTATTGGATTAACGAATCGCGAAGAAATTTAAAGGAATAAATGCTTGTAAGAATACGTAATTCCGCAGGTTAACATTGGAACCGAGCTTTCTGGAGATCTTCCGTAGCCAAATACAACGACGACGACGCGACAACATACCCTGGGAGTTCGGAGGTCTGTTTACACGAGTTCGCAAATATAGCCATAGGTATCGGAGCCAACCGAAGCGAAGAATTGATAAATTAGTTATTCCGTCAGTCGCCTGCTGCTGTTCCTCTAGGTACGTTTGATCTGACGTTTCGAATAATCATGGTTATTTATATTGAGGACCGTTGCAGCTTTCCCGATATCTGGTTATTTACGTATACAACATGTACGTGTACAGGACGTCTCGAATTCTGTGCAATAAAATCATTCTCTAATTTTCTTTCCTTCGTATCCTTTCTTTTGATGATTCCCAAATTGCACAACTATACATATATATACATATCTTTGTTCTAAGATCGAAAAAATATATAAATCACATTTCTCGACGAAGCCAATTTAATTCAATATACCGAATATAATCTGATATACGTCGCGCGTTATAAATGGCGTGCATTAATTCGGAAAAGCTCTAATAGCAGGCGTAACCGGTCCGTTTATCATCGGATAACAGTTCCGGAGTACATCCTTTGAATGTAACTCTACCCTTGGGTAAACAAGACTAAGGGTTATGACCATCCCCGTTTGTCTTTGCATCCGGAGAATCTTCGCGCGAAATCCCTAGCCAGGACCCAATTAACTCTCTAAGAATTCGATCCTATCCCATGGTAATTCCAAGATAGTACGACTCTAACGGCAGATTAGAAAAGACAATATTTGCCCCGGTGCTTCTGCGTCTAATCGAGTATTGCCTCGCAGATGTGCCTCCACTTAATATCGCTTACTATTTGTCCTCCCTTAGAATTGAAGCCTGTTACTACTCCTGTGCACACAGAGCTACCAGAAATTTAGGGTGTTTCCTAAGACCGTTCCATCGTACATTTCTTCGACGCATATCGCCGGTTGAACCGATTTATTCTACGATTTCACCGTACACAAACTCCATTCTTGTTCCAGAAAGTCACGTTCAAGATGGCGGCGTCCTACACGAGCCGCAACTCGTCTAAGGATCCCTCGTGCCTGACCACAGAGACCGGTATCCGCAGTGACGACGGTTTGAATTGAAGATTTTTGCGGACGGTAACTCGTTGGCTCGCGCGCTAACGTATTTGCAAGATCCGCTGCGCTGATGGACATATAATGCGACGTGTGATTGTAGGCCCGCCAATCGCGGCCGATTGTGCCTCTGAAGGCCCGCTAACTATCTCAAACTAGCCCCATTCAAGCCGCCACGACCTCTCTCTATCTATCTTTATCTACCAACCCGGCCTCTGTGTCTCGCTCGTTCCAACCCCCATTCACCGCCGCCCCCCCACCGGAGCCCGTACGTCTCGTTCATCCCCGAACTTCGTCTCTCCGTTCCTCTCGGCTCGCGTCTCGTTTGCACCGACTTCACCGAGCGATTTTCCCTCCTACTCGCTGAAAACTCCGTCCTCGTATTCGCTGTTCGAATTCGACGTATTTCTTTGCCGCACGTTTCTTCACCGCGTCTTGTATTTCGCTCTAATTTTCGACCAACTCTTTCGCCACACACGTAATGTAGTTTATTCGCTTTACCCCTCCCTAATGCGATACCCCGCTCCCATACACAATCAGGTGTTCCTCGTTTCCTTTTCTAGCTCGCCTCGCGGAACGAACGTTTTGCCTTCCATTTAACATCCTCTATTCAATCCTTTCGCAGAGACGTTCTGCTCTTCGAGGTTCTCGCGATTTCTTTCGTCTCGTTATCCGAACTCCCATCCGTCCATCCAATATTTTTATCTTCTTTTAAACCGACACGCTGGATCCTCTATCTCGTTTAACCCGGTTTTCATAGTTCTTTATTTTTGTAAATTCATGCGTTCTCACTTCCAACCGTTCCTTTTGGAAAAGCAACTCCCACTGGTCTCTGTATTACTCTCTCTCTCTCTCTCTCTCTCTCTCTCTCTCTCTCTCTCTCTCTTCACCCCGTCGTTACCGCTCTTCACCCATTTGATTTTTACGTTCTTTTTCCTGGCCATGCGGCGATGCTTCATTTTCCCTCTTCTTAAATCCGCTTTTTCTCTCATCGTCGCTCATCTTCCCCTCTCTCCGTCCTTTCGAAACTACCATCAACCCCTCCCTCCCTCTCTCAACCCGTTCCCACTGCCTCCCTTATCCCCTATTCGCGGTCTCTGTTCGAGCCGCTTCGCTCGTCGACACAATCACGCGTGGTTACGTAGGTACGTTCCGCTAGGCGTCGCCGGGTATTCGTCCCGATTCGAATTCTCGACCCTACATAACCGTGGCACGTTCTACGTGGGAATTTCAAATCTATCAGCGACCCAGACGAATGCAAATCGCGCATGAAGCGCGCTTAATAAAGCCCCGCACGCGGCCCGCAACTCGCAATTTTCTTTCCGACGCTACGTGTCGCACGCTCCTCTTAATGAAACCTTCGCATGCATCGTGCGCAATTCGCGACTGCGCTCCCATTCAACACGCACCTCTGTCCCGTGATACCATACACAAAAAGAACGCGGTCGGGATCGTTAAACTTAGAGGAAGCGGGGAAAAGGGCAAAACGATCTCAATCCCCTTATGTAAAGGGATACGTTTGCGAGGAAACTGATTCGATGGGATAAAAATTTCCTGGCGGGAGCGTAGGAAATATGCAGTAATATTATTCGATGGTCTTCGAAGAAATCGGGAAAATAGAAAGGGGGAAAGTCAAGGGGTGGCTTCTGGATCTACGCGGTATAAATAGGAGGCTTTATTTTCAGAGACCTCTATACCTACTTGTGCCTTCGATAGTTGAGTAGTAACGGAACGACGTAAACCGATAACATTTATAGTGCCCTTCCGCAAAACTTTCTTGCCTGAACTTCTGACTTACTTTTGCCAAGGAATCCTTCCCCTCTTACCTCGAGTTTCCTCTACGCTCGTCCTCGAAAAACGTGTATACCGATAGGCCTTCCTCCAACGAGTTCGTTTAGAACCGACAATCGCTTTTTTGTCCAGGTATTCGATCAGAACCAACCAATCACGAGTCGGTCCTCGAGGCGAAACGTACGGCGACACGGAGAGCATCGATCTCGACGATCGGCTGTAGGAACAATATTGAACGGGACGCCGCTTTTGGCCGGCTGCGTTTCGACCAGGCGAAAATTGAATTTCCAGGGAACCGAGTCAAGAGGTGAGCGCGGAGAAGCGTACCAGCTATTTGCGTGGCCTTAATAAGGACGTTTGACGGCGTTGGCTTTCCCTTAACAAGCCAGCTAATATCCTGGGGCCTTGGCTCCTTTTGGTCTGTTACCCCTTTCGTCGCATTTCTACTCGTCGTCTCTCTCTCTCTCTCTCTCTCTCTCTCTCTCTCTCTCTCTCTCTCTCTCTGTTCCTTTCTCCGTCGTCACGCTCACCTTCTGCACTGCGGACACCGTCGGGAATCACCAAAGCTTGAAAACCGAACAAACTCAGTTAGAGAACTCGGTGCGAGGAGCAACCGGACCTACCGGTTGATAGAAACCCCGAAACCTTCCGTCCTTCTCTGTTTCCCATTCTCTTACGCAGCTCGTCGTATTTATAAATTAACCTTATTTCGTGCTGAATGATCATTCGATGGCAACGACAAGATCGAAATTTGGTAAAAAATGCTTCAAAATGTTAGGATAGAAGTTATATGATAAGGAGTTTTCGTAAATATGTAATAATGCATGGCTGAGAAAATAGAATACAAAAGTTTATTCTCTATATCTTCTAAAAATTATAAAACAACGCATGAATTGCATATCTAAAGTAACTGCATCTTAAAACATGGAAACGTGGTTTTTGTCTTAGCTAGAGTCGATCTACGACTTAAATAACATATGGGAATAAAATATGAGCATTATTGTCTACGGTGGTGTTTAAACTTAAATAAATATTAAAAAAAGGTCGAACGGAAACAAAATTTCACACACATTTAACGTAAGTTGAAGCCTCGAGAGTTTTGCTTCTAAATTAAACTATTCAGAGCAATGTTTTTAACGGTACAGCAATGGTTAAACTTCGTTGTTATTAAACTTCTGGTGTAGCACTGAAACTCAATACGAGAATTATGTTGTTATACCATTAGGGAAATTTTGATTTCTCTGTAACAAAAGCAAAAGTACTTGTTAATCTAAGTAACATATGATACTCATCTCTTAATACCTACTCTTTTCCTCTTTAAATCAGATAATAAGAGGCTTGCAGTTGTCGCCAATTCACTATTTCCAGCTCTATTTTCAACATTATCTCCATTCTCATGTTTAGGTTCGGGCAACAGGCTGAAACGTAGAAAATTGTATTGTATCTGCTTTAATAAACAAGTAACAAATAATAGTGTTAACTTACGAGTGGATTATTGGTGAAAGTAATCTTTTGTCGATGGAAGAAGGATCCGTAGGACCAGTCCACCAGCTGATAAGATTACCTACGACGATGACGATTATTGTACCCAAACCGGTGAACCAATGGTACGACAATCGATAAAGAGGAAACACATCGTCTTCGCTGAAAGAGAAAGAAATTTTGTTGCATGATACATCAAGCCTGTTTTGTTTCCAGTTTCAAGCGGAATAACAGAATAATTTATCTCCAGCTGGGCGCAAAACCTTGATCTTTCAACGGTGACGTTAATGACCACTTAGGATTTAATTGATTACGAAAGACTTAATAATTACAGTCGAGGGTAAGGTTGACTTACTCCGGACGATCAAACTGCTTTAGGAAACTTTCAGAGATATTGCCAGGGCAATGAGAGAGAGGCACCGGAAGTTTCTTAGGGACCAGCAGCCCAGCACCGATAGACCAATTTGCACCTAAACTCGCCCAGCCGGCGATCACGAACCCAGTAATGGCACCCATGAACGCACCCTAATCGACGGAAGAAAAATCGTTGAAATCTCTGTACCTCTCCATTGCGACATCAACGAACGGTATAAAATCAAAAAGATATGCGAAGAAGAATAAATTTTTATGAAAAGCTTACCTTGGAGTTTGACCACGGAAAAAGTATACCTAATGTGAATACTCCAAAAGAAGTGCCTGCAGCGATGGCGGCTAAACTTCCGGTTATCTGTATAAAAATAATATTACACAAAACGTAGATACCGTCAAATATCTTGTTTATAAAAAGGTTAACAGAACGAAACGCTTACGACTAAAACGCCTCCCAGTTTCTCGACCAAAATCATCAAACCCAAAGCTATCGAACCGAGGATAACAACCACACATTTCACAAAGACGGTAGAGCATCGATCGCTCAGTTTCATACCGAAGCAACCCTTCACGAAATCTTCCAGAAGCACCACAGATGTCGAGTTAAAGCCCACGGACAGGGAACTGAAAGAATATGAACGTATAAAGAAAGCACGAGAAGAAAAAGGAACATCAATATTATAAAGCTTACCTGAGAGCTGCCCCGAAAATTCCAGCAACGAAGAGACCGGGTACTCCGTGTAAATTTTTGGCGATTTCCATTACGTAGGCAGGCAATAATTGATCGTCGGCAGTGATCAAACCGGAAGCTCTGGGGTCACACTTTGGTGGAGACCACCAAGCTATGAGAATCAGGCCGCACCAACAGCACATTGAAACGAATAACATAATACTGATAGTAAATATCGCTAATGCCCTGAAATGATATGTAACATTTAAGTAACATATTTACTTTATATTACGTGCGTCGAAAACTAATGACGTACTCACTTACACTTTGGACGTTTTCAAATCCTTCAGCGATCTATACCGCTGTACCATAGTTTGATTCACGCCTATGTAAGCGGTACTGTAGAGCCACGAACCAATTAAGACGGTCCATACGGTGTGTCTTGTATAAGGAGACGGATCAAAGCTATGGAAAGGAATTATAAGATTCAATACGCTGGAAACTTCTTATCCTTCCTCAAACAATGTAAAACACTTCTTACTTTAAAAATTCTATTCTATTGGTTTCCTGCGCCCTCTTCCATATCTCAGTGGCACCAAGCTGATAGGTACCCAGCACACTAACGGTTAGTACAGCGGCAACCATAACTCCAACTTGAAGTGCATCCGTCCAAACCACTGCTCTGATACCACCCTAGTAATCGCATTTTCTAATCAATCACAAACATCATGACTAACCACCGTCTCGCCTCTCGCTAAACTCTGTTATCTATCGTTACACAGCGAACTACAAAAAGCACCGTGTTGCTGATATCAGCCCGCGGTGTCCTTACGCACGGTTCCACCATTGAACAGCACGAACCATCAACTTCACTCGAAGCATCCCATGAAAAGCTCCGCAAGAAGGTAGCCGCAGTTTCGGCGAACGAGCTCGTTAAGCATGGAGTACAAGGTTGTGGACGCGCGACAGCGGCCGACGATAATAAACAAATTTCCAAAGAGTCACCCGGCCGTGATAAATTTTCATTAATTCGCGGGCTACAACAAATTGCTTGGATAATTACAGGCGCGCGCGAGCATGCGATTAATCACTTCGGCGCTGGCTTTGTGATCCGCTAGCACGGGGAACGAGCACTCGACGTGCTTCGCGCCATTGTTTGCGCCGGGCCATTGTCGAGCTTTCAGTTTCCGTCCATAAACATTTCCAGTAGCCAGGTCCGCGTGAGAGATTCTTCGCGGCATTGTCCACCGAAAATTGTTTCCTACCAACTACCGGCGTCCTACCGTCGGAGGAACTCCAGCTATCCCCGGGAGAATTCGCTGAACGGGCGTCCTTGGAAAATTAGCTGGCATACACGTAAGGCAAGCCAGCCGACCGAGGTTCGACTCCTAGCCTGTTCGTTCTTAGGCCCGCTTTCCGTGTGCCTTCGTCGCCACGACGTGTCTTGTTAACCGCTCGAGCGTTCACAATAGATCGACTTCGTCACGATCGCTCAACGCGACCACGTTCTTTTAACCCTTTCGCTACGGCGGGACTCGCCGCGAATTGCCTTGCGTGGAACGGAGCGACGTGCCAAAAGTGCGAACATTAAACGTTGCGAAGTCTTCAGCATTCAGAGCCAAAACTTTTGTTTCAAAAACGACTTTTTAACATTACTTTTTCAAGCAAAATATATTCGTGTTCATAATTTTTCCATGAACATATTTTTGATTCAAGAATACGATTAATATTTTTACATGATTATAGTCACCCATCGTGTACTGCCGGCGTTTTGTGGCCGGTGACTATAGTCACTCGTAGTAGCGACAAGGTTAATAAAATAAATTTCGGATCATTGTTGTTTACTCGCGTTCCGGTAGAGTATCGGCGATGATTCGCTTTTATTGCTCTTTGCCAGGCGATATTATGATGCAAAGTGTGACAATTCAGTAGGAAGAACACGATGAGTTGGAAATATTTTTTAAACAAAGATATCACAACCGTAGTAATGATGCATCGCTGTCATTTGAAGGCGTTTTAAGATAATTCAAGATTGGAAGGTTAAATTATGGTTATTAAAAAAATTTAGAAATTTTACATTATCATTAGATCTTCTAAAAAGTATTCGAAATCATTCGAAGGTCAAATTATTCTTAACTTATAAAATTTAATTTAATTTTTGTCAAGTTTATAAAAGGCATTTATTGGGATCTGAATTTCATAAAACTAGTATTAAGCAAATAGAAAGGTGATGAAAACGTTTGCAAAAAACTTCGTGCAGATAAACAAGTTTTATAATTCGTAGAATTTAAGTAGGCGTCTTTGCCTCGTGTTGTTCGAGTATTTTTAACTTCAAACAGGTGATACCGGAATTTTTAAACGACAGCGAACACAATTTTCTACGCGTTAAATATTCACACGAGCCACTAAAATCGAGATGTTCACAAATATACAGCGCGAAATCGAATATTATTATTAGCGTACAGTTTGAACTTTGAACGAATGTTCTCCACAGCTTTGTAAACCTGATTGTATCATCGATATTAAAGCAAAATCGTTTCAGTGGATAAAAAGAGGTAGTTCAGAACGAACTATTCTCTTTCATTCATGATCGATCGGTTACTCATGCATCTCGATGAATGTTCAAAGCGCATACTTACCAAAACGGTGTAGAACACGCACACGAGGCACACAATGATCCCGATCAAATGCACATCGATGCCGCTCACTGTAATTATTCAGAGAGATTTCAGTAGTGCTCGGTTAATGTTCTGTTATGAATAATACAGCCATGTAATACCTTGATTTAGCGCTAACGCTGGAACATAGACCACGATCGATTGGTAAAGGACCTAGAATTGATTTATTACAATATCATTAATGCAAACATTGAACCAAGCTGGTTTCATCGGCCGTTCTCAAAGAAGATATCCGATTCGAGGGATTACGTGGATGAATTGCATTATCCGTGTTCACCGTCGTGTTTGCACGCGAAATCCGTCGAACTATTTCGATAAGAGCGAAGCGAATGAAAGTTTCGCGTTTCTGTAACATGGCGTGACGCGTTTGCCTGGTCGCAAATAATCCTCCGCCGAATTAAAGCCGATGATGAATTACTTTTTCCAAAGTTTCTAATCTGTACGCCGTGTGCTGCAGGTTTTACGTCCACGAAAACCAGATAACAGCCGTGCCATGCATGAAGTTTGTCGACATCGCTTTATACTTACCACGTCAATGACGAAGATCAACGATACGAGGGTCCTTACGCCGCGATTGAATCTTATCTCCAGGTACTGAAACAAAGTTGCGAAAATAGAGAACACGCACGTCACCTCTAACTACAGCTTCTCGCGATACCAGAACAAGCTTATACCTCGTAGACAGAATTTAATCCCAGCGAAACGAAAACTGGAGCGTAAACGACGGCTACCACGAGGCCCGAGAAGAACATGGAAACGATGGTGATCCAGTACTGTGTCCCGAAATTGTATATCTCTGCGGGTGTCCCGAGAATCGTCACACCGGATATGAAACTGGAAAATTGAAATAAAAGTCAAGAAAGCAACAAAAGTTGAAACAGGAGGAGGAAGAAAGATAGTGATAGCAGAATTAGAAAAGTGGAGTGAAAAGAGAGAAATTATGGCAAGGAAAAAAGAACTAAAACAAGGGGTATATATAGAAGATGATTTATCAAACAAGGAGAGGCAGATTCAACGGCTAATAAGAATAAGAGCCAATGAAGAGAGAGAAAAGGGGATGAGAGTTAAGGTGGGCTATATGAAAATGAGAATGGAGGATCAATGGTTCAAATGGAATGAAAAAGAGAGCACATTGCAAGAATGGAAAGGAAGGAGAGGAAATTGATATGAAACTGGAAAAGATCGAGTCATTTCTTTCTGCAAATGATGAATCGTGATGAAATCTCGGAGGAAGATTTAATTCGCGGACAGTTAAAAAGATTTATTTATTATTATTTATTATTATTATTATTATTATTATTATTATTATTATTATTATTATGTACGGGTAAAGATAAACCGTTTGGTATGTACATGCAAGCAATACAATAACTGATTAGCCGTAGGAGGCTATCAATTGATGAACGCTTCTTTTAAAAGTAGAAAAAGAACTAAAGAATTCTGGTACCGTACAGTGGTTGTTGACATTAGTAATAACTCTATTTATACAGTTATGCTGTCTGTATATGTCGCTCTTCACGTAGAAATTGTCGGTGCCTTAATGATGGATAGGATGCACTAACACTAGAACTACTGACAATTAAAGTATACTTATTTGAATGAAAAATATCAAACTGAAAAAATACCGATTACATAGAAAACAAATCTTTATTTATACCTTCTGCAGAAAATCATAGTAAATTTTGGAAGCTTTACCACGATGAATTTATAAAGTTACTATGAATAATCACCAACTGGTCATTTTGACTGTTCCGACAGTTCTAGTGCTAAGGCAAAATTTAAGAAGAATTTCATTCGAAGAGGAGAGGCTACCTGGCAACGAGGGAAGCGGACACCGGGAAAAGGGCCATGCTCTTTCCTCCTAGAAGATAATCTTCTGTGCTCGAGTTCTGCATTCTTCTGTAATGCCATAATCCTGCGGCTGCAGACACGGCGAGCATCACCCCGAACACCAGCCAATCTGCCCAATGAAAGTATCCTCTCGCCGATGTTTCCAGCATTCTAGCTCCGGGAAGCTGGAAACGAGCGAAAAGCTGATTTATGAAGCCAGATTTGCTTGATAACACCGATAATAGGAGTAATGGAAGTCAAGTAACACGGATGGAAAGCTTAACGGCTCTCACGATGATACGTGCAACGGATCTTCGTCTAGGTTTACTCTTCGCTGCTGCCATTTAACTTGTAACAAGGTAAAATTCATTTTTATTAATGAACGAGGCTACTACAGTTCAATCAAATCGCTACTGATTGCATTACGATACCGTTAGTATTTTTCTTGTTGCATTTATATCATTTTTATTGGAATGAAACTAAATGCACCTTGTTAACCATCTACGAAGGCAAATATTTGCTGGCGCGGTACGGTGTTAATAGAGTCTAAGGAACGTGCAGAAGTGCATTAGTTCACAATGAATTTGTGCAACTCCTATACCGATGCATATACATCTACCGTGTGTATATTTCTAATTGGTAATTGACACACGACCTTAATGGGACTCGCAGCTGTATGTTCCAATAAAGCTTGTTAGCTTGCTCAATGTACTTTCTGAACACAATATCGGAGCGAGTTATTTGCTTTGTTATTTTTGTATCGCATTTGAAACAGGATCAACTTTCTAATATTTATTCCACCAATGCATATATTTAAATGCATCTTGTGTTTTTTAATCTCTGATTAAGAATTTAACAGGAAGTTATAAAACTATATCCATAACGATACGATTTTTATCATCAAAAATTCTTTGTTCGGTAAAAGCAGTTATGAAGTTATGAATATTAACAGCAGCTGAGTAACACGTTAGATATTTGGATCTAGCGCCACTTATTTTAGTTCGTCTAATCTGTCACAGATGTCGGAACTGCATAGAAAATAGTTTAGCTTCGAGAAAGTAGACTGTGTATCACGTTCTCGAACAATACAAATAGACCCTGAGCAGTAGATCGTTGGAGAACAAAGTGAAATAAGTAGGAGTTAGTTAATGAAAGACCATTTCAGGAATCCGGACAGTAATCACAGTATCGCGGACAATTTGCATAAACACAATACGTCAGCGTTGTAAGTTTTGTATCTTTTTTCTTGAAAACGGAATCTTAATTACTCTGCAATATTTCTTATTTTCTTCGACCATATAACACCTTCGTTATCTTAAAATAACAAAAACAGTTTTTACAAAGAATACATTTGAAATTCAAGATCAACATTTATTCATTACTTTGGTACAATGAACTATACTAGTAAAACAGATATCCAGGTATTCTGTTACATATGAATGACATATAATAATGTTCTATAATTTTCATACCATGCAATTACATGCAGTTTAATAGAAACGAGTACACATGAAAGATGATTAAATGATATTACCGACTGAAATGAACAATTAGTAAATGATAGAGTAGAGACCTATTGCTGATAAACTACTACCTGTTCGGTTTTATAAATAGTTTTCTTTATATTTAGTAACGATGAGCAGCCCACTGCAGTCGCGTTGTATATTTAAACCTTTGTTTCTTCTGCACGTTCACGAAGTAAGAATATCACAAATAACCAGTTCACGTTCAAATATTAATCATGTTTTCGTTACGAACACCTTGATTTTGATCAACGATCGGTAAACCTATAAAAACAGGTAACTTCTTTCGATTATACAGTACTAAAATTGCGAATTCGCTTCCTTATTTTTTTTCAATGTTGGCTCTCATTTTCTCCCTCTTGACTCGTTATTCAACAGACACTTTCCGGGAAGTAATTTACTTCTATAGAGAATCATTAGAATGCAATTAATCTTTTTTCTCGTTTTCTCCTTTTTAATAAAACGTTCTACTTTCTGCTGTATCATTTCTTTAACTTTTTAATTAAAAGATATTTAACATCTACTTACTTTGCGGGCTTAATTAATATACGTAAAGTAACGTAATTAACTGGTAGTTGAACAAAAGAAAAATTCAAGCATTAATATCGATATTTAAAACTATTACTAAAATTCTATATAGCTAATTCAGCAAATATGCAAATTCAATATAACAATAAGTCAAACTGACGTAAGCAATTTCTTTTTTAAGAAATACCTTAAAATATCAGAATGTATATGAACTGCTAATTTAAATATATAAATTTAATTTAAATAATTACATTGGGCAGTAAAACGTGAGTGAAAGTAAGTAGCGTAATAAAAAGAAACTATACTCATACAAAATATATTCACAACAGAGTAATGTGACATAAACAATTTATTTCTGCCACAAATATTATGAATTGACATCTATCTTTTCACTAAAAACTGTAGATATTAAAACTAATTTGATAAGTCATCAAACTGTCCTTGGTCCTTCACGTATAAACACTTTTGATTGTTCACATATTAAAACAAAATATCAATGCTATCGATCAAGCGATCGAATTCCTTTAACACGAAAAATGATATAAAACGTTAAGAATAACCGTAAAAAGAAAAAAAAATGTTATATGATCTGCAGTTTCAATGCACACGATCTTGCAGGTGAATGTAATGCAATAAGTTTCCACGTTCGAAATATTTTTAAAAAGTACGCGAAGGAATAACACGAGGAACAAATATAATCGGACGAAGAGAATAACGTAACGAACGACTATGTATCGTGACCAACGGTTGACTGTCGTGAAGTTTGAGGCCCGACACAGACCAACCGGTTTCCTCATTCTAGGCCTTACTCATTCAAGTAGTAAACAAAATTTAAACCTATAACATCCGATCAATCCTTATATCAATGTTTAGAGCTTTGTTGATGTCGAGTAATTGTTGTACACAAAAGAGAATATTTCACGAAATAAAATTGCGGATATTGACGTAAACATTATAATTTAAGAAATATGGCATAGACATTTTTCTGTTGCTTCAAGCGTTAATCAAGTAGCGTTAGGTAAGCATACAAATAACGCGTATATTTGATTTTATTATTTCAGATTGATATGATAACCTCTCAAACACCTTAATCTTGAATCTTCACAAAACATTTCCTTCAGTACCAATATGCGTGTTCTGTTACTTTATTCTATTGATGAGGGGCTGTACTTTTATATATAGTTGCATACCATTAATTAATATAGACAAGATATAAAGACAAATATCAGATATGAAGATAAATTAAATACTTTTAGGGAAATTAAAATAAAGAAAGGACTTAGTGTTTACAACAAATTATTTTATCATAATTATTATAAATAATTACAAACACTTGTAAGGCAACAATATACAATTATTAGCTTTTGTTTAGGATTTTTTATCTAAAAATATAATGTCGCAAAAATTTGTTTTACTATATGATAAATACATGGTTGAATTTTGAATAATCTTTATATAACATAAAATCTTTTTTCGTAATAGTGGCAGTATCGGTCGAAGTATACGCATTAATTTATTGCGCCTAGTGTGTGGTGGTGGGTATACAGTATTCTTTATCAACCAAACAGAAATATAAATACCTTTAATGTACTATTTATATATCTATTAAAAAACGTAAAATTGGAATGTTCAAATTAATAAAAACCTACATTAATAGTTGTTCTAAATTGTATGCTATTGTACATAAAGATAATATAAATTGAGAAATTTAAATGTAACCTATATTTACTTGAATATTCGTAAATTATGTGCATATTTTGTAATGTTGATAAAAAGCACTGCTTAAAAGAAAAACATTAATTATACGAAATTCGAAAATTATAAGTTAACAATTTCTACAACAATCATAACACTTTACATGTAAAGTCTTAGTATAAATTTTGAAATTACATCTAGTGGTAATTACTTCTTTTCTTACATAATATTTAAACAAAATTTCTTTTGTAACGTTTATCATACAATAAAGAACTTTGTTTTATAAATATTCATAAATCAGGCTCCCAGGATACAGCTTACATTGTTTTTAAACAATGGTATACGTAATAATTACGACATTATGTATTATTTACTCATCATTTGTACACACTCACATATCATGCTCTTTTTATTATTTCGCTTTTTATAGTAATACTTACACTCATTAAAACATACATACCACATACTCATATACGTATCTGAGTATATATATATATATATATCTCAATTTTCTTTATTTTTTCATTCCACTAAGAATTATCACTGGTTTTTTGTAATAAACGATGAAGTTATTATAAATATAGAACTGTCAATTATGTGAATGTTTTTAAATAATGACTTCTCAATTGCTCATTGATAGTTCTTCAAAAATGTATTTTGTTTGGGGGTCATAAAATATACTGAGATAAACCAAATTAATTTATTCTTTGTGGAACAAGAAAACAAATTTGTATATTCAATCTTTTACTGATTTTTAAAGTCAGAAGTGGAGTATAGAAATTGTGTACTAATCACAGTTTTAGATGTCTTCCTTCTCCAAAAAGCCACAAACAGATTCTATCAACTATATATGCAAGGATAAAGTCTGCTAGTAATACTTGGACTAAAAGATTGCGAAACTATAAACAAAACAATATTCATCAGTATGTAAAAAATATACATATATGCTAAAAATCCTTAGCTTCATTTGTATACACTTACATCACTTGGAAAATCAACAATTTGAAATTGTGCAGCTAATTCGGGCAGAAATCCACATGCTAATCCCAATATAACTGCAGCATTGCCTATGAGAGTGTATAATAAAGATTTATTCTGCAATAAACTTTCCATGTACGGATGGCCCTGTATAATACGATTATGCGAAATTAAAATTTATATTTATATTCAAATATTTTGTGTAACTAAATAGTTTACCCGATAATTAATTGCAAAAGTAGAAATTTGGATTGCCATGGTAATAATGTAAACTGTACTGTTTAACAGATTTGGTTCAAAAGGTTCTTCTTCATCTGTAAAACTTGCGTTCAGAGCCATACTTGCATTTAATGAATTACTTGGAGCTAATATTGCTGCTAATTTATCATTCCTTGATAAACAAAAGTTAAATATAATTTTATGATTTATACAGTTCATATAACTTATTAATAATTAGTCTTCTACTCACCTAGGAGATAGTAAAGTAGCTTCTTTTACCAAATATATAAGAGAACAGAAGTGCACAGCAAATTGAAATAATACCGTAGTGATAGTATATAAGTTAAAAATATTTGGTAGAGGTCTTTGTTTAGACAATGTTTTCAATGGTTTTGATCTTGATATGAATAAGAAGCAAGTGGCTAAAAGAATACCCTGTAATGTAGCTTGTGCATCACTGAACTTTATTCCATCTAAATAAAGAACAGATTGACTGTATGCAAATCCTAACGCATTAAGTGCCAAAATTTTAAACATCTGCAATGTGGTAACTAAAGTGCATCGTCCTTGTTTAATAATGTGGCATACTGTAATGAAGTAAATATTAATGTAATGTGTTATACTGAAACTGTATTTTATAGCACTATAAATCAACTTCAATAAAACTTACTACATTGAATTGATGACATTTTACTAGTAAATGGTGCAGCAATTGAAGCATCTCCTAACTTAACTATAACAGATTGTTCTTCAAGTTCTTTTAATATCTTTTGTATCCTTGCTCTAGTATTAGCAGAAACTCTTGGATTATTTCTCGGTCCGTTTGCTACTGTTGAATTTGAAATCGCGTGTTCATTTTTTGCATTATCCTGCTTTTCAGATGCTCTTTCCGGTGAGCTTGATAAAATAGCTACACCTAAACAAGTTAAATAATTAGTATATATAATTTATTTTGCACATAAACGTTTAATAAATATCTACTAACCCACTTGAGCGTGTTTCAAAGCACCAACATCATTAGTACCATCTCCGCACATCAGAGTTGTATATCCCAAATTTTGTAATGAAACAATTATAAATTCTTTCTGTTTTGGTTCACACCTAGCAAAAATGACAATGTGTGGTAATAATTTACGAAGTAACTCCCGTTCGTTATCTTTCAAGTATGTCAAACCCTGAAATATGTATATTATAAAAACAATACAAGTAAATGTGTAGTTTCATATTTTCTTTTAACTCACTTCTCCTGTTACACAAAGAGCGTATTGTCGCCAAATTTCATTACCCCGAGAAACATTCTTCGTTTCCAAAGGTAAATTTATTTTTCTATCAACGCTTTCCCATACCCATTCTCCGTTATAAGCAGTTAATATAAGCGTAACTGTTTTCTTCGTAAAGTGTAATTCACGAGCAACGTGACATGCTGTTAAAGGATTGTCACCAGTAATCATAACAACCTGAAAGAACAATGTGAAACTGTTGTATTGTTCATAGAAAGAGTAATTAAAAATATGGTTGAATTATTGAATAATTACCGAATGTGAAGCATTCACGATCTCTTTTACAACAGCTTTAGAGTCAGGTTTAAGCGGACAACTTATAATCACAAATCCAGCAAACGTGAGATCTTTTTCTAAATCTTCACGCGTCAATTCTCTTAAATCTTGCGACGATAAAGGACCGGGAAGTTTTCGATATCCTAAAGCAAGTACTCTTGCTCCACGACGTGAAAGTGACAAGTATATTGAGTCATAATTATCTGGTACGGATGACAACTGAAAAAACAGTAAAAATATTTATTATACGCTGCAAGAACAAAACAAATTAATATGTATGATTCAGTGTATACCATGTCCTTAATAATTTCAGGAGCACCTTTTACAGTGGTAATGTAATTAACTTCTGAAGATCCTGGCATTGTATATCCAGCTACAACTGACATTCGTTTCAACGCGGAAGAAAAGTGATGTCTCTGTACTATTTTTAAGACAGGCGATTGTCCTTTCTTAGGTATCATGGAATCAGCTAATACAGAATTAAAATTATTAAAACATCATTGAAGAAATTCTATAAAATTAATAAAATTGAAACACACTTTTCGTAAGATTCCACTTAATAGCTTTTAACGTAGCTTTTTCGAGAGGATCTCCGACAATTCCATCGTCTAATTGTACAAGGGAATGGCACGTTGCGAGCACTTGGATACTTTCCATAGGTGCCTCAGAAAGTTGCATAACATCTGGTTTTCCCCTAAAATAGTGTATAATTTTTAAGCATAAATATGATATTTAACAATACTTTAAACATTAGTTGTTCCTTACCCGATTCCCGCTATACCTTCAACTACCAAATTATCGCTAGTTAAAGTTCCGGTTTTATCAAAACAACATATTTCAACTTTTCCGGCAAACGGAATTCTAAAAGGTTCAGTACAAAATACACCTATAATAACATATACAGCATTATTTAGGTTATTAAAAGGATATAGGTACGCAACTATTTTATAAATACCTAGTTTTGATAAGGCTAATAACGAAATATTAACAGCCAATGATAACTCAATAGGCAGTTCTGGGGGAACAACTGATGTTAAAATAAGTGTACATTCCAAAAATAGTTTATATCTGTTTCTAGTAGGATCCTCACTTCCTGTAAATTAATTATTAATAACATAACGATATAATTTCAAATATTTAAACCGACATGCAGTTTACCTTTAATCCATACATATGATGCTGCAGCAATTGCAAAAATCAGTAGAAATAAAATGAAACCAAACGTTTGCAAGTTGTTAGCTGTAACACGTTTAACCCCAAATAATATTGTTCTGAGAAGTTTACCCTGCGACGTTGAAAAACCGGTACGTAAAACATAAGCCACGCAACCGTTATCGGGAGCTAAAAATTTTAGATATATATACATGTAAAAGTATGCGCAAAACTAATAAATAAATAGATAATATCATTTATTATCTACATGCCTTTCAGACCAGATACACTCTTACTGGGTGGAGTATGTTGCACAACTTTTGTACCCCCAAAAAGTACATGAAGTTTATCATCAGCTATATCTAATTGCATACTTCCATCAATATCTTCTACGGGCTCCTTCATTTGAGGAACTGATTCTCCTATTCATTTAGAATCAAACCATATAAAAAGTGTATGTTATTAATAATATATTAAACATCTTTCTCCAATATTTACCTGTAAGCATACTCTCAACAACTACACATGGCCCTCTTAAGAGCAACATGTCACATGGCACTAGATTATCATTTTGAGATCTTGTTATTGATACAATATCACCAGGAACTAGTTGATCCGTAAACATAGAATGCCATCGTCTGTTCCTATAGACCTTTATGATGCAAATCATTTTATTAAAACCATTCTGAATACATCCTACTTATTTATAATGCCTACTAACCATTATTGTGTATGGCTTATTTCCCATTTCTCTAATTTTAGCCATATTTCTGAGTTGCTGTTGCACCAGTGTACACTCAAACATAATTAGCATAACAAGTGTAAAGATGCTATAATACCAATATTTATCAAAACACCATAATGCTACACAAAATAATTGAAAAACAAAAAATGGTGCAATTGCTCTTTCCTTAAATAGTTCCCAAAATTCTGGTACCACCATATCCAATCTAAATAAAAACAAAGTTATAAAAAATGGTTTAAATAATCACCAACAATATAAAACAAGCAACCTTACTTATTTTTTCCATATTTCTCTTCTGCTGCTGTAACATCTTTTTCATCTAAATATCCTTTCCATTCACGATAATATTTAACACAATGGTCAGTTGGAAACTGAAGGGCTTCAAAAGTCTTTTCATATGAATTCCAATAATATTTAGTCTTCTGAAATATAAACCATGGCTCCTGCTGGTCAGAATGGTGTAGTTTAACAAGCTCTGAACTTCCATTATTAGGAGTAGGAACTACCTTTGCTATTTTTGCCACATAAGGATTTTTTTCCTAAAACAATTTTCATTTTCAATACTTCATTACGTATTCATAAGAATTTAATATTCACATAATTTGAAATTTCCCGCCAATCAAGAATGCGATCTGTATGGACAGAAGGCCGGTTCGAATGGCTGCCACGTTAACGAAACATATTGAACAACTTAGCTCGCACGTGCGAATTGTTTAATTAATATACTTACTATTTCATTAGATGATCGTCAACTTACCGAACTACAATTGAGGAAAGTGTGTATATGCACTGACCATTGACAACACAAACATATGAAAATTTGTAACACGCCGATAGCTGCGATACCCGCTAAACCCGCTTCATAGTATTCATGAATTCCATAAATAAAAATCCAACTATAAATCCACACAGCATGTAATATCACAGAGGGCAAAACGTAACCCGTAAACAGTAATTTTCGAGGATTATGAAGAGTAACAGTTTGTACGAGTTCATCCACCCGCGACGAAATATTAGTCGCCATGGCTATGATTACACGCTATGCCGTAACAGAGGCGTATGGGTTCTAGTGTTTAGAGGTTCAGGTTCCTTACACATAAACCTTAACGTCAGAAACAGCAAACTCACACAGTAGAACATGTACAACTAAACTGTGCGAAAGGTGCTCGAAATATGTTTACTCCTTTCACACTTTTCCTCAATACTCTATATGTATATTAATTTATGGTAATAGGACAAAAATGAATTTTATGCAGAATGTTGTCGTGTCATCTTGTGGTCACGTTTAGAACTATTTTTCATTATTTTAGTGAGGTTATGTTATATCACGTACGGAGTACAGTAAAGATGTAATGTCACAGACGAGGTACGAGAAAGAGTTCACATCTTATGGAACTTTTGTGTTCAACGATCTAAAGTACCGATCGTGTGAAAAATCAGACGTTTTGGCTTAGACCAGATACAAGAAAGACTTAACATCTTATATGGGTTTTTGTCCAACGATCTGAAATACCGATCGTGCGAGAAATCAAACGTCTTGGTATGCCCTCTACAATTTAGTGCTGTGACTTTAGGAATTTTTAAGAATTCAATTCGACCGTAGAAGTAGATAAAATCAACATATTGTAAATAAAACTGAAAGTTCGTTTTTCGTGAGGATTATTTTCCAAAATTTGAGCTTAGAAGCTGGAGGATAGCTACTTATTTTATAATTACATATTTGCATTTATATAGTTTTAATTTTATCAACTGTAGAATATGGTAACGTTATTCCTAAGTTAAGTCGGTAATGTTGAGGGTAACACTAAAATGATAATGGTTTCTCGTGTCAGAAATTTGTATCGAAAAAGATTCATTGCACGATTGGTCTACTCTTAAATCTCGTTTGTAGTTGCATTATAACAAAGATGAGGTGTAGGATGATTTATAATAATCTATTATTATATAAAAATATACTTTAGGCTTTTACATCAACATGAAATAGAATGAAGAAAATGTGATATACATACATTTATATAATTTATTCTGTGTTGAGTTGGTAAAAAATATTAGCGAACTTATGAAGGGTTAAGTGACCAACCAAATCATCGGACAAGAAACCTATTATACTAAATGATAGATTTACTTTGTATGTCATTTGTTCTTACCGTAGTAACGTGCTGCCACGTCACGACGATTGTAATTAGTAAGGGTACGTACTAGGAATTCCTTAATCGATTTAAATTGCTTATTAACGTTCCATAAGATTTATTCTAAGTACAGACATTTTATTACAGTACTATTAGATAAAAAAAAGATATTTATAAAACAATAATACAGTAGAATTTTTGTCAATAGGAATGATTTTAATAAGAGGTTCCGTGGTGTAGCGGTTATCACGTCTGCTTTACACGCAGAAGGTCGCCGGTTCGATCCCGGTCGGAACCACATAACTCCTTTTTTTTTAATACTTTAATTTCATAATTTCAGGAAATGCACGTTCGATATTACTCCTTGAGAAAAAGCCATGAGATAAATAAAAAAGTTTTTTATACTCGATTTATGAAAAGTAATCAGAATTCTCTTACACATTATACGAAGTGGAAGAAGATGAATAGGAATTGTACTCGACCGGAAGTGGGGCATTCATCGTTTCTCACGTGATCGTGTTCGTTTCATCAGAAGTTTACAAGCCTGCACTGTGCTTCGATTGACGTTGGAACGTTTTCTTTCTTTTTTCGTTCACCAATTCCGTTCTTCTTATTCGACAATTCACCTGCATCGGAGGTTTGTCCACCCGTTTCGAGTCTTCGACATCGCGTAACTAAAACAGGTCCGGTATTTTAGTCGTACGTCGGCCATTCTACGTCCGTCCTCCACTTGATACTTTGTATATTATGATGACAAGATGGAGAATATCTAGGAACTTGGATCCGTTGTTCTTTGAACGATCGTGTTCGATACTCCACCCTCTGCTTCCTTTTTCTTTCCTCACGATTATTGCTAGTCATTGTTCCTCCCTTTTCTTAGCGAAGCATGCAACTGGATCGATCTTAACAGACGATTTAACGAGATACTCGAAATCGGTACCCGGGCATCGGAGATTCAATCGCGCGTTACAGTTTGAATAGGCGATTAGGTAGCTTGAGCATGAACGCTTGGATAAATTTTCTAATTTCATGCACCGCGTGCAATCCGATTAACCATGGAATCGGATCGTTTCAGGTGATTCTTTGTGTTTTGTATTTGGTGGTATTAGATGTCGATTTCTTTATTACGATTATTCTTGTTAAAAAAGTGCTTTTACTATCAGAGAAGTTGTGCAACAGGAGATTCTTGTGGGTAGAGTGGGATGAATAACGTCTCTTGTTAATTTTGCAGTTTAACATATTTAATCTAAGGATATATTTGATTTTTAAAATTAATTTCTCTTATTCTCTTCTCTTAATCTCTATGAATCGCTCTCTCTGGTGTGCTCTTTTTAACTCGCTCTTCCGATTCTCTTATTTCAACATTGACTTATGTCGACTTCCTTATATACAGGGTGTTCGGACAGCCCTGGGCTTAAATTGAAAGAGTAACTCCCTGAGACATTCTAAGACGAAAATCAAGAGTAACGATTTTGCGTTTGAGGCTTTGTTTACGAGTTATAACTAGTTAAAGATATCGTTTAATCCGGACCGTTCGACGCTTGAGCATCACTGTGGACTCAGCGACGTTACCTACCGAGTTGCCTCGGTTACCCGCTCTCAAGAGTCGAACGGTCCGGATTAAACGATATCTTTAACTAGTTATAACTCGTAAACAAAGCCTCAAACGCAAAATCGTTACTCTTGATTTTCGTCTTAGAATGTCTCAGAGAGTTACTCTTTCAATTTAAGCCCAGGGCTGTCCGAACACCCTGTATATGCAACACAAAACATATTAGATACGGCACTCATTTTAGAACATATACACCATAAACTACCGAACAACACACTAGACAAAGAATTCGCATACAGTAGCGGACAAAAGTTTAAGACCAAAGAATCAACAAAAATAAATTAAATAATTTACAAGAAATAGCGCACCAAACAAAATTCGTATTCTATGCTAATCAATAATAGTGTTCTGCCATAATAGTAATAAAAATGTACATAAACAATATTTGCGAACCATAAAACTGTTTTTTACATTTTCTTGTCGTCTGAAACTTTTGTCCGTTACTACACATAGAAACCATGCTGGACTCAAGTATGTACATTAAATTCACTCTCCTTCTCATACACATAAAACCAGCACTCACGATTCTAACGGAGGAATAGTATCAAGGGTGATTAATATTAAAAACGGTATTCGTCGTGAAATTGTTTTCAATTTTTGTTGGAAATTAAAATTCCCCGTGGTTTCATAAAACAGATGCTGATCGTCGAAGTGGGGCAGGTCCGCCTCTGAAATGGACGAATGCACGCTAACTCGCTTAGTAATTACACAACAGAGGAGGAAATCGGGTCGAGTGCTATGAGAATACTTTGGGCCACCTTCGCAGTCTAGTGTCCTTGGACAAGCCTATCTTCCCTCGAGCTGTCCTTTGATTCGCGTGGTTTCTCGCTTCCGTACTTCGCCTTCTTTCAGCTGGAAAATTCGTCCGGTGAAACGTTGCATTGTTCTTACGTTTCCGCGACGAAGGAATTTCGAAAAATTCCACCTGAACCAGTTACGACAGGGTTATCATCGCGCGTAAGCTCGATCACGATCCACTGTTGCAAGAATTCTCGTTATCGATGGACGTTGTTTAACCTTCTTATCTGGATGTAGTAGCATTCTCGTCAAACAAAAATTTCTGATCGACAGGTGCTGCTTTTGGAAGTAGGTAGACAGACCATCTGGATCTTCGTTTAAATTGGTACCTATCTCTACTCCCTGCTCCTAATTTAGCGCTATCGATACTTTGAAAGCCGTTGTTCATGGTATAGGTGATCTCTAACAGCTCTAGTTTCTTTCTAAACCCATTACCCGCTGCAATTTAAAAATACAGAAAGAAAATTGAATTAACCGTACAATGATATTCATACCAATCAACTGGAACTATTTATTTATTTATTTATCTGAATTGGCGAGTGAAACCCTAGTTTTTGTATGCGTGATATAAAGATATGTACATACAGAAGTCGGTATAGTGATGCAATGTATAAAAAAGAAAGGGAACGATGAAAAATAAAAATAAAATAAACACGACTTACGAACATTTACTTTCTCAAACAATTGCATCTGTACATACACACTCAGCAATTTTCTGTTCATCGAACCAAAAATCCGCTTGAAATTTCTACCTCCGATCGAATCGAGGCTACATTTTCTACTTCTTACTCATCGTTCCTCGCATCCTCGATCACGGTGTACCTGAAATGCGCTTCAGCTTCGTCCTCAACAGAATCAATGATCGAGGAGGTCGGATACGATCGACGCGGTCGAGTAAGGGGGAACCGGCACCGATAAAAGGATTAGGTAAGAACCCGGTCGAACCCATCGAATTCATCATGCATCCGTGTTCCCCCCGTAGCTGCAGGTGGCCCATTCAGGACGCTGGATGATTGGCCAGAAGTGGTTGCTCATGAATAAGACGCGAGGACCTTAGCCTCCCGCGTGGAACGATCAGTTTCAATGACGGGTGAACCCGGAACGATATATCGAGTTCCAACAGGTCATTTCTGTGCGAGTCTCGAGGGCATCCTTGTACGCCGAAAAATGAGAATAGGCAGTCAAATTCCATTTCATGGACACTATGGACACTTTCATTTGTTCTTTATCTCGATTTCCCGAAGTTGTCCGAAACGTTCAGCTCACTTACACTTGTTAGGGATCTATATTTATTGTCTGTATCATAAAAAATCGGCTTTGGTTTATTACCACGAAGTCTGGGCCTGACCATCATGTATTCCCTGGGTCAGAGCCTAACCTATCTGGGTGACCACCCCCTTCTACCAGTGATTTCCCTTTCCCGAATTTTTCCCTCCACCTTACAGTTGTCAACTTCCCTCTCTCATTTCCTATTTTCCAAACCCTTAAAAAGGCGATCGACCTTCGCCCAAAAACCAGAAAAAGAAATAAAGGGAAGCAAGGCAAACGAAACGTATAATATTATTCCTCATTAAAATCGCGCCATCCGGGATCTGAGTCAAGGTGATAATCAAGGAAGGGGCATCATCACACGAGCCGGAACAATACATCACCTTAAGAATTAAGAAACGTTGTTGCGGTCGATAACAACACTCGTTTACTGCGGTAGTGTGCGTAGTGGAACGGGCTGTTCTCGAGAAATACCGTCCTCAGTCTGGCATCACAGCCTTAGTCTGGCATCACAGGTCAGTTGTTCAACGTCGCCCTTAGGATCGAGGCTTCTTTTCGATCTCGCTGTTGAACTTCACCCTGACTATAATCGCAGATCGAGGCCGATTGCGAGCCAGCAATTAGATCAGTTTCGATAAATGTGATGGGTTGGACCACAAAGAATGAGGCTCTAAGAGTGGAAAAAAACAAAGGAGGAGTTTCTGGGCCGCGAAGTACATTCGTGACATTATTTGAATGAAGACCATCATAGATATGATAGATGTAGTAATAGTTAAAGGATAAGAATAGTATACAATAAATGTATTATATACAAGGAGTCGTGTTATTCTTATCCAATAAGTTTTAACCCATTCGCTTGGAGCGCTAGATATATTATTATTATTTTATTTGCGGACGGGCTGGAAGCCCTTTCTATACATAATGATATAAGCAGAAATTGCATGCGATACAAAAAAAAAAAAAAAAAAAAAAAACAGATGGTTATGGTGGAAGAAGCAGCGCGACTACGAGGACGAAAGCTTGCGGAAGGAAAGTTGGCAAGTGTCAACGCGGTCACGGTGCAAAGGCGATGCACCGGACGGCTGCAGCGGCGGCGGACGAAGGAAAAATCGATGCATCGCCTGCGATTGTGGCCGAGCAGCGCCGAAGTCTGCTCAGCTGTGCCGAAACCAAGGAGCCAGCGCGAGACCGAAGCGAACCGGCCACGATTGCTGCGCCGGATCGCGAGGCGGCTGGAAGTTTCCGGCGAGCGTCCCCTGCCGGAAGTACCGTTCGACTGCGAGTTCGTTTACGAGTCGACGAATGGAAAGCTCGAAACGTTCGAAATGCTGTTTATTAGGAAAAAATAAAGAAAACGCAAGCAAAATGGCAAACGAGGTCTTTGGACACCTTCGAGGAAAAATATAGTTTTACGAGTGAAAAATGCTACCTTTAAAATGTTAAATTTTGAGCGTTTACGTCATTCAAAGTTTGTATTATGTTTTAACAGTTGTTTCATTTCCGAGATCTATGAATATTTAGAAAGCAGTGAGTATTAATTACACGTTGATACAACGAAGCTGATTTTTTATTTATTTATTTATTTAAGGGGCGTAACATTTTATATATACATTGTTTACAAGTGAAGATAAAAAAATAACCTTTGTTTCGAAGAATGACGGTTCGTTGAGAGGAGTATTGTCCTCAGATCACGGTTAATTCAATTAACGTTTCGGTATTATGTCGAGCAGAAGGATTTTTCTTGCTGTTGGTCAGCAAAAAAGAATGATACAGAATAAGCGGCGTTTTTTGCTTCTTGCTGGTACATAGTTATAATTAAGACGTCTGTTTGAAGTTTCACGGCGTATCAGTCTAGAAATAGAAAGGAATCGGGGCAACCTTTTGCCACGAGCAATACAAGGGAAATAAAAGACACTCCGGGGATGAGCAAATGTCAGAGGGTGAACTAATAGTTTCTCTGAAAAGCTTTTGTTAGACGATTCGTGTAACATTAATAATTTCGATCATCTTGTGCGAACTCAACTCGATAAGAAGGGGTGCAAGGCAAATTTATTTTATTTCAATGTTTTACCGTAGTTTTCATTTTCTGATAAAACTGAATAAGAAACAGGAATACTTATTCTGTTCGAGTGTGCGATAAAACCTTTGCACGGTGAGCAGAACGTTAATTTTTTAGAGCAAAATTACACTAGGTATTGTCTAGAACGAATTAACCATGTCGTAATCAGATTAGAGAATACCAGGATTATGTAATGCTAGTTGAGTTTATCCTTTCCCTTGTTCCGGGCTTTTTGCGACTACGTTAGAAGATACAAGTGTAATACTATAGTTTCGCAAGAGAACGGTGGATGTAAATTTATGACGAACACGTGTTTTATAGCATTTTTCTATTCTCCCTTGGAGCAGTATGATATACGATGCGCGGTATCGGATAAATTTTCTGGCAAATATAAGATCAGAAATCTTAATAGTGATAGATACTATGATAGATTTTAGTAGAAGCATTCAAGTATTATCGTAATGCAAACTGAAACGCTTGTCTTTCTTTTTTCTACCACATGCTTTAAAACAAAATTAGTTTGTGACTTAGTTAAAGGTGGAGCACTTTGGAATTCCTTCCGCTACCAGAAACTTTTATATGGTCAAGCTATGAAAAATTTGTCGCGCGTGCTACGGAATACTAGGTCAATCCAGAACCATGATGAAGCCCCTTTCGCATCTATTTTCGAACAAGTTTCTATTCTATATCTTCCTGTTGTATAAACTAGTATTTCTATCGAATTATTCCACTCGAACGTAATTGATTTTTATTCCGCTTTACGTCAAAATACCTTCATATACTTTTTTTACGATCGCTCTTTTTATAATTATTCTTTACAGTAACGAAGAAAGCATCGAAACTGAATTTCATTAGGTTGCCACACTTCCTGAAGGTACCAATTAAAATTGGTTTAAAGCGCCTCCTAATTTAGCATTACATTAGAACCCGTAAGAAGCAATATTCCTTGTAGAAAAGAAAAAAGGGTCAACGTGGATTAAGCTAATTCGATTGATTATCACCGTAGCAACCCGTGGCGCTTCATATCGGTAATACATTGAGCCTTGCCTGGTCGGTGGGTGGGGGAAGCTTGTGGGGAGTCGGGAAGAGTGGGGGAATCGAGGAGCCCGGCGAGCTGCCGGGAAGGAGTACCACCGCGTGTCTGCCATCTCTGTCTTTAGTTCAGTTCGAGTTCGGCGCGCAGCCGGTTCGTGTTTGTGTGTACTGCGTGCGACTTCCGCCTGATCGACGCTTGTCTCTTCTCCGCGGCTACGAGTCGATACGTCGTCGACCTCTAGTGTATTCGCGTCCTCCTCTGTTCGGAACGCGGTCACCGGGTCGAATTTCGAAAACGTTAGTAACCAGCATCGATTCGTAGCGTCGCGTACCGTTTTGACGAACTCCAAAGGGTCGATGTGTGGTCTTTAGCGGGGGACGGTAGTTCCGATTTCTCGTATCTGTGAGAAACATCGTGGTATAAACTGATATACGCTAGTGTCGCACAGTAGCCAAAGGCACAGTGCTCGTCACGGCTCCCCTAAAGGAACGGTGATTCATTGGACGCGCAGAAAAAACAGTAAGGGGTTTGTTTTGCTAGTAACGTTTCCGCGCGAACGACTCGTTGCGTCAACTTTTCGACGATGTTCGACACTCGTGTTCTGGTAGGATATTTTACGAACGCAAATGTTGTGACGTAGTATGCTCCGAAATATCGATTCGTGGAGATACGTTTATACAGGAGCCATCGATCTGCGTCTTTGAGCTGCGACATTCAGATGCGTAACGCGCAGTTTTTTTTTGAACGCGGTTTGATTACGTTCGCGCGTTTTTTCGTCGCCATTGACAGTTTAATGACAAACACAGAGGCCCAAGTGTGTCTAGCAAAATTACGTATTGTTTACTTTTTTTTCTAAACGAGTAATTGTGTTTCGCAGCTAGTGCACTGAAATGAATGGGCGAGGGAATGAATGAGCGATACGATTAAATTCGAAGCTTTATAACGGAATCAGTGTTGTTACTGTTTGGTTTCATGTCACTTCATTAACGATAGGTAGTTTATATTCAAAACTGTCACTGCACCGATAAAGTTTTCAACCCTGTTAATTATGGGAAAAACGTCACGAACAAGATTTTAAGAGTCAGTACAGATTCTTTTTATGAAGCTGCAGTTAATTATTGGCTTCATTATCGCGATCTATAATTTATTATTTGGAACGAACGATTAATCAGCGAATCTAGGTAGCGCTGACATCATTGGCGGCTAATTAATCAGTGGCATACGTATCTCCAGTACAAGTAACGTTGGACGTTTACGGAGATGTCTACCGTCAACAGGGTACTCGTTATTTGACAGTGAGATCGTTAATAAGCTTTCTCGTGTTAGGAGAGAAGATAGTAATTAATCGATTTCTTATATCAAAATATTTATATCTTGCCCGTTTCCCGCGTAATCACTGAAGACCACACATATCAAATGTATTAATAGTTGTTTATTGACAAAATAAGCTCACGATATTAATAACTAATAACGAGAAAATCGAATAAGATTTATTTTTTACTCGAAGTAGTATTTTGCAATATCCGGTTTCTACTTTTATACGTTCGATTAAAAGTGGAAGACACGTGATTTCGAGTCATAGAAAATCGATGATCGTTTATCGATAAGGCGGACAGTGAATGGCATCACTGATTCAGTCTACTTGCTCCTACCGCTTCTGTTTTCCTTTTTTTTTTCTACAACGGTTAGCACCATATTGATATCAGCACGTTTCTTTTTCTCGCCTTTTTTTTTCTTAAAGTACAGTTGCCGAGCGTTCACCTGCACTGACGTGCAAACGCCCTATTATGCATTAACGGATTAAAGAAACTATAGAGGCTCTCCACCTATTGTTAGTTAAGTTCACAAGTTTTCTTATCGTTAGTCATACAAGGAAAATGTTTTATACACGTTGATAAGGAAGCATTAATAGTTTACATTATACTTGGAATTTTATTCGATTTCTAATTCCACGAATAGATTAAAGAACAACAAATTCAATTAAATTTTGAATTAACCGCTAAATTAATTTTCACAAATCTCGGTGGCGGCGCTACGATTGGTGTTTTCGTTTACCCCGTCGATTCTTTCGCGAATAGCATAATTTCCCGCGCGAACAGTGAACCAACCAGGGGGCTCGATTGATTGTTTTACAGCGAATCCGCGGGCATCGATCGATCGAGTGTCAAGCTGGTCGTGGTACACGCGCATAACGGTGCGAAATACGAAAGTAAACAGTGGACGATCATGGTGTGACTCGAGTGATTAGATTGATCTTTCGGAAAGATCGACGAAGTTGACCGGTGGTTGTGTGGTGATTGGTTTTGGTGGTGGTGTTTGATACGCTGCTGGGTGTCGGAAGCCCGTTGGCACTTGGGCCTCGTTTACGTCGGTTTACTCATGCTGGGAGTTTTGAAGCGGCGCTGGAAGCCATCAAAAAGGTAAGCGATATCTTTACGCTTTTTTTTCTTATTTTCGTAATTTCATTAAGTGGAACGATCGTCTGCCCCCAAATTTACCAAACATTAAATACAGTGCAATAAGTAACTCGATCGTACGAAAGATCGATGTGCTCGCATAATTGATAACGGCAAAGCGTATCGTTCGGTACATTGAACCGCGCGAAGTCACGGCAGCGCAACATGACCCGTTAATTATGAAACATAGCCGGGGTCGTCGAACGATAAATTCAGTCTTAAACTTGTCCCGAAAACAGCTTTAATCGTACCGTTACCGTCTCGTCAGCGACCGGGACGACCACCTGCATTACCGACGTTACCCACGGTGCATCAACTTTTATACACTATCCCGTTTAAACTACATTTTCATCGAAACCACTGTAATACAAACACCACGCTGCCACTATAAACCAGGTGTATACCTAACGCATACATCTCCGCCATAGAGACGTGGTCAAACTGGCGGCAATATTTGCCGCACGAAGAAATTTGTTAGCCAGTTATTTATAACCATATTATAACTAGCTACAATAGAACAATGGAACAATAGAATAATGCGGTCGGTAACGAGGGGCAGCGTTACAAGAACCGAGGTCCCGTCTCGCGTCTAAACGTGCCGCGGCCGTTCGGTTTACCGAAAAGGCAGAAAAATAATCGAGCCGCGAGTCGAGATCAAAGAGGAATTCCAATGTTTCGTTATTTGTCGTTCGACTCTGCCCCTCCCTGCGGGTCCACCCCGCGTATCCCGTTCGTGGAAGAGGTCCGGTGTTCTTTGTGACTCGGTTTAGCTCGAGAGGATCGGTCGTGGGGGCTCAAGGGTAAATACACCTGCTTTTTGATTTCATATTTGTCGGCGGATCGGTTCGGAGTAAACGGGTCGTGCCTCGTCGTGCAGAGGGCCTCGAAAAAGCGTACCACTGGAAGCTTTGAAAAGGGCTGTCGCTCGTTCGAGCAAACGACTTTTGCCAGCGACGATTGTATTATTTCTGAGTGAAAAATTCGTCTGAATGGAAGTGCAACGGTAAAGGGACGTTATCCTCCTCTCGTGGCGGCGTGCTTTCTTGCCACACCGCAGATATATCTGTACTCGTTTCGCGTTTCTTCCCGCTCGTTTCGTCGCGGAAACAACGAGAGTTTTGTTGTTTTTTTGGCGGTTAACCTGCTTGTTTCTCGTTTTCGTTAATTCGATCCGTTTTGTTAAGGGTAATGGGATAATTTTTTAAGCACACCAGCACAGTTTTTGTAAATTGCACAGGTGGCGCGCAGTAGCTTATATAAAAATAAACGGGGGAGAAGAAAAAAAATATAAAGAGCTTCTTAGCGTAATTAATTAATTACTCGACCTGTCATGAGGTCTCACCATCGCTGACATTATTTTTTTTTCGAGATTGACCGTTAACTTTGTTATCATGTTTTGACACGTTTAATATTGTGGAACAAAACTATTAACCCTTTAACGAATGTCGCCATATTCGCGACATTATAAATATCCTAATTTTCACTTCAGTATTCTGTTGTATTGACATTTCTGTTCATATACAGTAGCGGACAAAAGTTTAAGACCAAAGAGTCAATGAAAACAAATAAATTAATTTATAAGAAATAGCACATTAAACAAAATTCGTATTTTGTGCTAATTAATAAATACTGTTTCACCATAATAACAATCAAAATTAATATATAGACAATATTTGCAAATCATGAAACTGTACAGTACATTGTTCTCTCGTCTTAAACTTTTGTCCGCTACTGTACTTACTATTATTAAAAATTTCCATAAAAATCCAATAAAGCGATATTAATTATGCACTTTTTCTCACTCTGGAAATAAAGCAATTAATTTCTTAAAAAATCCGTCGATCTACTGGTCACTGTTCTAGAAAAATACGCTCGTTCGTTAACAACGTTTAAGTTGGCGAACGCAATCAACGAACGGTTTCAGTTTTCATTTTTATTCGCGAGCTGCACCGAAACCATTTTAATCATTCGGGATTCACACATTTTTGAGTTTTCGTGCTTTTTCTACGCTTCGCATCTGGGTTAATTGCAACAGAATTTCAAGTTCCGGTGAAATTTCGTGAAATATACCTGGTCGAGGCAATTAAACGGATAATAGCGTTCACGCGATGGGTAGACTAATTGGCGAAAGCGGTATGAAGTTAACGGTAAAAAAAAAAATTATCGATCCGGTATTTATTGTTCTCTCTAATTAAATTTCTCACGCTTTGCTCCAAGTTCAGCGGAAAATACGAAGATTCTCTGTGCCCAGTTCTCGATGCATCTTAACTACGACACTCGGAATATGATAATTTTGTAAGAGTTACGTAAGTTGGCTCGAAGGTTCGATTGCAGAAGGTTGATCAGAGCGATGTACAAAAATTGTTAAAATATAAAGCGCATTTAGTTTCACGTATATTTACAAACAGAGTTCAAACTGCGAACGAATATGTATTGTTTTGGTAACAAAAGGTTAGTACAGATAAACAGCAGTGTCGTACAGTTGTACGGGAAATTAGTGTTAAGGATAATAGAGCAAAGCTCTACACTTCTATAAATTTTTATAAATTTATTATTATGAAACATAATAAACAAGGCGAATAAACAATTTCCACGTGGCGTATATATAGTTTTACTATTACTAGAGAATAAGTAAGTATTACAGTAGCGGACAAAAGTTTAAGACGACAGGGCAATGTAAAACACAATTTTATGTTTCGCAAGTATTGTTTGTCTATTCATTTTTATTGTCATTATGGTGGGGCATTATTTGTTAATTAGCGTAGAATACAAATTTTATTTATACTCTTATTTCTTATTAACTAATTAATTTATTTTGTTTCCATCCTTTAGTCTTAATCTTTTGTCCGCTACTGCAGGTGCACATGTTTATTTGCCCTCGAACTCGTTGCTGCGGTCTCTGTTCTATTAAAATAGACCTAGAGAGTTTCGGAGCTCGATCCGCGATAAAACGGTGCAGCGTCGCGATCTTACTGGGACTTCTCAGTGTCTGCTGCTGTTCCGATCCGCGTAAAAAGCTTCTGCTCGCTTCTTAGCTTATCCAACGTTCGGCTATCGATTTGTATTCACCTCGTTTCGCGAGAGATAAACGCGTGTACCTTGTTTCATAAATAATTCACTCGGACGTTGATAAGCGGAAGCGTCGCATTTATCAGCCGCTCGCGGTTTCTTCTTTGCTCCTTCGCTCTCGTATCGCTAACTATTAATTTCCTCGATGGAATTAATATCAAGCCGTTTCCAATCAGCGTATCGTACGAGATGAACGGCCGAACGTGTCTTATTAGCTGAATCGATTCAATATAAATTTCAGTTGGGCGGGTAATCTCGTAACGGGACTCGTAATCAAGCCCCTGTTCGGTCGAAACGCTAACTGGCTCGCGGAATTCCAGTCGCGCGTCTCGAGCGAGAAGACGCGGGGCTTAAACTAGTTCGTTAAAGGAATTCACCCGCAGGAAGTGCGATACAGTTACGAGGGAATGTCGAGGGGAAGAAAGCAATAAAAAGAGAAACGAGAGAGAAGAATGGTTTATTTATTTATTTATTTATTTATTTATTTAGTAGGTAAACGAGGTGGTCCCCTTCGAATACAACAAAGACTTATACTAAGAAAAATTCTTAAATACTTAAAATAAAAAGGAAACAGAAGAACAGATCTAAGCTTACTGTAAGACTCTATTTATGTCTCTTATTACTTTAGATCTTGATTAGAACAGATTAATTGTTTCACGGTTTCGATCAGGCTCTCAGCTCGCAATTACTCTAAAAACGATCTAGTTTTTCGCCAGATTCGTCTAGAACGCTCGCTTTGTCCCGTGCAGAATGGTCGTTGTTCATGTGAGCGTTAATGGTTGGGTTTTGTTTAATAAATTTTGCGCACCATACGCGATATTCACATTTGAACCTCTTTACTCGGTTAATTAATGAATTAATTGATCCCAAGAGATTTTTTCCTACAGCGTTACGCGCATTATAACGTTTTTAAACGAGGCTTAATGGTTTTGCCATTAATTTGAGATTTTTTAATTCTAGCAATTAACTTTAATCTGCTGCACCTGTTTCCCGCGATAGAGATCGTGCAGTTGCACGGTTTTTATATACAAACGAACAGGATACCGTTCGTTAATGGTGATAAACGTCCGTGGTGATCATTTCGTTGGATTGTTATTAATTTTTGTTGAGATTAAAAATATTTATTTTTGCCTGAAAAACTCTACATGTTAAAATCATTCGGGAATAATGGATTCCCTCACCCCGACTATTTTACATCGTCTTCTTAGGATGTGGGAACATACTGTCGCCGTGTTTGCAGTTTTTTTTTTCAGTTTCTATTGTGCACCCGTCTTATAGACACCATCGACAGTACCTTTTCACTAAATATATAATTATTTATGCAGTCATTTTTACACGAGTTTCTTTTTAGTTTTACATAACCCCTCAACAATTTCTCATCGCTAGACGCGTGCATCACCGGATCACGATGGACTCGCATTATCCGGGAGAAGGATTTTTTGAATTTTAACAAAGCCAACAAGCTCTCGCGCGAATCAGATTTCCATGGAATTCTTGGTAAACTCGAAGCGAACGTTGTCACGAGTGTTGCTGTTAGAGATACGAGAACCGGCGAAAATAAAAGGCGCACTCGTCGAGCAAAAGGTGCATTTACGCGGCAGACGCAGTCTGTTGGGCCCATTATAATGGACGAACGCATCGTTATTCGATAAAATCCAGCCTCCTCTTTTTTTTTCTCCCCTCTCCCCCTTTCCACGTCATCGTGCCCGTCCCGCAAAAGTGCATGAAACGACGGGCAACGTGAAAGCGTTGAATAGGATTTGCGCGAGGGTGTAATCTCATTCGCAATTATATCCGCAGCGCGAGAGGAGCGCGCACAACTCGATCAAGCGAGATCCTCTCTCGTTTCCGGATATTCCGTGGCGAGGGCGGGTGAACAAAAAAAAAAAGAAAAAATGAAGAGGGAAGAAAAAGTGGGAGAAGTCGGGAAGAAGTCCAAAGAGATTGCGAGCGATATGAAAAAGAGAGCGCGCCGTTACGCCAGGGAAAATAAGGAAGGATCGTAATCGGGTTCCGTTGCACTCAGGCTCGCTAGCCTCCGACGAATGGGAATAGGATAAGTCGAGGATAGATGGATCATCCGTACAGATGGAACGGTATGATATTTCGAATAGCAATATCGGTGGCGCGGGTCGTTTCCTTTCTCGTCATTTTGACGTCGAATGAGATTTCTCAGCCGATAAGGATTTCAGTAGCTGGCGGGTTTGGGTAAGGCGACGCGTAACGGTGATTATTAATGAAACAGGTCCCATTTCCACTTCTGATTGTGTATTTATTTTCAAGCTGCACAGAATATGAACCGTGATTTAGCTACTCGTTAACCCTAGATAACTAAATTTAAATTAGTGTTGCTCTGTAACTAGTTATTCGACTCATAGACTATGAATTAAAAACATGTACATTTTTATATTTTCCTTATTTATCTCAAACAAATTAGCGTAACTTAAGAGAAGTATTATAATATTTTAATTATAAGATAGAAAAGTGGTGAAAAATTAGCCAGCTTCGATATCTTTGTCGGTAGCAAGTTTTAGTTAACCGGTTAATCGGGATTTACGTAACGCCGTGCGAAATGTACGATGGGGAACGGACAAAGGCGTTCTTTAAAATAACAGGCTTTTAAATATGTCTTCTAAATATGTGGCCTGGAACGCCAGATATTCGGTCGTGGCCAGAGACAGAGAGAGAGAGAGTGGAACTTTGTGTATCCGGTGGAATTTCTCTGGCGAGCAACGCCAAAACGGTGTTCCGCGAACACGCGTTGAAGAGAAATTATGCAGAGCCGATCTAACTTTAGAATCGCGCGCAACCTTATGCCCGATCGATCCTTCTTTTCGAAGAAACTTCTTACGTATTTACATTCGCTATATGTAATACGTCGGTTATTCACGAGCGAAGAACGAGAAACACGATAACGTTTCAAGTTCAAAGCGTCTTGTCTCAATTTAGTCAACATACAGATCACTCTGACTCGATTGTCCAAAAAAGAATAGAATAAAATTAGTATCGACCATTTATTGGTTAGTGGCCTCAGGGTTTTTTCCCGATTTCCTCCCGATTTCCTGATTTTAAGCCGCGTCCGGTAGCCAAAAAGCAGGCACCCGAAGTCATTTAGCAGCTAACTAGTAATAGACAGTTTATCGTCTGTTAGTATTAGTGTTTTAACCCTTTGCACTCGAAAAGTGACTGTTAGTCACCAAATAATAATTTTTCAAATTTTCAATAGTCGTATAAGTAAACTTTAGCGTATTGCTTAACTAAACCAAATGAAATTTGATATGTGTGAATATTATTAAATATTTTACACTTGAAAATGTTTGAAGTCAGTATTACTGGACGACTGCGGGTCACCTCTTGAGCGCAAAGGATTAATGCCAGTTTACAGACACGTCTCTAAAAGTTTTATTACGTTTTTCTCTTCTACCTTTAAATTGAAACCGAACACTTGGAAGATCGATCGAACGTGTATTTTTCCACGAAATTCCGTTAACGAGTTTTCGATGATCGAGGAGAACGACAAGAATAAGTTGTTTCGTGAGTTTCTTGAAACATCGCCGCACGACTGATACCAACCGATCGTAAACACGGGAACGAGGCATGATTTCGACGTGTTTTACATCCGTATCCTCTGGAAAGTTTGGACGTTCTCCATTTCCCTGAGTACCATCCTCGCTTTCCCTTCGGTTCCTCTCTTCGGGGATCGTGTTTGAGGCGCGAGCCGAACGTGTTTATACAGAGCCCGATATTCGAGCTAGCGATCGTACTCTTGCGAAATGAAAGGTTAATAAAATACGAGTCAATTTCGACGAGGTCGGTTTCCTTTTAATAAAAATGAAAGCGTGCATCGTGAAACAGGGGTTATTTATATAAAAATAAAGCAGTGTATTCGAAATAGTGGTAGTTCGAATTCTTTTTTTTTTAGTTACGGCGTTCAAACAAATATAGTTTCATTTCATTGTACTTGTTTGATACCGTGAAAAAGTACATTGTAATTTTCTAATCGGTTAATTCCGTATAAATAAATAAATATCGAACGAAATATAAAAATACACAATACGTTTCCGCGTTACTTTCTTGTGTTCTTTTTTTTTCAATCATTTTCGAGCTTTGCGAACCTGTATCGCGGAGGTCGAAGCTTGGTGCGCGCGTGCACCGACTAAAAGGAGTAAAAATAGCGAAAGCTAAACGACGGCTGCAGCGATTTCGTGTTCTTCTGGTGGAACACGAAATTCCGGTGCAGCTAGGTGCTAGCCGCGTAATAAACTCAGCCGAACGCCGACGACTCAACGTGGAACTGCGAACGTTCGACCGCCGCTACGAGAATAGCTTTTTGGCGTGGAACAGAGCCGCCGTCGGAGGTTGCGCAGGAAACGTGGGTCGTTGAGAAAAAGTGTCTGACATAATTGCTCGTTACTAAGTTTTTACAATATTATATATGCCAGTATGCTTCTTTCTGCACGTCCACGAAGAGGATGAAAACGGGATTCCTCCGTTCGGTACAACGAAGTTGAACGTTGCCTTTGAAAAAAGGAGCAGTGGCTGTTCTGTTGGATATGTACATAGAAAAAATTCAGAGTTCAGCTTTTAATGGTTTAGGTTAAATTTAGAGTAAATTGAAATTGGAATTCCCAATTGGGTTAGCGGTTAAAAATCGATATCAGAGTGAATCGTAAAGCATAGTGACACGGAATTGGTAACTTTATTACTTTTTTTATTTTTAAAATATTTCTCCACCGTTCTATTAATTCTCAACTCATTCTTCGAGTCTCCGTGACCCGTTTTTACACGGTCGAACGATAAAACACGAAAAAGCTCGTGACCTCGATCGAGCGTGTAGTGCGTTCCCGCGCTGTAGGAACATTTAAGGGTTGGCTGACCATCTTTCAAGCCAGCTCGCAGTTCCATTATCGTTCCGGCGTTCACAATCACGCGCAGGCATAACAAACAAATTCCCTCGGTGGAAACGCTTTTCCGTCTGGCAAGGAGCCCCGTTCTCTCTTCTCTGGCGGATAAATTTAATTGCGAGAAGGCTGCGGGCACCGGCGGAAGAATGACCCTACGACCGGTTCACCTTGACGGTAATCATGCCTTGAATTATTCAAGTTCCTCTGCTGATAAGCGACCGTGGATAATATATTGCTTCTAATTAGCGTTTGTCTTGACGAAAAAAAGGTCCACAAAGAGAAAGAGAAAGAGAGAGAGAGAGATCCATATCGTTAGATTAATTACCAGAACAGAGAGATCGTTAGGCTCCGGGACACGCTGATTCCTCCTCGTTTTTCTCTCCCCTTTTTGTTTTCTCTTAATGCGTACACACGCGTGGGTAATTAACGGCGTGGCCATCGATCGGATTCAGGGGCTGCGCGATCGTGGCTTCGATCGACGTTGCCTCGTCGCGGTGGCATCAATTGATTTCGCGTTAACTTCTGGTTTATTTTATTTCGCCCGATACTCACGGTCGTATTATTTTCGACCGTGACGGAGAAGGTTAATAACATCGGACGGTAATGCACGGGATATTTGTTTTGTTAGGCCGAAACGTAAGCGCAGAATGTCTTTGGATTTAAACACCTGTGCCAAACAGTTGGGGACTCCGAGCTCTGTTTGCACAAACGTCTGGGCTCCTGAATTTCGTGAGCGCTGAAAAAGCGGTTTTTTATAGCCACTCCTTGGGTGGAGGGAATATTTTTTGGAAGATTTTCCAAGGTTGAGAAAGATGGATCGTCGATTGAAGTTTAACCTCTCGTAATGTTGAAAGCTGCTAGGAGAAGGGTCAACTGTGAATTTAATGTATGCCACTGCTTTGTCTAGCGTGTCGTTAGGTAGTTTATGGTGTGTATGTTCTAAAGTGAATGTCCTATCTAGTGTATGTTGTACTGTGTATATAAGGAGCGTCCAAGTTGAAAAGAGGCAGTTGAGTTGAGTTGAAAATAGCGAGTCAGAGCAAGCGTGAAGAAGAGAGTGAGTGAGTAAAAGAGAGTAAAAGAGACTAATATGTAGTAAAAATCCAATATTTTCCGATTAAATATATCGTTCTGTGTTGACTGAAAATTCATAATAGACGTTATTCATCCCATTCTACCCATAACAATATACTTTTAGTTAACCCGTTTTGCACTCGAGAAGTGACTTAGTTGTCTAATGATACTTCAACAATTTCCAAATTCGAAATATTTCCTAAGATTCGCCTATAATAAACGTCATTTAGTTTAGTTAAGCGGTATACTAAAATTTGCATATATGACTATTTAACCTTTGAGTCTGACTAATAAACAAACTAACCAAAGTCTGAAAGTTTGCAAAATTATCATTTGATGAATAACCGCTGTCTCTCGAGCGCAAAGGGTTAATCAGCATCAATTATCTTTGCGCCAATTTAACATCCCAAGCACTGTATCTCATTGGTATCCGGATAATTTTCTGTTTACTCGAATGCCTTATATCTAATTACGTACATGGTAAATCAACACATCCGGCATATGGTGGGGCGTTCCGTTGGAAATTCATATACGATTTCGCAGTCGCGAGCAAGGGATTAAACCCTATATTTCCACTTGCTCCGGTTTACTAAACTGCGCATCGCGCTGTGTCTATTGTGATTACAAACTCGTCCCCAAACACGTGTCCCTGCGGCAATAACCCAGCCCATAACACGTCCTCCTGTCTACTTGCCACACCTACTCGCAGAGAATTTACGCGCCGCGTTCGATTCGCGAGACGGGCCGCGCAGATTTCACAGAATCGCGAATTTAGAGGCTCCTCCGTGCCGCGGTGTCGTGGTCATGGTTTCGCGTTCTTAATGGCTCGCTTCCAACGCTCGTATATCCCCGGTCGATGCGTTTATAGTGCTTTAACGACGCCTGCTCGTTTGTTGAACGACGATCCACCGGCTACCAACGAACAAGCACAGCGTTCACCGCGGATTCATTCTCGGTGTTTCCCATCCGCGACGATCGGTGGCTGCTGAACGGTATTTGCATTTTCGCCTCGCGACCGAAGTTAAGGTATCCACGGATCAACGGGAAACATCCGTTGCGATAAATTTCACGGCTGAATCGAACGCACGTGTTTGTGATTTAACGCTTAACCATCGGAATGAGAAGATCTCCCATTGTTTCCTCTGCCGTTGGTTCTATTTACCTTTGTTATTAGTTAGTCTTGAACTGGTGTTGAATTTATTAAAAATTGTACTTCGGAAGAGCAGAAAATGAATTTGATGAACTGTGAGCAACACTAGTTCTCATTCGGTTGACTAAGTGTTAAGTTAAGTTTCTAATGACTGACTGTGGGCAGTCTGTGGGCACCTTTAACCCCTTGACATACAATGACGAGTCTGACTCGTGATTCATTTTACGGGCCACTGTAGACTTTGACGAGTCAGACTCGTCAAGCCCTTTTTTCGGCGGACGCCGTGCAGTATACAATTAGATTACATAGTTGCTTCACTCGTGCGTCGATTATTATTTTTTAATATTATTTAGATGTTCTTTATTAACATCAATCTGAATGAAAAATCCAAATTTCAAAATAAAATATACTCTTTCTCAGCCTTCACGTAACCGTTCAGTTGAGCGAAATTAAATGGTATTTTTCGGTCGCATCAAGTTCCATTTAATTCGTATGTCAAGTGGTTAATCCTTTCGCTATGAGCGGATTCTTCGACGCGCCAAAGCATGGACTTGGAAAACAACTGCTATTGTCCATCGTACGTTCAATATCGCAGCATCTTAAGCAGAGCGACTGTAATCGGCCGTAGAAATGAAAGGGTTAAAAAATTATCGCGTAATGCAATAATACTCTGTTCGCGAAACTTCACAGGTGACTATAGTCACCGTTCGCACGTAGCTAGCGTAAGTCGTTGAGTGACTATAGTCACCGCTCGTAGCGAAAGGGTTAAGCTTATAATAGTAGTCGCGATGCTATTGTTTCGCGGTGGCTGCACGGTCGCGGATGAACTTATCCTCTGCTCTTTTCACCTTTCCCCGGCTGCCTTGGATCGCGGCGATCCTCTCCATCGTGGGTCGAATCTCAAAGGTCAGTGTGTACAGTTGCCGGGCTCGGTCGATAGTGGCGCGGCCTCGTGATCACGAATAGGGTCGCGTGCGAAATTCCGCATAAGGGTGCACGTTCTCGCACGAAATCGACGGATATCTTCAGCTCTACCCGTACCCCTCTCCCATCTTGGGTTCTTCGCCTCTTTCTCTTGAAAAACGCGCTCCGGTTTCGAACTTCCGTTTCTGCTCGATTACCGGCGAGGGTCGTGCTAGTTCTAGCCTCGGAACGGTGGTTCAGCAACTCGTGTGAAATGTTTGCGTTTCAACGGTGGATGCTCTATCTATCTGGTTTTCGAGATAGATCGAAATAGATAGACGTTTATTCGAGGCGCTTGTCATTTCCGTCGATAGTACCTATACTGCTTGAAAAACGTGAAACATCTAAATGACTGAAAAGTCAAATGGTTATTGATCGTTAACGGTTAATGCGACAAAGTGACATTAATATGAACATTAATATTTAATTTAATTTAATTTAATTTAAAGGGTCAAGCCCTTTAGAATATAGAGGTATTGCTGTATTAATAGAAGTATTAATATAGTAATTTTGTAGACATATGAAAAGTGTTTGTGTAGTTGTTAAATAAAAAAAAGTGTTCTACAATAATTCTACTTCGATTAATTCCGCAGCACAACTAACTGTTCTGTGCTAGTTTTTGTTTTCTCGCTGCAGTTACAACGTTATTTTGCCGAGGTCTTTCATTCAGATTTTTATGAATGAACTTACCGCACCGATTGCGACATTCCGCGGATGAATGGAAGGAGTTCAAGAATGAGTTGGCAATATCCTTCTCTTTTCTCTTTCCGTGTCGCAATCGTTTGACCGGCCAACAGACGTCATCGGCTCTTTTTTTATTCCCTTGCTAAACGCTACGATGAAATACGACGCGGAACGCGGCCAGTCCCATCTGTGGCGTTAATCGTCCGCAGCTGGCCATCGGTGTCTTCTTTGTGTTCGCAGAACGATAGCCGTGGAGCATCGTTTTCGCATAGGTAACGACGGCGTTGTTAGTGGGCGGTGGGTAACGTCGAACAGCAATTTAAAGGATGTGACTCATGAATACGCCTTTAAAAGGCGTAACGGTACCCATCCTGCGTGCATCGCATTTTGTAGGATCGCGTTCCCGTGCGTGTTAGGGACTTACCACCTGTACTGTTCCTAATCGTTCAACCGAGGAAACGGAATTCCTCGTAAATTACCGGCAGAAATGTTCGAACGTAACCGCAGGCTACCGGAACGGCAGCTTCGGGGATTGCTTGTAGAAATTAGACAGACGGATGAAAAATGTAAGCGCAGAGTGTTGGATTAGGTTTTTAATGGATTGGCGAGGATTAGCAATGAAATCTGCCTATATACTTTTTACACGCTGTATTTTCTATGGCTCGTACTCGAATAGCCGTTCGTATGTAGGAATAACAAATAATCGACTCTCGCGTTCCGTGCAGAACACGCATACCCCACAACTAATTACGGCTCCGTCAGATGTCGCGATTAATATGATACAACATCCGATGATCTTGCACAGAGATCCGGAACACGGACAAAGTCCTTAAGATTGGTAGGAGAAACGTTTAAACGTGATAAGACTAAAATTACTGAGAAGAGCGGTATAGTATCTGTTTTATAGAGTAAAGAGATCATTAGGTGAATAGATCTAGGATAGGATAGGTGTTGTTAACATTAATGATTATTATATCGATACCTGAGTGGTATGCAAAAGCGATTTTATGTGGCTGTATATAAAGAAAGTTCTATCGTCTTAAATAAAAAGTTGGAATATTAATTGTGAATTTTTCTCAGATCTAAGAGGAATTTATTTTTTATTATACCTTTTATTATCAGAGAAATTCTTCTAAGATCTCAGATGAATTAACGATACTCAAGGCCCGTTGTTTCAGTTTCAACTTCATATCGTGATTTCAATCCTTTTATCGACAACGTTACCAAATTTCAATGCATAAATCGGTCAGCGACATTCGTCTTCGTTCCTTTTTATGTTTTCCTACACTGGACGCTGATTCCTCTCAACTTTCCTCCATTTCAACTGGAAACTTTCAGCGAAACGCTCCAAGTTTCAATGTGTCCACATACTCCTGTCGCGTTTTTACGATCTTTTCCAGGCTGCCACCCTCTCTCGGGTCGTTGCCCCGCCGTCGGCTAGGAAATCGAATTATCACCGTGGTGCATCCTGCGGGACCAGCCCCCTTGAAATCCTTCTTTGTTTCGTCTGCGTCACGCCAAGTCCCTTGCTTCTTAATAATCGGCATCGACGAGCGGCTCGAACGACGAGAGGGGACCCGCTCGATACAATTTATCATTCGTGCATTTCTCCACGACTTTCGTGTTCGTTCGTGCCTCTCGAGCTGCACCGTGGCCCGGCCGCCTCGATACGCTGAATTATTGCCTCGATACAGGTGCACCTGCAACCTGTAAGCGTTCTCCGCATATGGCTCTTCGACTTTACATAGGTAGCTGCGTGTGCATTGCATCATTCCCCGGGCTGTTGCGACGCTCGAAAATGCACGCGCGCGGTTTTTGTTGCACCGGAGACCGACGAAAGCGTTTCGTACTGTTGTGCAGGAGGGAAGGTTGGAAACAACACTTGAATAAACTTAAACGTTCCCTTGGCACTTTACCGAGGTTTTACCAAGGTAACTCTTGGACACCAATTATTGAATTGGGGCCTTTGATGGGTCTTTTATATTTTCGGATGACAAAGAAAAGTCTAGTGGGGGTTCACATCGGAAAAATCACGTAGGCTAGGCCAAACACTGTTTTCACCGTCTTACGTTATCTATTCTGCGACTTGTCTGCATCGGCAGACGATGATTAATTTAAAGAACGTAATAGAGATGCATGGTATAACAGTATCATTGTAATTATTCAACGAAACAGGAATTTTTATTCCCTTCCTTTTTTCCCCCCTTTACCGCGCCCCGGCGATCGATTTAATTTCTCGTCGAATCTGTACGCGTGCGTGTTTCGCGTTCAATTTTTGCTCCGATAGAAATAAGGATCCAGATTCGGGTAATTTATTCCCGACAGGGAATCGTAATTGATACCGTATCGAGTCCCGAGTGATTTATGCCGCCGCTTTAAATTACCAGCTCGATTATTTTAACTTATGTTAACATCGATAACTTAAAACCTCTGTGCGTGACAAATTTATCCGCGTGTCCGATAAAATCTAATCCCATCCATTATTTATTTCGTCTGATTTAATGTATTGTTATGAACGGGATCAAGTCCCATTAGTGTAGTATAACGTTATTTGTTTATTTCAACGAGGTAAACCCTTCATCACGATAGAAGGAAGAAAAAAGGTAGAGCACAGGAGTAAGATGAGCACGTGAAAGAAAAAGAAGACAACAAAAACAACAAAAAATTTTATGAGTTACGAGTTGTGCACCGCTGTAATTACAGAGTTCTTAAAAGAAGTAAGAGACCTGTCGAAGAAATCGATAACCTTACAAAAATCATTACCGGTTACGAGTGGGCGGTTTAAGCAATCGTAATTATCAAGAATTGTTGTAATTGGGTGAGAGAAGAACGCAAGGCAACTTTTGATTTATATAATCACAATTTTTATTTTCTATACGATCGAATGAACAACCGTACTCTATCGTGTCTCATAATTGACCGAGATTTTTTTCGTAAAAAACAATTGAAACACCGTTGAAAATGTTGTGCTTGTGTTGATATTGTCGATATCTCGGTTATCGATTTCGCCAACAAGAATCAAGCTCGAAACGCCAAACGGTTGGAGCAGATTTCTTCGATCCGCACGCTTCCAGTTCGCGGCTGTTGTTTCCGTCTGTTTCTACCGAGTAATTATGACAAGTGAAAACACAAAGGGACAGGGGCCTTCGGGAAAGGCGCTTCCTGTTACCGGTGAGAGGAAAAAATGGTCGACTCTGTCGTTTCACGGTTAGAGAGGGGGCTCACCCTTCATCGAGCCGTTCGTCCCCATGCTATACGCGGCCCACGTAACCCCTGTGTCTAATGGATGCTCTTGTCGCATAGTGGGTAGCGGTCGTGAAGGTACCGACTGCATTTAGAAAGGTCGTTAAGGACTTATTATAGAAACGTGGCGCGCTACCCGTATCTCGAGGGTGAGAAGTAGCAGGCTTCTCCTTTTCACCCTCGAACGCTCGAAGCGCCTTTGCGCGTTAGGGCCTGTTCACATCGTGCGAAACGAGGTTCGTACGATGTGTTAACGTCTTAAGTAGATTTGCTGGTTAGCGGAGTTTCGTCGGTAACCGCATCCGCGACTGTTAATTTAATTTTGCGTGCATAGCAGTGAACATCAACTTCTTGGTATTGCTAGCGTTAGGTTTGAATTTTTTCGTTGCATTTATTAATTCTCTGAATCATTGTTTATTTATATTCTTTCGTAAAGTGTATATATTCATTAATCCGTTCCCTTATAACAACGAGTTACACTCGTGAAACGGATCGTAGGCTAAGTATAATAAAAGTGGGCTATGTGTTTGCAATACAATTTTTAATTTCTATTTTAACCATAGTTTCAGTTCATGCCATTACTAAATATAAATTATACGTGAAATCTTTATATTTCATACTTGATATTATGCATAGATAGTAGACAGTTAACATTTCTTTGTATCCTCAAAGCTGAAGGTAATAATTAGGTGGCCTGTTTCGAGCGATATACTCTATTTCTCACTGCTTTTGGTTTCTCCAAGAATAATATAAAATAGTATCGAAGTAGCGTGGCTGCGGACTGATCTGTGAACGGACCTTTAAATATGCACACGTGCATACGTTGACAATAACGTATCCCGAGCGTTTGCTTTTCGAAGGTGGTGCCGCGATGCCGCGTATTTATAGGCGTCATGCTGTTTGCTTCTGTATTAGCCCAATTTGCTTCGCAACCCCCGTGCCGTCGTGGCCACCCTCCAATTAGTAGATCAGTCGGAGCAGAACGCCTCCGCCTTGTTGGCGCGATTCGCGAATTCCAGCCTCGTCATGGGGACGCTCGATTTAACGACAGCGAAACAGCGAATTCGCTCCGTGGACGCGCGTATTTTTGACAAAAAATCGGAATCCTTCTCCCGCGGGTTCGTTGGTCCGCGTTCGAGTTAATTGGCTGGTATCTTAACGATGCGACTGGATCCTGTTTCCATCGGACATCTAATTTCTCTTCCTCCTTCCTTTCAGCTCTTCGAAACTCCACGTGGACGAAATTTTATTCCTTGCACGTTGTTCGCGTTTCACGTTGCGTTAGAAGTCTTTTGAAGTTTCTGCGAAAGAATTGTTCATATCGATAGAGCGGTAATCGATAGAGATCTGTTGAATCGAAGTGAAATGATTGCTTAAGCAATTTAAGCGGTTCTTGACAAATTTTCATTACCCACAGAATTAATAAAAAAAGATTGCTAAAAGTGTTGAAGGTAGCTGTGTTGTAAGCTGACGAAACTTTTGCAGTCGAGTAAATCTACGAAGAACTTTTAAAACGGTTGAACGCGGCTCTAGCCTTTTTTTGTACACATTGCGGTAGATCTTTAAATGCACTCCGGAGTAACAGAAGAATGCGCGTGGAAAGTTGAAAGCGTTGCGTGGCGTACGTAGAGACAAATGCTTTCAGGGAACAGGACGACTGTGTTTTCGATTTTTCTCGCAACGTTAATGTGTCATGCAAGTGTTCCGCGAAATCCTACGGAATGTCGGTGGTAAAAAAGGAACGACGCGCGACAGGGTGGAAAGTTCGCTGACATTGCGGTGGCCGGGGTGGGCTGCGGGAAAATTTTCTACCCAGAAATTTATTTCGGATAACGACGCGCAGCTGACAAATTCGAAAAGCGAGTAGCTCGTTGGGCGTGTAACGCGTTTACTGCGAGAAACACGGTGACAAATACTTCTCCGTAAACGAAGCAATAACGCACGTTTCTTTGCATTGTCGAAAGCACCGTGAAAACATTGTCGCGTGCAACGAATGAGTTCGTTTCTACAAGATTAGAAATTGTTAAGACAGCGTGATAACAATTTATTTATTTACTAATAAACGGGAAAATTCATTAGCATACATAGATTGTTGATAATGTATGGAAGTTACAATAATCTGGAAATCGATCTGCGGAACACATCGATAGAGACGAATAGGTCTATTATTTGACAATAATTATTAGCAAAAGTGGTGGTACGAGTAATTGGTTTGGTAAAGCTAAAGCGTGATTTGAAGCAAACGGGGCAGAAAATATGGGAAAACCTAAGAAGAATAGTTTGAAAATTGAAGGATTTAGAGAACTTATTAAAATTTAGCACCTTATATATTTGAATACTCAAATGTAATCTAGGCAACTACGGTTCTCGTCAAATGTTTGTATTGAATTTCTGCGAATAGGCATGTTCGAAGTCATTTATACGAACGACACTTGTATTTCTCGGTGTCAGGAAACATTTCGACATGCTTACATAAACATTATGTTCCAAACGAGTTCGAACAATTGTGTCCTTCTTGTCGTGGCAATTTCTACAGACGGAGTGTGTTTCGCGAAGGTGACGACCTTACGGGTATAGTTTCCTCTTCAGCCAAATCCGAGGGGGGATGTTTAAGGGAAACACATGGGGGAGCAAGAGAAATACGCTTCGCTGCTCTTACGCCTTCGCTCGTTCCCTATTTTCGTGTTTCTCTGCTTTCGAGGCGGAACTAATAACCCCTAAATGACCCGTTACTCTTTCTGTATGAGTTACAGAACGTATGATATATTGTCTGGCCTCACGGAAACCAAACAAGCCATCAACGAAAGTTCGATGTTGTTACGATAAGGATTTACTTTCCAACGTTGCTAAATCTTTCTCTGAATTTTTTCAATTTTTACCGGCAGTCTACGCGTTTTGCAATTTTCTTTTCGAAATCTCATTTTCGTTGCAGAATAAAAGAGATCTTCTTTTCTCAATAGAGCTACACAAAAAGTTGAACTTCATCGTTCGGTTTCCGATAAGTTAACCCTTTGCACTCGAGAGGTTGCCGTTAGCCGTCTAACAATATTAATACTTGGCCAGCTAAATGGGGAAATTTCCCATTTTTTCCTCAACAAAGCGCTGTCGTTGATTCTATTTGCTTTTGTTATTAGTGAAACTATCATTTGGCGACTAACAGTTGTCTCTCAAACACAAGGGGTTTAACACCGGTTATCTGCTCCTAATGACGCGATTATTACTCACCTTCTTGAGAGACCTTCCTCTAGACACGAGCTCAACGAGGTACGACCTTTGCACCAGCTGCAGCCCGGCACAGGAAATGTATTTCTGCGGTTTGAACGATTCTATTTTTAAAGGCCAGACAATAATGCCGTCTGCGCGGCGAAAGACACTCCGACCGAGGCTCGGTGGTTGCTCGCTTTTGTCAAGAACCTCCCTTTGCGCGACCCTTAATAAAGGCTCGTAAAAATTGCGTGGCTTTGCACGCGTCCCGTGCAAATTTAGTATCGTCAGCAGCGCGTAGCGGAGCAAACGAGAGGAGACAGAAAGACAGAGAGAGAAAGAAAACCCGAAGGCTTGGGTCCTCGGGTTCGGGTCGAAGTCGTAAAATTCAAATTTCCCTCCCTTTTTCGTCTCTTTTTCGCTCTCCGGAGTTTTTTGGCACCGCCGCAGGGTATAACGAACCCACGGATGACGCATCCGCGAAAAATATCGCCGATAAACTCTCGAACGACGCTGGGATATTTTTTACGAGGTCGCATCGACGCGGATAAAAGTCGTCGGTATCTTATGCCCGAGCTATTGCCCAGCTGATAACCGGGCTCATGAACGTCTGACTGCTTCGTTAGGAAATATTAAATCGTTCCACTTTTATCACCGGTGGGAGCTTCGTACACAGCGTTTGCAAAGAGTGTTCGCGCGTGTTAGCGGAGAATCGTTCGAGGCATCTGCGAGGAGAGCCGGCTCATAGAATGCCACATTAAGCCTTTTCTAGACTGCTGCCAACGAAGGAAAATTTGAATAAAGGCGACGAAGTTCAGTCAGGGGTGGTAATGAGGAGACGATTAATGCTATAAAAACAAAAGAACAGAAATAAATGTAACGTTAAAAGGATAGGACGTGGTGTTTTATTCCTCTATTTTAACATAATTTTAATACGCGCTTAATTCAGCAAGATTCGAGCGTATTAAATTTTTCGCCATCGGTTTGCACTCCAACGCTTTGTGCCAGTTGTACTTAAATATATGCAGTAAATACTTTCTGCAGCGGTTGTGTACAGACATCCCTTAGCGGATGTTCGACCAACCAAGAGGTTCCCAGGAGTCAGGTCCTGTTCCGAATTTGTAACGAGTACGCTCGATGCAAGTTTTCTCGACCGTAAATCGAGATAAGATCAGGCCAATACGTTAACCCTTTGACTGCTATCGGCACATATATGCGTTTCTGGAAGAAGTTACTCGCGTGGATTATGGACGCGTATATGCGTTTGTTAATTTTTCCAATTTCCCACTTAGAGCAACACAGTTGCTAATAGTGCGCTTCGACCGGGAGTGTTTACCAATGAAAGGGTTAATATCATCAGCGAGTGTTGCTCGAGCAACGACGAAGACTTCCGGTGTACGCGCGTGTTTTGCGGACAAGCTCGGGTCAAGGAACGTTGATGCAAAGTTTCCGCAAGTAAGAGTCTCGACTGTTTCGGGAGATACCATCTTTTCCCATCGGGCCCGTGGAAAGTTTAAAGCCCACTCTGGCGGAAGCGGTTAGACACCGAAACCACTTCCGGGCAGAGGAGAGACAATCGGCTTTCAGGATGGTTCCCCTGTATTTTAAGAGCAGTCTACCGATGAAAACCGAGCCCCGGGAAGCTAAGCGGAAAGGAAGTTGCACAGTTGCCGGTCTGATATTGATTTCTTTCCATTCAACAAGCACAATGGCTTATCGTCGGTCGTGCTGAAGAAATCTTCGATCCGCTAAATTTACTTTTTTCGCCTTCCCTTCGTTTGCTCTTCTTCGTGAGAGAAAGAGAGAGAGAGAGAGAGAGAGAGATGAGACAGGATGCGAAAGGTGCTTTTAAAGGAGGATCAGTAGAGAGGTCGCCGGGGCGGCGCATTTAACCTTGAAACGTCGCCCCTTAAAATCTGCAGCGGACTTTTAAGACCCACTTGACTGCGCGAATCTCTTTAAAATTTGAATTCGAGCGACAACTCTTTACGACCTCGAGGCGCCGTTGGCGACCCGCGCTCATCTTTTTTCGATGTTCGCGCGAGCAAATACTCTGCGCAGGATGCTTTCAAGGTATTAAAGAGACGGTACAATCTCATCGAGCTTCCACGAGACCACGCTCTCCCCGCTCCGTCGCATTAATTTAACACACCGAGAATATTTCTTCCATCGTTGCCCTTTCCCTGCGAACGTTTATCATAAACCATTAAGATGCTTTTATGGCAAAACAGATCGTCAGTTAAAAGCTTCTCGCTGCTTTCACCGAAATTTCATGGTAATTCCCTATTTCATTCGTACCAAGTAGGTGGTAATCTTAAACGAGAACTTTTCTCTATTGCCCTCGAATTGATGAAAAATTTGTTCATTGAATATTTATTGAAACACACAAAGTCAGAGAAAAGGTATAAGTGATAATTCGAGAGCTAGGTGCTAGGTAATTTCCAAACCCTTAAAAAGCGTTCGGTCTTTACTCACGGACAGAAGAAAAAAGAAGCAAAAAGAAGCAAAAGAAGCAAAACGAAGAAGGATACTAATAATTCACAAATCGCGTCACGCGGAGAGGAAGAGTCAAGGTGATCGTCAAAAAAAGAGCATCATCGCAAGAGTCGTAACAATACGTAACCTTGGAAATTAAGAAACGTTGTTGCAGTCGATAACACTGCTGAAAACTTTTGCACGGGAATGTACCTTCGTTCAGCCACACACGAAACGGCCTCAGCGGTCCGCCAGAACTGTTACTTCCTCTGTATCGGGCACGGTCGTTCAGAACACCTCGTTGAACCAGCACTTTCCCCCTCGACCCGTCTCCGGACTTTTGCGTTATTAACGAGAGATACTTTACTCGCGCGCAGCCGATACTTATTAATTTCCACGGGCCCCGTGCACTCGAGTGCATCGCCATTAAGCGCAACATCCTACGAGAAAGATTATAGGCGAACGCTTTATGAATAGCTCGATAAATCTCGCCGGTTGATACCGTTGCGGGCCTCCTATACGCGTTCCTTTTAAATACCCGTTTAACGCTCGTGACGATTTATTACGAGCCTCTTGTATCGCGAACACCTATGCATCGTGTTCTACCACGTATTCCTCGCCGAACGAGGGACAAAAACTGACCGTGGGACTTCCAGCAATTGTTCCAGAACTCCTTTACTCCGTACGAACGTTTCACCGTTCGACTCGCGTCGCTTTTTCCTTCGTGTCTCGCGGTTGTTCCACGCGTCGGGGGACGCGATGCGAGGAAAGCGAGAGGAACAGCGCGGACTATCGCGTACTTTATCAGCTCGACTCGATTGTCGAGATTAACCCTTTGACTGCTAACTGCTTCAAGCTGAAACGCTTCGCGTGAGCGGCGTGTGGCCGGCAGTAGCGATCGCTGGGGACATTTACATTTTCTGTTCTTCAAAAGTACAATTTTTAATAAAATTAAAAATTAACGGTTTAAAACTAATTGATCACGAAAGTAAATGGAATCAATGTCAAAGGAAAGAATGGGAGATCTCCCCATTCGGTTGGTTTCCTCACATTACGCTGGCCACGAAAGTTCTCTCGTCATTCTTTCCTCGATCGAGTGGGATCCTACAAGATGAACATTCGGCCCCATTATCGATCCCTTTCATACACATACATGCGCATACACGTTCACGTCCAGACAGACACACCAAATGTACAATCTTACGATACTAATTCTTAAATCTACGCATTGCCACACATATATGCACCCATAGCAGTCAAAGGGTTAATTGAGACGTTGGGAACCGCGATCGATCTGTTTCGCCGGCGAGAACTGCGGCCCCGCGAGCAACAATAGGATCCGACCTTTTGCTTGGCGCTCGAGTTCGCTTCCAGCGCTCACGAACCGCCGGGGAAGGGTTGCGCGAATGTTTCGTAGCGTTAGGCGAAAAGTACAGCCAGTTTTATCACGGCGGAGCTGTCCGGATTCGATGGGAAACGCGTTGTCGGGTGTGGGATGTAGGAGATGTGGGAGTGGCGAAGCGCGACCGCTTGATAATCCAACGACTAATTATCTTGTCAGGTGTGAGTCTACTGTTTTGCAGATCTAAGTAGATTCTCTGATAGGGAAAGGAAAAACTGGTTTTCGTAAAAACTGGAATTTAATCGCCTGGTTATTATATTATGCAAATTTATCGTGTACTCTACAAGTTTTTTCTCTCTTCTAACGTACTATGTTGTCTCGTGTTATCGAGTCATCGTTCAGACACGAGTTACGGTTTGCTTGATGCAACTCGCGTGGGTACACAGTGTCATAAAGCTTTTTGTTCGTTGCACCGTTCAAACTATGAACAGTTGATTTCTATTCGATGCAATAATTCAAACTAATCTATGTCTTGGTGACGCGAAAATTCTGATAGGCGGAAAGCGATTAAAATGATGTCGAAACTGTTAAAAACCAGCTTCCATATAATAAAGAATTAAAGTATTTTAAAATAAGAGTTTATTTCCAATAGAATCTTTGTCTTTTGTGTTTCTGTCGCTGTAGAGAAGATTGAACCAGGGGGAACGGTAGCAAGGTCGTTTCGTATTCGACAATAAAGCGATGATTGAACATTTAACTATCCGTCAACGCGTTTCTCGGGTCTAGCACATGCTACGAGACCATTATACGTCGCCTCGTTATACGCTCTGCTTGTATTGTGCACCTCGGTCGCAATTTGGTGCAGCCCCCTCGAGAGAGTGCTTTTGGAGGTCAGTCTATTCTTACCTGCCTCTGCTCGCTCTTCCGTCCACCGAAATACGATCCTCTAAACTCTAAGCCGAGACAGCCCCGGTGCACCACGGGTGTAGGTATCATAATTTGCACGCTCGTCCCGTTCCACCGGGAACATAGAGATTTTCCGGAGCTGAACAGAGAAAATTATAATAATGGCCTGTTGAAGTCTGCCGTTGCATTTTATCGGCTAATTTCACGTGGTATATGCACAGTGTAAGAGTACGAATAGCCAGGGAATTATTTTCTTAAGTAGTTTTGGCTAGCGCGACGACGTACGATAATGTTAAGAGGAGCAGAGGATTTGCGATTCTAAAATTTGTACGGTTTCTCATTGGAAGAAGAAAAGAGCCTTGGATACTATAGGACGAAAACTGAAACGTTCGTTTCTTTCAATAGAATTTTAGCACGGGAAAAAATTAGAGCGTCGAGAATTCAGCACGAATACTAATCCACTTAATGCGCTCGTTCTAGTAACTAGCAGCATCTTTCTGGATGCAATTTACGTTACAAGATATTCGAACACTTGTAACTTCGTTATACTTGCAAATCGGTTTCAACGATCGCTTATAAAATTTCAAGCAAAGCCAGGCGAAGCTGGTGAAACCCAATCAACCTGAATTTCCTTCTTCTCTCTATCAAGGTAAAAGTTGCGAGTAGAAAGGGATGAATAACGTCTCTTGTTAATTTTGCAGTTTAACATAGAACAGTATATATTTAATCTGAAGATATATTCGATTTTTACAATCAGTTTCTCTTACTCTCTTCCTCTCTTATCTTACTTACCCTCTTCTCTTATTCACTACGACTCGCTTTTTCTGATGTGCTATTTTTTTCAACTGGCTGTTCTGATTCTCTCATTTCAACTGACTCATTTCTTTCTCTTTTCTTTTTTATATTAGTTTGAAGCCAGAGTCGTGCCTGTCTGTAAGTCAGATTTGCCGGCAATATGAGATGTATAATATTATTTGCATGAGGTTTTTATCTTTTACGATAATTGAAATTTGGAGAGAAAAATTTACAAAGAAGTTCTCAAATTGACTAAATTTCAACTGACTCATTTCGACTCCAGATACTTCTTATATGCACAACACAAAACATAATGGATACGACACTTTAGAACATATACACCATAAAATACCTAACGATGCATTAGACAAAGCACTTGCCCACATCAAATTCACTCTCCCTCTTATACACATAAAACCAACACTCACAAAAGTAACAGCGGTAAAAGGAGTCACGTGTGTGTCCCCGCTATCGATAGAGGGCAAAGCCGTATCCTCGGGAACGGGTCGATTCGGATTCTCGTCCAGCGTGGAAACGGAGCGTTAAAGAGGTCATTCTGGTGCCACGGGTGTTTGCGGGAGGATACCCGGATCCGTTTGTAGTCCCATTTGCTATTCGCCGAATAAACGAAGGACCAGGCTGTTTGATACCGGCGCGAATGCAGATAAAACGCACACAGAGAAACACGCGAGCCGTTCGAACTGGCCAGGTAAACGTTGTCCTTGCCCGCCCTCTCCTGTATGCCGAATAAATAAGATTCCGCCCCTGGGGTGCAGCTCCGTTGAATATTTCGAGCGTTCCATTACTTTCGTACGATATTGGACAACGAACAGGTTTTTGAAAACGTGCAGGGGACGGGGTTTTCGTTTTGGACGATTATTAGGGAGAAAATATGACGCGTTCACTGTCTACATGCTGACTCATAGCCAATAATAGTAATTTCAAAGATTTTCAAGTACCAAAGTATTTATTAAGATTCGTTGAAATTGAACTTCATTTGATTTAGTTAACACGTTCGTCGCCACGTCACCCATATTTGGGTGACGCTCTTTTTTTTTAAATAAAATAGGATTTTAAATTGGAATTTTAAAAGGAATTTAATGGAATAAGCATTGAAGTCTAATATATACAAATATAAAGTACATAAAATAAAAATAAAAAGTTAAAATGTTTGCTGTTTTTATACTTTTTTACCCCAGTTTTCTATGCAATTGGATTTCGGCTCAGCGAGAAACTCAGTCGAATCACACTGGGCGACGAACGTGTTAAGCAATATACTGGAATTTACTTAGACAATTTAAATTGTCTTAAAAGATAAATAGGAATCCATTATTAAAGTTACTTTTCACATTCTGTTGTTGCCTACGAGAGAGTCGATGTCGTGCAAAATTATAGACAAACAAAACTGCATACGGTAATGCGAATAAATCGATGCAGGTCTATCGTTCGCGTGGAGCTCTGTTAAGTGGGCGACAGCCTTTAATTCGATAATAGCAGCTTTGAACTTAATGCATGGTATTGTGAACCGTGCTGTATGCACATCGCGAGCCGAGGTAACAGTTAGAGTTTTCCAGCGAAACAAACTGTGAAAGGCTTTTTTCTCAGAGACACTATGAGAACGCGTATCTTTGTAGATTAGAAGCGTGTACGTGTCGCGTGTAGGCATGCTGCACACACGTGTTCCTTTATTCGACGTACATATGTAGGTACGAGGAACTTTGTAATTACGGGAAACGAGAAGACGTATTCTCTCATTTGAACGAACAACACACCCAGTCGGACCGGTTTTTCTCCTTCTAATCTTGAATTTATTCTTAGGTACCAACGACCGTTTTAATTGCTTAATGATACCGTTCCTCTTCTTCCTCCATTTAAATATACCTTCAACTCATGATACTTGTACGTCAATTAAAACACGTATGTACCAGTTTCCTGGAGACTCTGTCTAATTTTCAGAAAAATCCGCCTCATTGATTCCAAGGAGACCACTGTTCTCTTAACCCTTTCAGCGTTATGAACGCATATATATGGGTTCTCACACAACCATTCAATTTGTGCTATGAATGCTGTATAGTTTTATAAAATAAGAATTTTGTAATAGGTTACAATTAGTTTGAGATTTACCACACGGCACAGAATTATTAAATTTTCAATTTAAAAGATATAACTTACTATTTTTTATATTGATCATGTTATTATTGCTTAATGAAATAAATGGTTCTGTTAAGGTTTTTGCAGTTGCTGCTGAAATTATTTCAGTTACAATCAATATATTTTGCAATGAAATTTCAGCCAGCGCAGCATGTGCTTCGTCGTAAAAAGTAAGCAGCCCAGCGTGTGCTTTGTCGTAAAAAGTGGGCGGTCCCCAGCACACGCTTAACGTCGCCACGACTCAGCGCACAAAGAATTAAAAACGAACAAACCACACGATTGACATCCAATTCGATATTTCTTTCATTTTCTCGTCATCTCCTGGAACGTGACGTTTTATGTCCCCTGGTAACAAGCGAACTAGAATTCTCTTTGCTCCTCGGAGTTTCTCGTTGTACCGTGAGTCGGTCGTGCTCCTGACCGAATCTGAATGTCGTCCGCCGGAGGTTTATCGATTGGGGTAGCTCGGTGTGCCCCACCCTGTCGTTTGCCCGTGAATATAGTTCACCAGCCCGCCCTCGGCATTACTGACCTACTACCACACCAGCACCGTTCGCAAGGTGAGGGCTGTCTTCTGAGAGGACATTCGAGCCGCTTCGGAAAAGCCTTTTCCAAGACGGTTCCTTTTCGATGCACGTTTATCGTCGACGGAAAGTTTGCGATCAGCAAATCATCAAAGATCAGTAGTTTGCAAAAATTTCCAACGACCCGGGATACACAATTTTTTTTAATCGTCCGAATTTCACTTGGTTTTGTTATTATTCTTAATTACCAGGCTCTGGTAATAAACAACAGCAGAATAACAAGGTTGTTGGATAGACAAACATAAGTTTATTGAAATGCACAAAAACTAGATATATATGTAAAGAGAAGATATAAAAAAAATTTAGGGAAGCCGGAGCACACGCAGTTGTTCTTGCAAAGGGTTTTCTATCGACTGACTGACATACAGCTGACAAAAAAAAATATTTGGGCGACAGGTGCTGTTCCACATTCAGGTAGCATCATAAAATGAAAAAAGCTAGAGATGCAGCGCCGCACAAGGGAGCGCTCATACTTGCATACAAAACTATTCCAAAAAAATATAACGACTAAGACGCTCTTTATTTTACAGGTTTTGTCAGCAAGCTAGTTGTGCAGCGCGAATGGGCGCTCTCAACGTGCAAATTTTGCGCGAAATTAATTTTCCCTTGACGCGTTGCAACGAGGAAAACGTTTTACATACCCTGCCGTTGCGTGTCGCGATTTTCGCTTTGACATCGCTAAAGTAATTAACAACTACAACGATGTGTCCACGAGGGTCGTGTTTTCAAGCGTATTCCCCGGAATGCTTCGCATTTTTCGCAACGCACACGAAGCGTCGCATGCATTAAGTCCTCGAAAGAGATCAACCGCTTTCAGCGCGAACTCTTGAAACGGGGCGCCTCGAATCTGCTTTGTGCGTGAAACGATAAAAAATGTCCGCCCGCGTTGCTTACCCTTCTTGACCCGGCCCTTTGTAGCTACGAAAGCTTTTCGAGCGCAATTAAAATTCCTTTAATTCCTATGGCGGAACGTGCATATTCATCGGGAATGTTTATCAAAGAATGGCTGTTCCTGCGCGAATACCAAACGAAATTTTATGCGAAATTCATTGGATCCGGGGATGAAATCTTTTTCAATAGAAATTCGCTGATACCGATGAACAGAACGTTATTAACCCTTTGCACTCGAAAGGTGACTGTTAGTCTACCAAATGATAATTTTGCCGATTTTTGAACTCAAAGGGTTAAACAGTCGTGTAAGTAATTTTAACATTATTGCTTAACTACACCAAATGAAATTCAAAATGAACGAATCTTATTAAATATTTTACACTTAAAAATCTTTGAAGTTAGCATTATTGCACGAGTACGAGTCGCCTCTCGAGCACAAAGGGTTAACGAAGGTATTAACGATCCAATTTGGAAATTGATTTTCAACATTAATTGAATGATAGCGTTTGATGGGGTACCAGTTTGGTTTAGGTTCGGGTTAGGTCTAGGTGGATACGATAATTGGTATTTGATGTAACAATTTGTAATTCTCCTATTAATGCATTAAATGCATCGATCGAGAATAGGAGAGGTAGATATTGGTGCACGGTGTGTTATTAGGGTGTGTAATCGTTTCATAATAATTTGTTCGGTTTTATTAGTACCTGTTCGTGGAAGCGTTCGCTGTCGGTGAAAGACTTACCTCCAGTCATTGCAATGTTACGGAACACGAGGATACAATCGTTTTCTCAGCGAATGTTGTGATAAATGCGTGTTGCGTAAGCAATAGGTGTACAAGTCGCAATCTACGATCTTTTACTTATCGCGGCTATTGCACGCGGGATGGTAATCATATCGTAAATTAGTGATAACGGAACTCGAACGTAGAAAGTGTCTGACAACGAGTACCACGTGACAGGACAATAAATTTGTTGCAACGAGAAAATGGTAGGATTCACATGGATCGAGAAGTTTGTACCCTACTTTCTCTGCTGACGTCTCTTTTTCTGTACGATTCAAATATTAGAATATTTCAAACGTTCAAATATTTCAAAGATTCAAATTTAAAAATATTTAAACATTCAAATCTTTGAAGGTTAAAGAGTTGCAATTTTTTAATATCTTCGCAGTCGCTTTTACTAATCTGAGAGAAATATTACTTTTTCTAAGCTAACAAAACGTTTGCTATGCAAACTGAGCTTGTGCAAAATAAAACTACTACTTAATGCTAAGATGACCAATTGTCTTTCTTTATTGAGAACTTTTTTTGTAAGTTCTATCTTCTCTCGGAAAGTGTCCACTTCTTCGATAATCCATAAATTTCTAATAAAGTTCTACTGATCCAATCACTCGCATTGCCACTTTTGCAAATAATTACTGTCAAATGTACTTCATACATCAATTTCCAGAACTTTGTAATTTTCGTTCGTGATCAATTACCTATGTAAACTAATGGGTTTTCCCGTTTATCAATAAATTAAATTAAATTAAATTAAATTTCCCTGTTCGATCGATGTCGAACCGATCCGTTGCGAGTAATTTCTTGTCCACATATTTCCAATCTATCGTTGAAAAATGATACATTGACGAAAAATATTTATTCAATCGAAAAGTACTAATTTAAATATTAATTAATAGGGATGTAAGCATAATTGCAATATAAAATGTTACAAATGCTTTTATTATCCATTTATCATATTATAATGTATTATTGTTGCAGCGAATAAAATCTTTCTTGTATTTACAATTTATTTGTGTCCTCATTTTCACTGTAAAAAAGTTGTTCACCCTATTAATGCATACCAAACAGTCGAATTAAACACACACTTCGGTACCTGGGCGAACGTGATTTCGCCGTTTGTTTCGTTCCCCGTTGCAACCAGCTCGGATTAAGAGGTGCATTATGCACGAGTCCGGTAGCCGAGGAAACTCGTACAAAAAAAAAGGGAGCACGGTCTTCCTGGCCGTGTACGAATCCGGTTTAATAGCCCGAGAGGAGGTGGTGGCTCTCGAATTACAGTTTGAACGATATTTATGTTGGGGCAATGGGAATGCAAGAACAAAGGGCCCTCTGTGGTGGCTCGGTCCCGATCGCTTAGGATCTTCCTGGCGAAATCGCGGCTCATTCTCTCCTCCGTCGTTTCGATGTCCGTCTAATTACCAGCAGCTGGCAATTTGCAGCCTTTAAGATGATTCACCGCATGCTTCGATCGATAATTATTGTGGGAACGCTCCTTCGATACTTCATGCGTTGACCTTAAAGCCGGTCGATGGCAGGGAATTTAGAGAGTGCTCCGAGAGACGTTGAATTTATGCTCTTTTCAAGTATGCTCGCGTGGGTAAGAAGGGTTTACCGTGATCGCACCGGTCTCCTCAGACTCGTCGTGAATCACCAAAGGCTGTTGAGCGAGTTTGTCGAGGCAGCTGTGTCCCAGAAGTGTCGCTCGTCATCGTGCTCGCGATCGGATGAAAATTGGAATTTTCACGAAGTTCGTTCGTTCGTTCATACGTTCATTCTTTGACTCTGTGTCGTTGTCGAGATTCGTATGTTGGTCGTTGCAACTAACTGTCGCGCATAGTTATGTCTGGAAAGAAGTGTTCAAGTCTGTTGTAGATTTCAGGTTGAAATTAAACACAGTTTTCAGGTGTTTAGAAAATAATGATTTAATTAAGAAATAGAGTATAAGAGAAAAGCCGTAATACAGTAGAGTGAATGCGTTCTGCCCGATAGAACGAAACTGGAGAGTCAAAGAAAAAAGGACGGTTAGTCCGTGGCAACCCTCAAAACTGTTTATATTGCCCCCATTAACATCCAAGGTTCCAAACGTCGGAGACGAGATACGACAATGTATATCGTTATCCTTCAACAAATTCGCATACGTTATTTACGTTCGTGACACGTACACGCTATACTACCGTATGTTCGTACAGCTAATTCGGAGGGTGAGGATGAAGAAAATCACTTCGGTGTTCTCGCTACGTATTACCTCTTTTTACTGACTAAAGAAACAAGCAGGCTCCTTCCACTAGATCAATTTGAACTACACGGAGGGGGTCGGTTTGATTACCTGAGCGGTGCGCTGTTCTAGCAAGGCTTGGTCAGGTCAACGGATCCTTTTCTAGTCTTTTATTTTTCCTTTCACTAATAGCTTATTTATAACTTACTAACGTTCCGATAGAACAATAGCTCTTGCTTTCTCCACCATAATCATTCTTATTATATTAACCCTTAGCGCTCCGTTGGCTCCGCTGCGGAGACATTGTGTATTTAAAACGATTACGTGCCAGATGCTTTATCATTAAGTTATTTTCCGACCTATTTTTATAGTTAAAGACATAGAAGAATGTTATGTCAAGGATGTAAAGCTGAGCAATGGTAGAGACGTATTTTTTACGAAGAAATCAGAATTTTCTGAAAAAGAGACTGTTGCGTATGAAGAAAAGAATTACACGGAGCGCTAAGGGTTAAACATGAATAGATGGCGACATTGTCACAAATCACGGATTCTGAACAAGATCAGTTTTGCCACTTTTTCACGAGACCAGTAGGTATCGTTGTGTTCATTAATGGGGGTGTACATCTCCGTGTGTACTTGTAAGCGGATATTTTTAGTCGACTGTTGCTCACCTTCGAGTGTATCTCGAGCGAGTGGCGATTCTCAGCGCTCGCTCTCGAGAAACGATAAGCGAGTAACGATTCTGCAAGGTGTTGGCCGCGAAAGGGTCCGCTTATCTGTTTACGAACGTTTCGCTTTGGATCCTGAAAGTAAATGTAGAACGCCGCTTCTCGTAGGGGGGGTGCAAACTGGAGGACTTGGGCAAATATCGCGGGAGAACCTGAACGTTGAAGTGCGTAAGGATAGCAAGGATCGTTCTCAAATTTCGTAGCTGTTTCTTTTCCTTTCCTTTATTTTTTGGTTGAAATCTGGGCTCGGATATCGTTGATTTGGAATGTGCGTGACGTACGTATGGTTGCTTACGAGTGTACGGACACTGGTTGATTTATGGCAACATTAAATTAGTGCTGTTGTACCGAATTTTATAGATTAAGCACGAATTATCGATTCAAGGTAAGTTCTTCGTGAGTACACTCATGTTTGAGTGACAACCGGATGAGAGATTATTTATAAATTAATTTTTATTTTACTTTATTATTTTTACTGGTATAAACTCAGTAGTGTGTACATAATAGAATAAAAAGTAATTAACTCGAAGTGTTAACCCTTTGCACTCGAAAGATGTCTTTCAGTCACCAAATGATAATTTTGCAATTTTTCAAACTCAAAGGGTTATATAGTCGTATAAGTTTTAGTATATTCCTTAACTAAACTAAATGAAATTCAATATAAGTAAATCTTATTAAATATTTAACACCTGACAATTTTTAAAGTTAGTATTATTGAACAGCTACGAGTCACCTCTCTCGAACGCAAAGGGTTAAATATTTTTGCTATTTATGAAACTGTTGAATAAGGAAAAAAAAACATATTAGAATTCTATGAATTAAATGAAGTTTATAACACGGAACGATGTTGTACGTTGATGAAAATAAGCAAGCCTGCTGATACTTGTGCATAAGTGGTATCGCGGACACGTCGAAGAATATTGAGTGGCGTGCAATAAATCTGTTTATGAACGCCATTTCGAGCCCCGAGTTAGGTAATTCCACGGTTCAGCGTGGAATAGAGTCACGTGTTATTATTCGAAGAGGGAAATTGCTCGAGTCGTGGCTCTCTTACCTGAACCGAGAAAGGTTGGCCGCCCGATCCAATGATATTAATGCAAAGTGGCCGATCGGACTGTTCGATTAGGTCATCGATTTTACTCCGGCGAGCTGTGTGGGAATGATGAAAGTTGTATTTAAAACAGCGTCAATTACGTAACAATATCGCGGGGTCGTCGATGCTGAAAATGCCAGAGCGACGTCGCGTCCAGGTTTGACGACTTGTATGAGATTAAAACGGATCGTTATTTTTGTGGTCCGGCTTGTTTGCTCGTGGACGTGTAAAAAATGGAATAAAAACTTAACCAAGCGCCACAAAGCAGCGATATAACCATGTGCATACGCGTCTATTTTTTGCCAGAAAAATATTTGCGCCAATCTTTTTTTCTGCAACAACGGTCGGTAGCAAAGCTATGGGAAAAACAATGTTTTCGAGATTTGAACGTTATATATATTTTTTAATCTTGAAAGATTTGAAGAAACTTGAAAGTCGTCTATATTTCTTAATTTTGGGGTACAAAAATTGATTGCACTATCTCTAAATTTATTTTATCTCACAATACCACAAACTATATCGACTACAAGTTACTACTATAAAGATTATTACAAGATGGGGTTAAATGGTATAGAATATTTCCTAGAATGCTATGGAATATTTCCTTATTTATTTATTTATTTATTTATTTTATTATACACGGGTTATAAACCCATTGATTTACAGGGGCAAAAATACAGAGATTGGTAAATAAGATTACAAAAAATTATTAAGCTGACAATAAAAGTTAGCGAAAGATTTGTTAAAAAAGTCGAGAGATGCAGACTATCTATTAGCCGTAGTGCAAATGCAATGTAATAGTATTAGAATTTCTAAAACGAGAAGTGTATTTTATTGGTATGAAAGTGTAGAAATCTTGAGGGAGCATAAAAATGTACACTTGGTAAGAGCCGTTTACGATTAATTTTGTAGTTAAATGATTTTATACATAATCGAAATCTTTCGATCGTCTAATTTCAACATACGCCACGGTAACATTTTCGCGGTTGAATAATTCGGCGGCGAAAGGTCTGCCCGTATCCCCTAACACCTTTCCAACTTTATGTTTAATGCATGCGAACGTGTATCCTGATTCAACGAACAATGCGGTGACCCGATTGGACGACCGTTAATTGATGCAACTTAATTAATATGCACTAGCGTGCAGCGTGTAGCATTTGGCTCCGAGGAACGGCTAGACATAATTTCTCTTTCCGTCTGTAGATCCGTGTTACGTTTATGGTTATACCGCGGCGCGCAGGTGAAACGATGCCCGTGTGCGCGCTGAACGATTATGTTCCCGTATTTTTGCTCCGATTCAGCAGGGAAACGGGAAACCAGGAATTCGCTAAGCGCGTGATTTTATGGTCTTATGCGGTTGAAAATATTTGCGCGAATGCTACCTGGTGGAAATAAATTGCAAGAATTTTTTGTTCGAAAGAAACATGAACGCAATAACGCGATTTACAACTCGATCGCACATTTCTATGTAAATGCATAATTTTAGAAATACCACTAAGGTAATGGAACTTAAATAAATAATCTCTTCCAGCTTCATTTAATTTAATCAAGTCGTATACTAAAATTTACATATATGACTATTTAACCTCTGGGTCTGATTAATAAACAAACGAACTAAAGTCTGAAAAGTTGTGAAACTATCGTTTAGCGACTGACAGTGGCTTTTCGAACGCAAAGGGTTAAATATATTAATAATATTCTAAGCACTTTGGTTTATCTTATTCACACCTGAGCCCTACTCTCTCGCTCTACTAAATAAAAGTAGAGTTACCTTTAATAATTCTAGTCATTTCAATCCAACGCTCATTAATACAGATCCGTGTCCCGAGGGATCGTTTGGTCTGATCGTAACCGGGAACACGTATCGTTGATTACACCTGCGTGTCCTTTGTGCAGTCGCAGGGATCTGGTTGTTGGCCATGAAGAGTTGCGAATTTAACGTGGGAACACGAATCTCCGTCGTTTGACATCGACGCGACGTATTTTTTTCGCGGGAACCATTCCGTTTCCCCGGAAACTGATGGGCTTCGAATTTGTTCAAGCCGGGCCCGGCTGCACCGTCGAAACTTAATTAAATGCACGGGCCATGAAGCCTTTATTTGCTCGACCACCATATTTTCCTTCGCGCGTACAGCCAGGGCCAATTACGTTCCTGAGCGAAATATATACTGCGGCTTCAAAAAGTATTCGCACTATATTATAAGGAAATTCAACTAATTCTAAAATTTTGATTTCAATGAAAATTTCTGCGTCTATAGAACATAACTAGTAGCATCAAGAATGTTTTTTTTCTTTTTTTTTTTTTTAGGGGGAAGTCTTTTTAAGAAGGTAAACTCAACCCCCGAAGTTTCAACACTTTTACGTGTTTTGAATATAATTGTTTCTGGGAATATTTTTATGGCAAAGTAATAGAGTTCTGAAAATTAGACATTTTTTTTATCTGTGAGGTTTTGGTTTATCAGGTACCGTTACTAAGTTATGGTGAATAGACAAGAAAAAGCATTGATACTTTAGTTCATCTCACCCTCTTAGGGTGGTATTTCGATAAAAAACAGTTAATCAATTCGTATACAACGCTCTACATAATTTAACAGTTTCATTAAAAACAGCGAAATTTCTTATTTCTTAATTGTTTAACTTTTAACAACAAATTTTTGTTTTATTAAAATTTTATGTGTCGCGAAATTAATTTGGAAAAATCATAACAGAAGTAGTGATTACCTAATATATAAATTGTAATTGAATTACAGTGAATGTTTTTTAAGGGTAGCAATAATTAATGAGAATCATTTAGTAAATCAGTAAATGCCATTAACCGTACCTAATTACACTAACGAAATCGAAGATAAAGGGTTGTATTTTAGCTGAAAAGATTCTATTTCACTTTTGTAACGTTTTTTGAAGGTATAAATTTCAATCCTTACTCAGCATGCGGTAATATAGTCTCGATGCTTTTCAAGAGAAACCCTTCCCGCGAGGGACGAGGATCGCTCCGGGGCCATTTTGAAAATTTTAACGCGTTCGAGTGGGGAGGGATCGTTGAGATTTCGCGGAGAGGGACCGGGAAGAAAAGGTATCAGATATTCGATCCCTCCCCTTGTTGACGCACAGCATTTTTTAGCAGCGTCTGGATTGAAAAACAGGTCGGGTACCGGCGATCGAAATCGACGGAGGGAGCCAGAGCGAATCATACGAGGTGATATTGAGTTAGAATTTCAAATTGATCGTGTTTCCCGCTGCGACGAAGTTTAAATATTTCGGTGTTATTGACTACCACTGGGAAATAACTAGAATATCTTTCTGGAATTGCTGTTTGGACAGGTGATCCCGGAAACAGTGAGCTACAGGTCGATAAAATTATTTCTCTTCTCTTCATTGTAAAATCGAACATGTTTTCTATAGTCCTCTACACTGTATTTTCTTCAAATAATTTAGGTATGCATTATCTGTCGAAAGTATAGAGATTAAGCTACGATTATCCGAAAGTATTAAATTCTGTGATTAATATTTAAATCAATGTATAATCGCTGTGTATTTTAAAATAAGTATAGTGCACAATTTTTAAATATTATCAGCGTATCTACCTATATAATTCATGGGAATAAAACAAAATTTTATAAATGTCCATCATTCTTTGTGCCCTTTCCACCCATCAGCATCTAATGCTCTCTTCCACCCCCCACGTTCGATTTAACGCCGTATTTCTACCGATTCCCAAACCCCCATCAGTCGGTGCACGTTTACAAGTTATAAACTCGCGCACGGAATTCCCGTGTCGATGAAGTTATGGTAGCACTCAGCCTATCGCCCTGAATAATGTCGCAATTAACGACAGCCGTAACGCTCGCCCTGCCAAGTATCTGCATACCGGGCTCGCAATAACGCGTCGATGTAACGTTGCAGAAATTTATCGGCAAACAAACAGCGGGACCCCGTAAAAAATTCCCGTTCCCCAAGCAGCGCGCGAAATATTCGCCGGCTTCCTTCGGCGCACGCCATAAATCCGCTTTTACGGCGAGGCCAGCTGGAAAGGTTTCCGCTGCGCCGAGTTCAGGTGTCACTTCCTTCTCGTCGATCCTGAGCTGTTCGCTGGAACAGCCTTGGATGATAATGTGTTTGCTCGGAGAAGCGACGAATGAAGGTCGGTTCATACCGTCGACGAATCGAGATCGAGCCGAGCGAATATTACGCGTGCTAGGAAATTACTATTGTTGTAAAATAAGGTTTATTCGATATAAACTTTATTATTAAGTGTGAAACGCGGGAAACTCGCGTATGTAGATGTATAATGTGGGAAATTTTAGTTTTTTTTATTTAGTAGAGTGAGATGACAGGGCTCAGGTGTGAATAAAATAAAGTGAAGTGGTTAGAATATTAATACATGTATTTAAAATAGAAAAGACTTTTCGATTTAGCAGCTACGACGTTTTTATTTCCTTCAGAACCACACTCTTTTTGCCTTCACAGTCAAACTGTTTCTGCCTCGTGCTCGCATTTTCCCCGTCATATATTCTTCCAAACACTCGTTTCCTTTCCGATCTTTCTACGTTTACTCTTCACATTTTCCTAAATTCGCATCCACTCGATCGCATTCCTACATATATATAATCAAGTATTATAGTATTTAAACTAAGAATGTATTTTATTTAGTAAAATAAAACGTCGGTCTCGTCCTCGGGAACGGTACCCAAACAACTTGGCCAGCATGTTGCACTTATAGATCTGGCGATACAAAAATATCCTAATCTATTTCCCTCTCAGCTCTGCAATTTAAAATTCTGTATGATGTAAATCTATTTCTTAGCAAATGTATATTACAAATAGATATACAAGAAACGTCCGTAAATCTAGTGTTAAGAACGAAATAAAAATAATGCAAGTAAAAAGTAAAATCACTTCTCTTTGATGCTGGCTGCCAACGTTTTAGAAACAAAGCGAGGCTATTCAAATGAACAGTAGCGTAGCTCGGGGCGAAATCTCCACGATATTTACCCGGATCTGTCGTATGATTTACACGGCCATCTTGCTTCTGTCGATGATGGAGCTTCCAAAACGATATTCGTGAGCCTCGCAGCGAGACGTCCGATTTTTCTGGCGATGTAGTTTGCATAGGAACGAAAAGCTAGTGCTTATGGAAACATCGTACACTGCTTTTTGATTTTCGAGGGATAAGGTTACGCTCGCTTCGAGAAGGATCGCTCGATCCATTTAAATATGGAAGATTTATGAGAAAAGAAGGGTTTTCAATTTCTCTTCTGTTTGGGGATGAAAGTTGGTTCTTGTAGATGGTAGAAGACTTGCGTTTTTTTCCTAACCCTCTAAAATCGGAGTTCTGTTTGCTCGTGAAATAAATAAAATTGTAATCGATATGTATCGTACACTGGCTACTTTTTGTGATCGTAATAAGAAAAAAAAGAAAATAATTGGAAAGGGAATTTTTTAAATTATTAAGAAAATTCCTAAATTTTTCAATGTCCTTAATACGAATATTTCTGTGTACGCAATTCTTGTCAAATAGCATTATCGAGAGCGAACAGCTTTTTGTCAGAGATCAAAGTAAATATACGACTAGCCTCTTTCCTTCATCCGTATTAAATTTATAAAAAATAAATTTTATTATTATTTATAAATATTTTTTTTTATTATATATACATATATATAATAAATTTTATTAAGAAATATACAAAATTTAAACATTAATATTTAAAAGTTTAATAATAACTTAGTCACCATACACTAATTAAATAACTATTAAATTTTGTATTAATCTATAAATTCATTCAATAAATATTTATTATTAATTATTAAATTCAAAAATTTATTAAATAATTTTTGTCCCTGAAAATAATCATTATTTAATTTTATAAAAAATATTTATAAATAATATAGTCAATATTTAATTAATATATATAAATAACTTGGCTTTCTGTTTCACCGTGTTTATATTTAGCCACATCGGCATCCGAACTCTAAATAGAACAATAATTCGCATCGTTCATGGATCTCATTAGGATTCGCTCGGGAGTCGCAATGCATCGCCTTAACGAGATCGTCGAGCGAAATTAGTGGGATGTGAAAATCGAATTTGGGAATCTTGCCAATCCCGTGTTTAGAATTCAAGTGCACCACGTGGTGGTCGTTCGGGTTCGTCGTATCGATCGATACCCACCTAGTATGTATCGTGCAGCGAGTTCGAGTGTTACGCAATCGGTAACACCGATGTATTACATTTTAGCGGTGTGTGCACAGTCGTCGTGTTTTCTTTTTCTGCAAAATGAAAGAAAACAGGAGAGAGGTGGAAAGAGGCGCGAAAGAGGAAACAAGGAAGCGAAATTCGAGGAAAGCGTTCGTGAAATTTATTTCGCTTCGATGGGTGATCGTTCGAAACACAGAGTGCATGGAAATGAAATGCTGCTGCATCGGCCGGATGAACACTCGAATGAAAAAAGTTGATTGAAATTTTTTCCCACAGTTTATTCGAGTTTCGCGAAAATTGAACTCGCGTGGAATATAGGAAAAGAAAAAGAAACGCAAGTGCTTTTCCGCTGGACTAACGATTTTCGCTTTTTTTCTTCTCAGTTCTATCGAACACCGATTATTCGTGTGTTAGAGTTTGATTCGGCGAAATATTCCGTCAATTTGGAGAATCTCTTCTGCGTTAACGAAGCGCGAGCGCTCGTTTCAAGCAGAACGAACAAACCGATATGTTGAAACGAATTAAAAATGAATTATGGTCGTTTAACAGTTCGAGCGGAGGGCACGTTTAAAACGTAATCTCTGGAGAGATTAACACTAGGTTTACAGGATCCGTCAATTTGATGGGTTTCGAATTTCACGAGCAAAATTTGTAAAAGCAATTATTATTATTCCTAGAAATTTTTACTAACTTTTATCAATGGATCTATGTAAATATACCCAAATCTATTTCCCTCTCAGTTCTACAATTTACCTTATTCCTTATTCCTTAGTACACGTATATTGGAAATGGATATACACGAGAAATGTCCGTAAATCTCGCATTAAGCATCGATGGGTAGGTTGCACGAGGGGCCGGGCGAGAACTTAAAAGCTAGGATGAGCCGATCGAATGCGGGAACCTCGCCAAGCATAGATCGAGAGGTGCTGTGAAGTAATCGTTTAGATTCGGTGGCTGCGATAGAGGAGTCCGTTTCAATGCTTTCACAACTCGATATAATTGCGAGGAGTTCGGTGAAATCCCGCTGCGATGATCGAGAGCGACGGAGCTAGTGCAAGAATAATTGATCCTTCGTGCCGAGGTTTCACAACGCGGCACTTTCCGTCGCTTTTAATTCGCGAACTCGCCGACGCAACGAGCGAGAGGAAAGGTGTGCAGATCGAGGTTGCAGGATAAACAGAGCAGGCGTTATGTAAATTTCATAGAATTCGTGGAAGGCAAAGAAATACCTGTGTTTATGTAGCTCATTTCGAGTAAATTGAAATAAATTCATAGCCTTCGATCGGATTGTCGAATCGGAATTACAATTTTTACGCAAATACGAAAGAAACACGGTGTTCTTTTTCGTGTGCTCTCTCTTTATATTTTACCAAATATTTTTGTTATGAAACGAAACATACAGTAGCGGACAAAAGTACAAGACGACAATGTAAAACATAATTTTATAGTTCGCAAATATTGGTCATCTATTCATTTTTATTGCAATTATAGTAGAACACTATTTATCGATTGGCATGTAATGCAAATTTTATTTATACTATTTCTTATCAATTTATTTATTTTATTTAACTTTTGCCCGCTACTGTACATCTACAAGCAACGGTAGATTAAACCGTCACGTTTGTTACAAAGCGGAACGAAATAAACTAGAGATCGCGATTCATTCAAACGAACCCGATTTGCTCCTGCTGCCCTCGATCACGATGATCCATGTTAAAATTCGAGGAACACACCGGCGGCTACGTAGCGGAAATAAATCTCGGAGTGGATCGTGTTCCCCTCTAACAGAAAACAGCAGCGCTGCAGTCGGACGTAACGAGATTGAAGAGCAAATTGCCGGGGTGCGCTGATCGGAATCTGCAATTTCGCCGATTGCAGCCCCCCTATGGTAAGATTGAAGAGCCATGTCGCCCTCCGAGGTTTTGCATCCGTTGAAAACAAAACCGATCGGAGTGCACGTATGGGGCGCATTTATCGGGTCCATCGGCGTTGTACAACGACAACCGCGTTTCCACTGATGAACGAGACCACTCTGTGTTCGTTCGCGAAGTCATACTGGTGCATCGAAATTCTCTGCATAATGTATGGGCCAAAATGGTAGGCACCTTCGAGGGATCTGACTCGGGGTTAGTTGGCGTCTTTGTCTAATGGAAGACTATGTTATTTTGGGGGGCGTTTCCCTCAATTATGATAACACGAAGGCGTTTCGGGTGGCTTCTGGCGTGATTGGGTGGGGATGGTCTATGGAATGATTTAATAATAATAATAATAATAATAATAATAATAATAATAATAATAATAATGGTTTATTTAAGGGTAAAAATATCGATTGGTATACAAAAACAAGAGGATAAGTATAAGAAGTATATAACAATAATTTAACTTAATATGTAATACAGAAAATAATAGATACGATAAAATAAGAAAGACAAACTTAATAATTATGTGGTTGAGGTCAAGTTGAGCCTAAATACTGACGTTTTGAAAGAGCTTAGTGGTACATCGAAAAAGTTAATATTTTTACCGTATACATTGTGTATAATCTGTTTATGCAGTTTCTCTCGCTTAATTGCGAGCGGTATTATATAAAAGAGATTTTTTGCTCTCAGCTGTTTTCCAGGTACATTTAATCTAAGGATTTGACGCGAAAACACGAGGTAACCGATGAGCAGTATTACTCGTGTCAGAAATATGGTTTCCGTATATACGTTTTTCTAAGCTTTAAATAACAACAGTGCTGCATAAAACAATTATTGCTTTAATCTAACAAGTATATTTACATTTTTAATATGAAAAACCTTACAAAGTTATTAAAACACAAAATACATTTGGATGCCGCATGTATGCGGCGTTCGAAGCGAAAGTGTTAATCGCGTTTCCGCGAGAAGCCGGGGTTGCCTTTCCTCGTCCCAAGGCGTCGTTGAATGGCGTCGACGTCACCGGCCAATGGGGGACGACTCGGGACCGACGAGGAGAAACAAAAGGGGCTGTTTGCTGTGACTCCCGTTTCACGGTGGTCGTTTTACGAAAAATGAGCTTCGACGGTGTTTTTCCAGTGAAAAATGAATATCCGCCGGCGGAGGCGAGCCTCTATCGCCGAGAAATCGGAAGCGATGGATCAACGACAACTCGCGACCGGTGGTCGGCCCTGTTTCCAGGCCGACTGAGACAGCTTGCCAATTTATGGTCGATTGATTAAGGCTTCGATAAACTGGTAATCCGTAGGCAGGCCGAGGAGGCTGCTTTTCTTGCTGTTGGGCCGCGGCAGTTGCGGAGGGTCCGTTTTTTCTGCCAATCGCTGCCATTCATCGTTTCGTTCCCGGGCCACGGTTCCTGGGGCCCCGTTGGCAATCATCAGGACTCCGATTCGATTCTAGATACATACGCATTCGTTTCATTCATCGATCGGTGTCATTCTTCAGGACTTCGGGAGCGACGAAGAGCATTCGTGTATCATTATGTTAGCTACCGCATTTTTTATGGTGGTCGCCGAAAATACTTAGGCCGTAACTTTGGCTATTGAACGATTTACGACTGGGTATCTGATGTGTGCCTGATTAAAAAGTACGTTGGAAAATATGAATGGTACCCCAAGACATTTTTCGATGGCTGGTGTCCCGAAGGTACGACTTCGAGGACTGAATTTAAGGATAAAATCTAAGAATGGCAAGCAACCCGACGTTGCGTTGCCCAAAAGATGGGACATTTGTTCTGAAGAATCTAATCATGAAGTGGGGAAAGTTGTGTAGTCTTGCGGAATGTGAGCTGTGTTAAGGAATAACCATGATTGATCCCTAGAAACTTACCCCAGAACCTTACGAATAATCACTGCTTTTTACCTAAATATCTATTTCTAACACCTATAACAATGATCGTATTCAATTCGTGATCGCTGCATAATCATCAGGCGATCGTACCGGACGAAGGTTGCCAAGTTCTTGTTTTTTGCTCGATCGCGTACGTGCGCGAATCGTATCAAGCAGCTATCGAGATCATGAAAATATTACTCTGTTATAAAAATGTGGTTCAGTTTTTTGCACGAGGTTCATATGAAATTCAATGATTCGTGGTTTTTGTTAGAAGGAAAAAAATATGTAGAACGATGTAAATGCGTGCAAACCGACGATGACAGAACCACTCTGTTGTCGTTCGGTACGGTGAAAAGTAAACTGATCGTGAAACCGGAATTAATTAATATAACGAAGCAAGTCATAATATCGACAGGGATATGTATCAGAATACGTAACTTTGGTTTTCGAAACAAACTCCGATTGGTCGATTCAATATTTTAGTTGGCACAACCTTCGACGAAGGGTCGAACTACAACTGCATCAGAATTTCAATTTAATTTTCCGTGTACACATGCGATACGCGAGTCCAGGTTCTCGTTTCGCAGTGTGCAATGTCGTGTAAAGTGGATTTATTAAAATGCACACGTATAAATCTCAAGTATTCTTCAGTCGCAGACTTGTCCCTATTGTACACGTCCGATAATTTTAATTGAAGTTCCCCCGGGGCTCGTACGTTCAAAGTTATGAACTTCGTAAAGCGAAAAGGATTAATTAAAGCTACACGATGATTTCATCACCGAAACCTCATCATCACGATAATGAAGTTTTCGGTCACCGTGAGCGAGAAAATGTTAGCTTTGAAGAGAATTCGATAAAACCTTCAACGTCGAATCTGCTTTTGACTTACAAACATTCAATTTCGTTGGTTATTACATTTGTAAGATTCTTTAGGGACTATCTTGTGATCCATGAATCACGAAAAATCCCTAGATCATAGAATTTCTTGCGAACATCTTGAGCTTAGTACACATCGAATTCAATGACCCTAAGGTCACAGAAATCCTGTTACTGACTTATCTGTTCATGTAGCGATCGAATTCTTTCGCCCAATCGATTATTTAACCGCTCACCTTTAACGCGAATACGAACCGAATGTAAAAATAACTCTTACTATAACCGTTTAATACTTGTTTATCTCCCAAGGACCATATTTTCTGTCTGCTCTTGCGATAAGTATTCTTATCCCCGTTCGCTCGAAGCTGAAACGGCTAACGATGTTATTCCACTCAATTGACCTATGAACTCGTTTCAAACAATGGGGCAATAAACGTCAAGGTCCTTCCTGATTCGTACGTCTTCATCGGACACACACGTCCGTGTTGTTCGTTGATGTTTTGTACTCTCCCGGATTAATAGTCGTCGCACGTGTCCCGTTGATGGTCGTCGGCATCTGGACAATAACGTGCCGCGGTTTCCTGGTTGTGTACCGCGGCGGCACATGTTAAATCCGACTACCGTCCGCGTGCAACTCGAGTCAAAGGTGACGTTGAAAGGCTCGGAATGAGGGAACGATGTGGTGTAACGTGCGAAGGTAGAAGGATACCTAGGAAGGATAGTCTCCTTTCCTTATGTCTCGTGATCGAAGCACGCGAGCGGCGTGCGCTGGAAGAGGCGAGTCAAGTCGAGATTTCAAGTCGAAGTTCGAACAGAAATAATAATAATAATAATAATAATAATAAAGCAAGAAAATTCCTACAATAAAAAACACTGGCATGAATTTGGTGCAACCCGTTCATGCTGGTCACAAGCCAGAGAGAGAATCCTCTGAGAGGTCACTACAATAATAATAATAATAATAATAATAATAATAATAATAATGTAGAAAGTGTCTTATGATTACTATTATTATTTATTGCTTCATGAGCAAATTAAAAGTCCATCTAGATCCTACGATGTTCTAATGGCATCGGTGTAAGTTTTTGTTGGAATTGTGAATAATTATGTTCCGATATTGACGTTGGTGTACCTATATGGGGTAGAGTGAGTTAACCAATAACATGGTGGCCATACTTCAATTAATACAATACTTCAATTAGGAAGTATTGGGAATGGGGATTTATATTGCTAAATGAAATAAACTCTTATTTGTGAAATAATACTTAGATAATTTATTGATACTTTTATATAGCACGAGGAAGGGCAATTATGACCGCACCTAGCGAGTTTTGTCACAAGACTAACAGAACGCAGTGGTCGAAATTCTTACAACCCCGTCCGGGTCCTTCAGCCCCATTGTTCTGTTTCTCGATGTTTTCGAACTTTCAAAAATGCCAGATGTGGCTTAGCTTCTTGGAAGAAGCCCTTGAGAAAGTACGTTAAGAGAAAGCTGGTTTATCGTTAATTTTTGCTTCGTAGTATTTCTGTATTCAATTTCCAACAGGAAGTATACAATATACGTATCGCAGAGTATTTTAAATTGAGGCGCCGATCTGTTTATAATACCAGAGATATGCCGAAGCGAAACTCGCGAAACTATCGCGGGCTGGCCCAAGGAGCTCGATTAGGTATTCCGCGCGTGAATAATGCCGAAAGGCGAAGATATCCGGGGAAAAGGAAACGGGACGGGAGATACGTGGAGACAAATTAAAGTGGAACGGGTTTAGTCGCGAGCAACCTGCATTATACATGGATAACATGATGATGCGCCCGGATGGAGTAAGATGAAGTATGGTTTCATCGCATCAAGTATTCCGCGGCAGGCCGTGGACGAGGGCGAGCGGGGGTGAAAGGCGGCGGGGGGAAGGAAGAAGCGAAGGAGATGAGCTTCGAACGTGGAACGCACTGCGCAGACTGGTCGGCGTCCTCGCCTCCTTCGCGAGCTGCATTTCAATCGAAGTTTATATTAACCATCCCAGTTGCATTCTTTGACCTTCGCCAGTGCGGTGGTCGGGAGGTGCATGCGCAGTGCTGTAGGCACATCGGGCTGCACGGGGGCGCTACTTTCCGTAGGATTAAAGGGACGCTGTTTCGGGTTACGTAACACCTCTCTAAGTGAGAACATTCTGTTTCTGGGCGAGGTTGATCAAAGTAACTAAACGCGTTACGAGATAAATTTGTTCAGATAATAAGAAAATTTTGTTTACTATTTGTATTCGAATCCGCTGATGGCATTATCACACAGCCACAGATTTCTTTGAGGTTCGAATTGTTGTACGCCTAGTTATTATACTCGCCTGCTTATCGCAATGGTCATCTTCTCAACAGTCATCTCTTTCCAAATATTTTGCCGCTTACTAATAATTCATCCATGTCCTTTGATCCCTAGGTCACTGGTACTCCTTGAACTCTCAATTTTCCTCACCTTATCTCATCCCTACTATTCCGTTTTTACCGATCCTTAAAAGGACTAGAACGAAACCCAAAAAGTAGACTTATCCTAGAACAGCCGTATCGCATAGTTGTATTAAATCTGATTAACTTCGCCGTACAAGACTCTTCTTTTAAAACTCCCTCACGTATTGCTCTCATTCCTGCTACCGGTAATACCAACAGCATTATCGAACCGCCACACATTTCTATTAGGTTCGAATCTGTATCGAAAGAATCTCGATGCAAGACTTGTTCTCGATTCGAAACCAAGTACACGAGTTCTCGGTTTGAAAACCAAGCTTCAAGCCTCACCCTTTACGACTCCCTGTACCGTATGCTGTACCGTAGACGCATTTCCATTTAAAAAAAAAACCGTCGTATCCGTTTGAAAGGGTGCGCGGGATCCTTTGTTTGGGGTGTTCCTCCATCTTCAAACATTTTCGCGAGACAAAGGGTTCTCGCACCTCGCGCGGGCTCCACGCCAATGGCGTGCGTCTCGAGCCACGGGAGGAAGTCGAATAAACGTGAATCGAAGTGACTCCCATTGAAAGGAGCTCGTCGGAGATGTGGAAGAAAACCAGCCGCGTTCTTTTACGTCATAGCGAAGCGAACGCACCGGTTTTTCGCCTCGTTTGCCGTTCGTCCGGCCCTCCACGATGGACGAGCGCTGAATTTCCGATCGCGACCCGTTCGATGTCGCTCCAACTGGATGGGTCGCGCTGGAAAGTCAGCGGAACGATTGTGTAGGAATTATTTATTTTTGGAGGTGGTAGGGTTCAGGTGTAGGTGTGAAAGAGTAAAGTTCTTAGATATATTTAACCCTAGATAACTAAACTTAAATTAGCGTCACTTTGTAACTTAATGCATTTTTTGTTCTCCGAAAGTACAATTTTTAATAAATTCAACACCAGTTCAAGACTAACTGATAACAAAAGTAAATAGAATTAGTGGCAGCGGTTTGTCGAAGAAAAAATGGGAGATCTCCCCATTCCGTTGGTTAAATGTTAATAGTAACTTTTCAGCCTAACAACATCGACGTTCTTGCTCCTCTCACAATCACGCTCGCATTGTTCCCATCATATATTCTTTCAAACACTCGTTTCTTTCTTTCTAATTATAAACCTTATGTTCATCCAAAATTCCTCGGTCCCGACTTTGTCACAAGTACTCATCTTTTGCGCCTCAGAAATACTCTGCGACGACCTTCCTGCTCACCTTTCTCACAAGTACTCTATCCGATCCGATTCCTGTAAACCGAAGTTCCGAAATATCCCTTCCTATCGGTGAACCCCTATCAAGCACTCTTCACACTTTGCTGGAATCGCGTACTCATTCAATCGCATTTCTACAATTGTATATTTACGTTCGCGGTCACGTGCCGTGCAGCTTCCTTCTTGCCGCGAAACTGGTTCGAAATTATTCGGGCCACTCCTCTTTTCGCGCTGCTGCTTTAATTATCGCGGATCGAACGCGAACGGGTCGCTTCGTGTCGTTCTTTTGTATTCCTCGTTCGCTTTTGCGCCTCTTCGGTTGACCTTGCGCTGATTAGTCGCAGCCCCGACGGGGAGGGCTATCGAGGGCGGTGCAAAAATAGAACTTTTGTCGAATGATATCGACGAGGTTCAGCGAAGTTTGGAGGAGCAGCTGTGAAGCTTTAATGCTGGGAACATTTATAAAAAAACGATTAAATTTGCTGGAGTTTCTCTTTTTGCAAAGTCTGGAGTAGCTCTTTGTAGCTTAAAAATGATGTAACAATCGGTTTCTGTCCGTTTTTGAAAGTTTCCCGCTCTCTTTTCTAATGTTACACATATATTTGTGGTATCATAGTTTTAGAATACTAAAAAGATCGACAATAACGAAACCAGGAGCCTTCGGCGAAGAACAATCCATCGATGGGGGTCGGCAAAGTTTAGTGACCGCGGGGTGGGAAAAGGAAAGGCCTATAAGGGTTTTCTCGAAGGAGAAGTTGAATGTAAAACCAAGTTGCAGAATTGAATTAGAAGTAGTTGTATTGTCGGTATTTGTAGGTTGGGAATTGTAGTATACTGTATACTTCCGTTATCGATCACATTAATAATAACAATAATAATAATAATATTTTATCATTTATTTACAATTAATATTATTATTAAGCCTAATAATCGTAAAACACTTTTTGCATATATTTTTAGTATTACTGTATATTCTATTCTACTGTACTTTTATCGTAACAAAGGATTGTTCCCGTATACATTAATGAATAAATAAATAAATCACGGTCAACCACGTCGTAACGTAATTCATATTCCAGAGTTAATCTCTTCTCTTTTCATAAGCCGTAATGCCATGTACCACAATAGACGTTACGCACATGTATACTTCGGCTCGATCGCGCTGTTCTTTGATATCGCGGGACAGGTCTGTAATAAAGCCGAGCACCGCGTTACGATAATTGCACGATATTTTGTCATGCGAATTACCAATTCGATCAGCGTATAACGTGCGTCCTACTTTTTCTATGCCCCGCGCTCATCGAGAAAGCGAATTATGCAAATAGGCGCGCGGCGGTCCTCGCTTCCAGCATATCGATTAACGTGCAGCCGGAATAAATCGGCGGCCAGTCTCGTTCGAGACCGGTCAACGTTTCCCTAATGAATTTCACAATGACACAATTAGACGTGGAACGCGGCTGGTCACGAAAGGAAGTTGTCGTCGTGACGAAGGCGTGGATCAAGCGGAGCTCGTCAAGCCTCTTCGTTATGCGACCTTGCTTTTAGTGGTTGCTCCATCGACCATGACCGTGCATTACTCTTTTCGACGTGTCCCGTATCATTCAGTTCCCCGTTGCCTGTAACAGCACTAAGTTTCAACCGTATTTCGATCGATGCCTGTCGTTGACATTGTTGTCGTTCCAGTTATAATTGTTAATTACCAAGCTCCGATAATGAGCAACAGCAGAATAAAAAGGTTGTTAGATGGACAAACGTAAGTTTACTGAAACGTACAAAACAAAATATATATCTTCTCTTTTTGTGCATTTCACTAAACTTACGTTTGTTTATCTAACAATCTTGTTATCTTACTGTTGCTCATTACCAGAGCCTGGTAATTAATAGTTATAAAAAAGTGTGAGACAAACGCAATATTTGAATGGATGTGAAATTATACAGTTTTATCATCGCATTTCAATAACACTGTTCGAGCAACATCACAGACATTTTCAGACCATAATCGTCTACCAGCCGGAACGACGAGCTATATCGCGGAGTAAATATCTCCGCTATCAACGTGTATCTCGTTCGGACACGTTCGATTTCACGGCGAATTACCCGAATCGAATTCGATCAACGTATCTCTGTTCCCAGCGAATTTATCTCCGTATGTGGTTTCTGATCGCGGACAGACATCAGAAGCCACGACGATCGAAGGCTGAAGGACGATCGATCGGTAATGATCGGTGGGACAGAATTTTGGAGGATGGCTGATATTGTTCTTCCGCGGGTTTCATGAATAATCGATAACCGTCTGGAAAGTTTGCGCGATGAAAAGCTCCCGGCTCCTTTCTTCGCCGGAGACTCGGAAGATTAATTGGGTCAACTGAACCGACTCTATGGGGATAATTAACGGATGTTACGTAAAGGCTGACGAAGAAAATGTCGACGATCGAACGATTTATGGGAGGCGCCGGGTATGGGCTCGTGCATGGGCGCAACCACCGCTTTGTTGGAACAATAAGCGGTACGATTACTAGGTACACAGCATCCTGATGGTTGTTTCGACGTTACTTTGTCGGATATGTTATTGTCTTTCAGCAACGCTAATTCAAGGGAATAAACGTCTAGGGTCTTCTTGTAATAATTTACTTTTCTAACACTAAGTTTAATAACAGTAGTAATCTATGGTAAAAATAAAATCGGAATGCTTAACCCATTAACTGCCACAACCTCCGTTTGGGACTTTTTAAAAAATATAAAATTATTATTGTCATTAGTTACCGTTTCATGTACTTCGTTTTACTATGTGGCTGGTCCCCAAGCTTGTGTATAAAATATAATTTCTGTTTCGTATTTGTTATTGGAGTTAGCCATTGATCTTTTGTCTTAATATTCCATCAAACATCAGTGAACTCGTGGGGAATTTTAATGAATCGCAAAAATTACGAGAAAAAAGATTATATGTCTTCATAGGGCATAGCCGACATAGCGATAATTATTGTCATACGTACAGTCAGTTACTCCCACTCGTATTCGTACAGTAGGCCGCAACGTTGTCAACATTTGAATTATTGCAATTTCGTGATAAGAAGCCTCACAGTAATCATTTTGAACTCAGAGAATAAGCAAGAATCAACAAAATAGGATTGCTAGAGAAAAAAGAATATATCGATCCTGCAGCCGGAAGAAATTAATGCCGGACGCGGAGGATTAAGAACGGTGTTCGTGAGTACGTGGCTGGTGAAGCTCTCGCTGGAACGAAGCCTCTCGAGAGCCTTTCACACGCGTTCCTCCTTCGAACTCGTTACAATGGGCCTTCGGTGGTTGAAAAGGGGCTCGTTCCGTCCGGGCCTTTTGTCTTGCGATGCCTCTCGTCGCCCACGTGGCGTCCTGCACCGGGAAGTGCTGCGGCGCGCCTGTGCACGTGAAACCATCCCGGACGCGTGCATCTGTGACGCGAAAGATACGTATACAGTTACGAGCAAAACTGAGTCCATTAAAGTGGCGACCATGTTTGAACTGCCTGTAACTTTGGGAAAAAAGGTCGCGCGACAATCTGTTCAGTGTCACTCTAAAAACCAGGTCCTTCTCTTTGACGATCCTATATTGAATTCCGTTGAAAATTGATTCTTTAGGAAGAAACGATTTTTGTGAAGATAAGTTTTTGTAATAACTTTGAAAAAATCAAGCGGTTATCATTCGATAGGAAAATTTTTCTTGCAACCAAAATTACGGTAAATTTGAAGATCGAAGCTTCCTCTTCACAATAACGTTCTTAAAAATTGAAATATAATTTTTTTTTTTATATACTCGGATACTTTGGTCGATTCATGGGTAACAGTGGACGTATGAATATTACTGTCACGTGTAAAAATTAGCACTTTATCCACTTCTCGTGGCTGAACTTGCTGTATACGTACTCTTGATCGGCCATCTTGGCGCAGATGCATTCTTCCTTTTTAACGAATAATCTTCAATAGCAAGTTTCGCTGAAAGGCTTACTTTCCTGTGGGTACGGTACGTGTTAATGCCAGCTCTCGAGACGCACCGGCACAGTATTCTTCGTTGGAGTGTACCGTGTTCAGTTAGGGTGATTCAGCGGAGAAGAACGACTTCGGCACGTGCGAGAATTCAGATGGTTAAGCGTCGTAACCGTTGGATTCTTAGCTGCGTGACGAGGAATTTAATAACCTGGCCGAGGTGAATCTCAGCGACTCAATAAAATTCAATGAAATTCGATCGAAATACGCATCAAAAATTGTGTTTTAAAGTATTGATCGGAACAACATTGTAATCTGATGGCTAAAGTCTGATGTCCCCTGAGAGGGGGCAGCCCAGTAACCTCAGAGGGGACATCCAACCGCAAAGGTTTAAGAAGTTGAATTTTTAAAAATATGCAAAATAGCGAATTGTGCGAAAATCGAGGGGCGTCTGTAATTGTATTAAATCTGATTAACCTCGGTGTACAAAACATTTCTCTTAAAAATCTCTCACGTGTTGCATTGGTTCCCGCTACCGGGAACACAACACTAAATTACACAGTCCATTTCTGAAAACATGTTTGCACAGCCGTATATATAGTATAATTAGGCGAAACATTCAGATAAATGATCAAGATCGAATTGAAACGACAAACAGCAACGTTTCATTGATGTCTCTATTGAAACACACAGTGTCTCGGCAGGCCTATCATTTGAGGCAATTCATCAATGCAAAGCGTGCAAGATTGAACGACAACGATAAGCGCTTTAATGGCCGTTCGCTCGCCGGTTCCGCCCGAACTCGGATACACTCCATCGAGTCGCGCTTCGTTTACGTACCAGCAACGTTAATTACAGTTATTAGGGCGACCGTAGTATCCGCGAGAGGACGGTAGGACGAGCGACGCGTGCAGAACAGCGGCAGCTGGCTGCTCCTCGTTACTTCCGAGCATTCCGCTCGCGTTCTCCTCGCGGGAACGCTTCGAGATCGTATAATTTCGGATCGTGGCACGGGTAAACTTCAAGATCTTGTAATTCACGATTATAGCGGATGCACCGGCTTCGAGCTCGTATAATTCACGATCACGACGCGTACACCGGGCTTGTTCGATAAGTGGCACATGTGCCGGGGAATTTATCCTGATTTGTCGCGGTGGATAACAGGGCCTTGCCTCGTGAATCTGGGCCCTCGATCAATCGGATCCGCGTCTCTTTCGCTAGCCAGCTTCTCAGCTCGTTAACTCTTTGGGGCATGATGGGATTAAACGTATTCCACCTTTTCGATGCACGGTAATGCATGGTGGAACATTTTCAGACTCACCTCTAATTATTGCAATAGCTGCACGCGCATAGGTTTATATTTAGCTTTACTTACGTAAAGCAGTTGGTAATAGCATAAAAAAAATGTTATAAATATGTTCGCTTGTGTTGGCAAGTTTCAACATGTCAGTACAGGTTATTGGTACAGGTTTGTTTAATTTAAAACGCAACACGGTCTATTTATTCTCTGAAATTCTGCGCCTCAAAGGATTAATCTATGAGATCGGAGTCTTCGTTGAACGAGAACGAAGCTGCAACAAGGAAACTAACTTTTTCAGCGGTATCTAGAAAAGCTACGTTTCTTAAATTGTTCTCCTTTTCCCTTAAAACGTCGAATCCCGCTTACTCTAAGCAGTATATACCAAAATATATGACGATCGTTTGCGGTTGCATCTATCAAAATGAAATAGAAGGATCTGACATGATTTTAGCTGAAACCATAGCAAATCTGTGTAGGTTGTTAGTTCGATTCGACTCTTGTATAGGCCGCTTTTTTCCACAGTAAGTGTTGCGGATGATCAGCTTGATACCTGCTAGCTCGATTCTCCGATTCAATGGAATCGAGCTGGTTATTGTTCGAATCCGGAACACTGTCTCTCAGAAGAATGGACGATTTGAAGGTTTCCTTTTCCCTCTACCCTGAATTCAACTCTGACGCTTAATTAAGCTCTTGAGCATTCAACCTGTTAAGAGCTATCGTCCACAGGTCACTCTAGTATTGTAAACCCTGCGACGAAGTGAACAAGTGTCCAGTTATTAAAATACTGAAATTCCTATACAAAGAACAAAAACCATTGGCGGATCATTATTGAACGATCACCAAAATCCTTAGCTTCGAACCTTTGCACCATCGATAAGGTACAGCTGTTGCTGGATCCTTGCAGCGGCCCCGACAGAGTAGGTCTCGACGAAGGACCACCAAAGCGCTTGGAACCGCGCGGCGCGCGTTCCATCGCGGCTGGACGCGTGTGCGGCATCCCCGTTTCGCTCTAGATAACTATCGTGTTCCCATCAAGATCTTCGTCGAGCGCGTATGTTCATGCAAATGGGTCCGCACGGTCGCTTAAAGCGGCGGCAGGTGCGTTCGCTCGCGAAACTCGCGGCCAACCGCTCTCGGCCGTTCCCTTGGACGCGTGCACCGGCTCCGTGCCGCTGGTGTTTCGGTTTGCTCTTGTTTCGGGCCGGCCCGACAGCACGCGGATTGGCACCGTGAAATACGTCGCTCCGGGTGCGTGACGCGCGAAGTGCAACGGACAGGGAAATTTGCGCGCGAAAATAGTCCGGATTCGATGTATCTTCTCGGGGTCCGAAACGCGGCTGAAGGACGTGCGTTTAACGGGGCGAGACGGGACTGTGTTTGATTTGGAAGTTGACGGATAGAGTGACTTCGTAAAAGTGATGGACCGATTACAAGTTAATTTAACGTTTCATTATTTTCCTCTGCAATTTCTAGATCTTTGAATCAATGACAATTGATAACGTAACAACGTTATTTATTTATATATTTTTATTATGTTTTATATTATATTTTATTATATTATTCATTATGTTTATTAATGTAACAATTAATAAGGTTTCGATTAAAAGGAGGATGGGATAAAGCAAAGTATTTAGAGCCTGCTGCTTAGGGTAGACTCACGCGATTTGTGATGTTATTTGTTTTTTTTATTTATTTGCGGGGTTAAGCCCATTAGTAAACGAAAGAAAAGATATAATTGTATAAGATAGGTTACATAATTAATTATTATGATGTTGCGAGACTGATTTTGAGAAAATTACAACGATACACCAAGTAATGAACATTTACGCGGTGGAATTGAGTGGTTAAAGCTCATAATTCAACAACTCGTAGCTTAATTACAGAAGTAGTCCGCAGTCGGATAGAATCTTTTACTCCCATCGTGAAAAATAGCCCTATCTTTTTCGTTGGATCAGGATGACGCGACGCTGCGCTATCGCGACAGCGAGAAATGTTACCGGGAAGGGAAGAAGTTTGAAAGAGGAGAATCCTGGTCAGCAGAACGGATGCACTCGTGTAAGAAGTCCCGACGTTAGCATTTGAATGGGCGCAGGAGGGCCGCTGTCTGGACCGCATGCCAAAGGAGGATGTGGCAATCTTCCAAGCTGCGTGGTGCAGAACTGTCATCCTCTTTGCTTAGAAGTTGCTTAATAATTCAGAACACAGAGCCACCACCCGGGCGCTGTTCGGCCCGAGGTAAATACATCTTGGCGGTGAAATCGTTTGAGCGACGCGATGCATCGCGGCTAATTCAACCGTGCAATATAATCCGACAGTAAATACAGATCATTGTGAGCCACTTTAGTAACGCTTATGATATATTATCGAAGAGACACCCACACCGTGTGCAAGTTTGCTTGGTAACGGTTTCATTCCGTTACTAGAAGCACATCCGTTATTTTTTTTATTTTATTTATTATCGTTAGATTAACGGAGTAGACCGTTTGTTAGAGAGTGTTATAATACTAATCACAGGAGACAGAAATAGAAATACAGAAAAGTAGTAGCAGTGAAACAAAAATTAAATAAACATAAATTCAGGTAGAATGAAGTAAGGCAGGGTATTGATAGTAAGGTATAAGAATTAAGAATGGTTAAGAACTATTTTTCATTGAACTAAAAAAGAAAATAATAAGTTATAGTAAGTAATATATACTGCAGTCTTCTAAAAAGCCTCTGAGTTATACTACATATATTTATATTTTATTGCAGAACAATTAGCTATAATCGTGGATAATAATTTAATTTCTGGGCTTGAAAACATTCTTTTTTTCAGTGTGTCGCGACGAACAAAGCATTCGAAGTTTTTGAGGCGAATAAAATTTAACCTACCTTGAACTTCGTTTACATTGATATGCAAATGCAGTATTAGTGTGCAAATATTCTCTATAGTCCCTACATTTCGGTGTGACTTTTTCACTTCCTTAAACGTTCGTTAGCAAACAAAAATACGATCGAATACGCTCGTAAGAAGCGTCGCGTTAATGCTCTTGCAAAAGTTGCACAGGTAGAAGTAAGAAAACGACACCTCTACTTAAACGGCCATTAATATTCCGCGGGAGTGTCTCGCAGAGCTATTTATATGTGTAATTAAACGTAATTGCCCGTCACGTTTGTAACGTAGCGTCGTGCACCATGATAAATCGCGCGAGGTTCGACGCGGTCCGCTCGATAAAAGCCTGGCCGCCGAGATTATCGGGGGTTTAATTAGTAATCCCCGTTAATTGAAAGACTTTGACGTGTAATCGTGAAAGTCCTGCGCGATCGCTAGCCCACCTCCAGCGTTGTCCTTCGCCTTTTCTGTGCTGCTTCGCGACGATCTTGTACGTGTGCTCAAGGTCGATGCGTTTTTCCGTCTCCAAGGTTCTTCCTTCATAAATTTCTCGCCTGTCTCCGTTGCTAACGGGATAGTTTTCGATGGTGTTCCGCGGGCAGTAAATTAACCGCATTGAAACAGGGGGCTGAGAGAAAAATTGCCTGTTGCCTCCTGAGCTTACCACAATAGTGGTACTATTGTAGTTTATTACAACTAAAGAGTCGTTTTAATCTCTAATCGATGTTTTCGTTTTTTGGTTCCAGGTAAGGACAGTATCTGTACTTTGTAACCCTTTCGCCTGCACTCACTCGCAAAATTTCGAAGACGTGAGTACCTGTTTGATTAAATATTAAATATAAACTGATTTAACATCGCCTATACTCGGTACATTTTGTGAACACAAAAAAAGCAAATGAATTCACGAGAGTATTTAGGACTCGATTAAATTCGCAAAAAGAAAAAATTCCGAATATTGTTATTCTTTTATTACATTTCTTTGTGCTGTATTTTTATTGTAACGAAGGATTGCTTTCGTATATATTAATAAAATTGAAATAAAGAGATTCTAAGGCATTCGGCCGACATTTGAGTCACGCGTTGAACTGTGTCAGAAAATCGGTGCACGGCAGACTCTATTCTCTCAACGATGCACCGGCGTCAAATTTTTCGTATTGGCAATTAGCAGCTAGAGTCGGCAGCAACGAGTCGGAAGTGCTGTCACATAGAGGGTGGAAAGGGGAGCGTGGAGAAAGTAAGGAGACGAAGGAGGGAAGAGGGAGGAGAGGTCCTCTTCGAGTATTTATACATCTTTGCATTCCCGGCTGCCGGGACAGAAGCTTTTCCTGGTAAACCCGGAATAGATAGCGCGTGGTTGAGAGGTTGAAAAGAGGATGGAAACTCGCCGATGGTGTTCGCCCGCCCCTCTGCTCGCATTGTTAATCACGATTTGTTTGCATTCAACCCGGCCACACCGCGAAACGTGCGAGCATCTGTCTCCTATTGCTTCTCAGAAAGACGATGCCCCCTCGTTAGCGAACACCGGTTAGAAGTTCGTGAATGGACCTGGAATCCGAGTGATAAGGATCGAGATCTGGCCTTTCGTTGCGTCTGTGCGCGTAGGTGATTTACTGGACGAATGGACGGATTCGACAAAGTTATGCCATTCTGCTACGGTGTGAATGAACGTCAATTTATACTATTTCTAACAAAATCCACTTTGTGAAACGAAGAGAAATATATAATGGCTCCTAAAAGTATTCGTACGCTATATTACAAGAAAATTCACCTAATTCTGAAATTCTGATTTCAATGAAAATTTGTGTACAAATAGGCTATATTACAGAGCATAATTGGTTACCTGTAGAATGATAGAATTTTCAAGAAGGGAATTTCATTGTTTATTTTCTGAGAAAAATTTGTAGTTTGTCATTTGACCGATTGCGGTAGATATAGCGTCGATAGGAATAGCGTTAAACGGTGTGCGATGATTCTCAGTCGACAACTTTTTTTTATTTTTCGCTACGAGGGTTATGTCTCGCACAATCTGTGCACTACTACTCCTCGCAATTATCCTACGAAATAGGCATTGCTAACTTTGGTACAGTTGCTCAGACCTATTGTGAAGCATTCGATCTTCACCGAGAAAGGTACTGCAAGCCTGAACTAACGAGAAAGGCAACAGCTGATTCCCGTCACGAGCGCAGACTTTGACGAATCGGAAAACAACTTTCCCCGTAGGTCGAACGAAGCGTTTCTCCTCGACACATGTTCCGTCGAAGGTTTAACGGGGTTCATCCCGTTGGGAGAGCACGGGACTGTTCGACTATTAATCGTGATTTGTTTTCGTTTCGAGGAGCGTCGAGTGTGTAAGCACCTGTGCGTTCGGAGTTCCCAGAAAGAAAATCATCGGCTGAGTGTCGACAACCCCTAAACCAGAGAATAATGTCCGACCACGGAGTTTTCTCAGCGTCTTTAACGCCGTTTTGTATCAACGAAGCGGTGCCTTCGGAGAAAGAGAGAACGAGAGCAGGATATTCTTGTTTATTTTCTCGATTCTTCGCACCTTTTGTCGCTTACGATTTTCCTCTCGCACGCCACGATTCTATTCTTAAATATGATTCGATGCTTCGCGCTATAAACGTTAAACGTATCGCCGCTTTTGCTAATAATTCTTGTCGAATAATAGACCTATTCTTTATCGATGTATTCCGATCAGTTTCCAGGTGTTGGAAATTGAATACAGAAATACTACGAAGCAAAAATTAACCATAAACCAGCTTCTTCTTAACGTACTTTCTCAAGGGCTTCTTCCAAGAAGCTAAGCCACATCTGGTATTTTAGAAAGTTCGAAAACATCGAGAAACAGAACTGCAGGGGCTGAAGGACCCGGACGGGGTTGTAAGAATTTCGACCACTGCGTTCTGCTAGTCTTGTGACAAAACTCGCTAGGGGCGGTCAAAATTGCCCTTCCTCGTGCTATATAAAAGTATCAATAAATTATCTAAGTATTATTTCACAAATAAGAGTTCATTTCATTTAGCAATATAAAACCCCATTCCTAATACCAGGTTATTGTAATTTCCGTACATTATCAACAACCTATGTATACTAATGGGTTTTCCCGTTTATGTATCTTTATACGTAAAAAGATATTTTCCCCATCTCCGATCTCCGCGTTGCGCGCCAAACATATCCACGAATACGAAAAAAAAGGAAGGCCGTTCGCGGAATCTTCGTCGGCGCTGGTTTCACGGTCGCGCGAACGTGCGAGCGCACGGGAATAATAATAACCCGAACGGACATTCCTTTATTAAAATAATCGGGGTCCAAGGCACCTGCCGCGTTCGCAGAGGGTGAATAAACGCGCGAAGAGAGTAAAACACGAAGGCGGCGTTGAAGAAATTATGCGTCGGTGCAATCTGTGCGCGTGCATACCCCGCTGGATGCGCCTATGCAAATACCGCGTGCCACGGCCTTAAAGAGTGGCTCGCCTCGTTAAATTATATTTAAAGGGGCTGAAGCGTTCAGGTCGGTTAAATTATCCCCGGCTCTCGTCGTCGGCGTTTCTGAAGCAACGCGTTCCCCTGTAATCGCTAATAATTGCGGAATAATTTGTGCACGCCTGCACCGTGGATGCGCTTGTTTGAGAATTTGTCGGCTGTCCGAGATGAACACGGTCGACGGCGAGATTTGGATTTGCTTGATTTTGGAAGGTGAACGATGATTATGTGAAGAGGCCCTTATCTTCGGACCACAGCCGATATTCATCCGCCAGTGACTAAGAAAAACAAACATAGACGCAGCATTCAAGAGTCACTTTCCATTACCCACCTTTTCCATAATCGAGACAGTCATTTTCCATTACTCACTTCTTCCATAGTCCAGAAAAACATCCTAGCAAACTAAAATCACCATTACCCACAACCATAGAAAAAAATCCTATAAAGACCTGAAAATAGCTCAGGATACTTCTTGTAATAGTAACCACCGCTGCGTGAAGACACATTTGTTAATAAATTTATTAAATTCCAAAGTGTTGTGAATTTTCCCGTGACAATTACGTAGGCCAGGGACCGCTAACTCGCGGCTCTTTCTCCTACATAGATGTTCCCCCAAGTAGCAGGAAAAATGCCTTTCCTCATACCTATTTGACATTGCCATGGCGTAGTGAGGATTAATTTTATCGGGGCGTCTTTTGTTTCTGCTAACTTATTGTTAGTACAGGCGGCTCTCAATTTTCGCACATTTTAAAAAATTCAACTTTTTAAGTCTTTCCCCCTCTGAGGGGACATCGTGAGTCGAGCAGACTACTGGGGACACCAGACTTTAACCATCACACTATAATGTTGTTTCGATCAATACTTTAAAACACAGTTTTTGGTGCATATTTTTTTGCATCACTCTACTTTCGAACATTCAACATTCACACACACTTTTAGGAACCAATCGTGTGCGAAAGTCGAGGGGCGTCTATGTCTGAAACTTTATTTTTCACTAGGTTGCTTATTGCTCATTGTCTTTCACAGTTTATTTTACGTTTTCTATTTTCTATTTTGTTGTTCACTCAGCTTCATTTTTTCGTACTTTCTAAAATGTCAGTTGTGACATAGGTTCTTGGAAGAAACCCTTCAGAAAGCTTGTTTTCGGTTAATTTTTGCTTCAATTTCCAACAGTATAAATTTGCATCAAGGTCGTAGCTTGTTTCAACGATGCTTTCCAGCTGAAACGCAAACGCAATTCGTTCACGCGGCAATCTTTGCGCAGCGACTCTCCACGGACAGGGAACATCCGGCCTGTTAAACTGTTTAAGGGCAGAGTCGTTAAATCGTCCCTACCTGGCTCGCGAGAACGTTCGTTGGAGCGAAACGTCTTGCAAGAACGCGCCTTGCAACCGCGCACGGTCGCAGGTGCAAGGCAATTAGCAACCCCTTGTTCTTGCGTAATGCTGGACTCCGCTGTTGAAAAGCAACCTGGGCCGTAAATTATATTATTTCGTTGCCGCGTTATGCACGGGGGGCAATGAATGGAGTGCAAATTAGTTAGTTGAACGAAGATATGGGTTAAATAATAACTTTTCTTTTCAAAAACTTACTAAGCTTTATTTCTAAAGGAAGGTATATAATGAAAAAAAGGGTTTGGAAGTGTTCTTTATAGGAAACGGTTAAACGCTGAATATTTTAACATAATCGTTCCGTAGGAAATGACAGAAAAACAATAAACGTTAATTAGAATAAATACTCCACGCTGAATGCGCGAGCAGTGAACATTATGAAAATTTTCAATGCAACCATACCGTGTAAAATTACAAGAGAATAATGATGTGCATGAATTAAAACGTGGGACCATTACACAAACAGAACTCGATAATCGTCAATATTTATGGCGTTTTTGTTTTCACGCGAGCTCGTTCGTCTTTCGATACCTTTCCCTGGATACGCAAAAATGTTTCGTTCCAGGTGTAATTGCATTATTAATCCATAGAGCACCGAAACGCATTCGCAACGAAGTGGGATAATTTTCAATAAACAACGAGCCGCGTTTATTCGCGTAATTACTAATGGCTCTGTAAGTACCGTGAGCTTCGAACAAACGTTTCCCTCCTCATGCATTTTAATGAACGCAAACTGCTCGAGTGGAGCGGTCCAACAGCCCCTTTCGTCCGGCTGCGAATTTTATACCCGATCCGGTGAATTTCAGACATTCGAGAAATATCAGCGGGTGCTGCACCTCTTTCCTGGTTCGAGCGAATTTCTTGTTCGTCGGCTGGTCGAAAAGTTTCCTCGTGAAGCAGAGGCGTGGTCGGCCTCTACCGCCTTTGGTGGCAGGTTCTCCTGCAAAGTCAAGGTTTTTCCTTCGGGATAAGAAGCTTCTTTTGATCTCCTCCAACCCCCTTTCTACTCCCGTCGTTATTCGTAATCCAATGTAAACATGCTGGGAGAAAGGGCCTATTAGACCAGGCTCGCGTTCTTCTTTCCTCTGTAGATTATCATGGTATTTCACGTGGTATTCAAAGGAATTTCGAATAGGATCTTCGTGTTACTTTTACCTCTTGCACTCTCAATGCTGGCTCCACGGTAGCTCAACAAACTTTTATTCCGCTTATTTTGTACACGGTAAAACCATAATTATGAAATTTAATTATTGCTCCTTTACATTGGTGAAACGAGCCACGTGTTATTCATATTAATCGCTACATATATTTACTTCTTGTCACCTAGACAGATCGTAAATAAAATTAAGGAAAATGTAAAGAAGAGAAACATTCATTCATTCATACATTAATCGAGCAAACATACATTTAAATTTATCGTATTATTATTATCTATTACATTTCCTTGTTTATATGTTCTATGTATTACATTATAGTTTATATGTTTATATGTTTATTTTCATTATATTATTCTCCTTTGTTCACTAATAAGTTATACCAGTTTATTAATAAATAAATAAATAGGCTCCCTGTCGTTAAAGCGTTAATACACGCACATCCTTAAAACATTGTTCATGTTTTTTATTCTACCACCTTCCCTATATTTGCATAGGTAGATGCGAGAGCCTATAATTGTACGACGAGCTGCGCGTGTGGTAGCAGCTGTCGCTCGGTCGCTCGTTCAATTCGCCCATCCGGGGCCCGGCAATTCCATATGTTCTTGAAACCTTTCTATGCCTTTACGCGCTATAGGCCGTTGAAAATTCGCGTACATTCGCACGCGCGACAACAAGCACCGGCAATAAGAGATAATAACCGGGGGGCGAGGAGGGGTTAACCATAGCCGCGAGAACGAAACGTCTTTTGAACGGTTGCCCTGTTCAAGCCTCTCGTTCCGACGACGACAGCTATACGATTTCTATATATAATTCCCCTTTGCCACCGTTACACGGTTACATTTTGCGCGAAACTGTCGCCCGTTAACTCGAAACACGTCGAGCTCTGAAACGCTCGTTGCCCCGCAACGAGAATAGACGCGCTCCCGATAGCTGCAAGATTAATGGATCCTCGAATCTGCGATGATCGTGAGGAATTGTCTTCCGTGAACGGGCGGACGTTCCGTTGCAGATTGAACCCGGCTACGTCGAGCTGTGTCGAGCTTCGATATTTGTGTTTCGATGCATGGTAACGTGGGTGTGCGCCTTTGACGGATCGCGAGGCACGTTTGCTGCAGGGATCTTCATCGAGAGATGGTTTAGCTAGATCGTTGGTGTGTTAGGATTTACTCTCCACTGCTTTAGTTTGTTTGTTTGTTAATCGTGAAATTCTGGTGCGGATAATTGAATTGGAACCTTGTTATAATTGTTAATTACCAGCCTCTGGTAATAAGCAACAGCAGAATAACAAGGTTGTTGGATAGACAAACGTAAATTACATTCAATGAAGTCGATAGTAAATTGTATTTTATTCGCCGTTAACAATAGTACTTTAATTCCACAATCCCCAATTCATCCAAATTCTAAAATTCCATAAACGTTTCAGCATTCTCTTTTATTTACATAGCGCCTTCCAAGTGTAAGCATTCTAAATGTTATTGTTAGTCAATAGTAAAATATAGTTTATTCACCGTTAATAATAGTACTTTAATTCCACAATCCACAACTCATCCAAATCCTAAAATTCCATAAGCGTTTCTGTATTCCCTTTTATTTACATAGCGCCTTCCAAGTGTAAGTATTCTAAATGTTATTGTCAGCCAATAGTAAAATATAGTTTATTCACCGTTAATAATAGTACTTTAATTTTGCAATCCCCAACTCATCCAAATTCTAAAATTCCATAAACGTTTCAGCATTCTCTTTTATTTACATAGCGCCTTCCAAGTGTAAGTATTCTAAATGTTATTGTTAGTCAATAGTAAAATATAGTTTATTCGCCGTTAACAATAGTACTTTAATTCCACAATCCACAACTCATCCAAATCCTAAAATTCCATAAGCGTTTCTGTATTCTCTTTTATTTACGAAGCGCTTTCCACGTGTAAGCATTCTAAATGTTATTGTTAGTCAATAGTAAATTATAGTTTATTCGCCGTTAACAATAGTGCTTTAATTCCACAATCCACAATTCATCCAAATTCTAAAATTCCATAAGCGTTTCTGTATTCCCTTTTATTTACGAAGCACCTTCCAAGTGTAAGCATTCTAAATGTTACCTTCGCATCGTGTTCTCAGACGTTACCTACAACGCAGGAATTTGTATTCCTGACGCTTCGGCTATTCATACACGTATGAATCCTTCAAGATCTCCAGGGGTATCCGAAAATGTTTCTCCGGGGATGCTCGCCTGACGGAATGGCAAATCAGCTTGTTCGACCGCGGGGAACGTGGCCCGTGTTTCGCGAAAATCGCTTTCCAAACGATGTTCCATAAAATCAGCTTGTTCGAGGTTTACGTTAAACGTGCCACACGTGAGATTGTTAAACCGCAACTATCTGCTTGTAATGCACACGGTAGAAGTTTAATGGCACGGATCGACCGTGAACGGAACGCTATCTATCCACGATTTGGAAATGCAGCTCAGTTGCATGTCCGTGGTATGTGGATTTCGTCGACTTATTCGGCCTCCTATGCAATTGCTGCATTTGCATCTTGTTTCGAGAAACTACTTAGAAAAACCTTTCATTGGCTTCTATCGATTATAATGGCACTATGTTTTTTTCCTTTTTTTAATTTTACTTCATTAAACTGAGCAAAATTCCCATTAGTGTACAAGGGAAATATAGATATACGTAATTAAATTATAAGTAATATAATTTATAAATCTAAATTATTAATAAGCTGAGGAAAAGGAAAGATAATAATAAAACAATGCTTAAAACAGTAGGTAGTGAGACACATGCTTACAAGAGTTTATATATAGAATTTCTACACGAAATAGTACTTTTTTCTTCTCGTTAAAAATTATTTCTATCATTTATAGAGTCTAATTTAGAACAGCTACTTTATTGATTGCTATCAATTACGGTGGAATCAACATTTTTCGTCGTTCAAAACTTCTTTCATTTCTTTTTTAAAGAAATAACTTTGATATCGTGTTATCAAAAATCATTTGAAAAATGTTAAAAGAGAACTTCCAGGTCCTAGTTTTCACTTTAAATTGCTATCCTCGACTCTTTCACGTAATAAGCGGGGACGGAAGTTCCGTTTGGTTCTCAGGGACAAACAAATCCAGATAGAAGTTCAACAACTTCAACGAACTCGATGAGTTTCATCTTCCTCTTTATGAAAGTACACGAGGAGCTGATTAATCGAATTTGACGAGCTCGTATTCACGCCGAGGTTATTAAAATTCACGGTATCGCGACTCGTTGTAGCTTAATTCGAACGAAGTTTCCCCCGACGCAGTTTCCATGGGCTCGAAGTAGCTATACAGCCTGTTATCCTCCGCCCTTGTATCCTTCGTGAACGCGAGTTTATGGGAGATAATCTGATTAGACGGCTGAGACAGGGCTCTTCTGTGTAAATCGAATCATTGAAATAACCCTGTTGTTCTGCGGCGCAACGTGGAATTATCTTTCGTTTTCATTGACCACGGGTAGGCGAGCGAACGCTTTTGTTTCCTCAAAATTCAATTTCGTTCGTCGCTGCAAGAATATCCTTTTGGCTGAACTAATTATCAATTCTGTTTTGCGATCCTAGTTTAAATTACCCGCGCCTCCGGTTCACTTTAACCCTTAGCGAACGAATGCCGCCGTATTCGCGACATTATAAATATTCTACATAAATCGAATGCCGCCATATTTGCGACATTATAAATAATTCTACAAAAATCGGATGCCACCATATCTGCGACATTATGAATATTCTAAAAAAATCGAATACAGACGGCATACTTGTACTAATGCGATACTAGTACTAAAAAACCTGATATCTGTTGTGTATCACAAATCATTTCTAGAACCTTTGTGGTTTCAGAAGAGTACTCTTTAATACGTCTAATATTACTTCCGTATAATTACGCCCTGGACGTTTAGTTTAGTAATTAAGCAAACACGTGAATTCGTCCGCAAATAACCATTTCCAGAATCGTGTGTGCTTTCAAAGCATCGCCTGAACCGAGCGCGTTCTCATATATTTTGCTCGGCCGTCATCTAATCCTGACGGTGATTAACTGATTACAAGGCACCCACCCTTCCGGTGTGTTTCCATTTCGTAACGGCAACTAATTCGCTAATTACATGGTGGGTACGTCGTCGGGACAAAGGAAGCCCTGTTCTCGTGGACTAAGAAAAACCGGAAGGACAGATTCCCGTCATTGCTTTCTGCTTGCTGCCTGGCAAATTATGCCTGTTTGGAAATTAAACGTAATTAGCTAAAATCACCACCGCTCTGACCCATTGTGGTAAATCTGAAGAAAAATTTGAAATTCTAGGACTCGGTTCTTTTTGCAACTCAGTATTTTTAGATTATTACTTTTTCAAACATCCTTCCGATAATAACCTGGTAATAAATTGCATATCAAAAAGTTGTCTATTTCGTCAATAGTGATGTAGGGTACGCATAACTGTCCTAATACTTAGGACAGTAAATCAGCCTAGTGATTTCGGCATAGCGAAATGGTCCCCGAGTTTTTCCCTGTTCTTTCCCAGGTTTCTTTGTTTTGAAGTTTTAAGTCGCGTCCTGTTTCAGTAGCAGTCGAAATACGGAGACCAAAAACGCTAGTTAACAGTTAGTCGCCTTTGCAAGCAGTTCTAGGCTTCACGCAATTTATCGTGCGCTCAGAGCCGTCTCTGAGGGAGCTTTTATAGTTAATCAATAGTAAAAATAGTTTATCGCTGTAAATAATAGTTTCAATTCCAAGATCCACCATTTTTAAAATTCTAAAGTGAAATGAAAATTCTCTAGCTGGCTAAGAAATCAAGATCAATTTGGTTGTTTCGAAAAAAACTGTGTACCCAAAAAGTAAACGGGTTCGTCGTAGAGTGTATCGTCAAGGGACCGAGCGAAATTTCACGTTCGACTACACGGTGAATAGCACGAAATAGAATGAACTTCCGTCCATAAAATCATCGTCGAGTAGTTTTTCGAGGCGTGCAGACGGTGGCTCCGAAAAATTGCCCCATTGTAGTCGCGGCTTAACATCGCCTCGACGCTGGTCCATCGGCTCCATTCACGAGCGACCTGTCGTCGTCGTCGTCGTCGGTCTAGACTTGCCGGCTGGTCGAGCAGCCTTTTCGAAGCCATGAAGCGCCGCAAATTCAACAGACCGGTCACTGGACGTCGTCGTGTCTGGGCTTGGTGCTGCTGGCCAGAAAAGCAGGACCGCTGCACCGTCGAATGCCTCGATAGATAAGGAATATATCGAGCCTAAATATAACCGATAGCTCAGGTTCGATTATCGCTACGCTCTACGTTTGCGCGAATACTGTTGCATATTAATGGCGACTAACAGCGTGCGGATGTTGGCTTATCGTGGTAGATTAGTGACGGTGATAGATATAGAAATGTGGTTTATATATAGGGTGTTTCTTGGGTTTCTGTATGAATTTTTCCTTCGAATGCGCTGGTGGTGGTGTTTTTATATATTTTCTGTTTCTTACACTCGTGTGATTTCATCTCACTCTCTATGCAACAAGGGGTCTTCCCATCAATAAATTTTATTTCATTTTATTTTCATTCCTTTTTTTATTTTACTTTGTCACACCTACACCTGAACTCTACCATCTCTAAGATTAATCCATAATATGTTTCTCGGGTTCCTATATTGTTGGAAATTGAATACAGAAATACTACGAAGCAAAAATTAACAATAAACCAGCTTTCAGAATAAACCAGAAAGTTCGAAAACATCGAGAAACAGAACTGCAGGAGCTGAAGGACCCGGACGGGGTTGTAAGAATTTCGACCACTGCGTTCTGCTAGTCTTGTGACAAAACTCGCTAGGTGAGGTCAAAATTGCCCTTCCTCGTGCTATATAAAAGTATCAATAAATTATCTAAGTATTATTTCACAAATAAGAGTTTATTTCATTTAGCAATATAAAACCCCATTCCCAATATATATCTTAGCTTTGACGCTAATTTACAACTTCTTAACGACGCGCTTATAGCGCAATGTTCGTACGAGATTTTAGTCTCACGGGTACACCTCCACGTTAACAGTGAAAGCCGGCCACCGTATAAAGTACACGGTACAGGATACGCCACTTCGCCATCCGATGGGATTTCAATTAAGAGACCCTCGGGTGTTACTTTCTGCATGGAGAACGAACCGTTAAGGAGTCGAAGATGAATCGCTTCGCGGCGATAAGTTTGACGTGGTCGTGCTCGTCAATTAGCGGTTTCATGTAACGCGACGCACGAATTCATTATATGCGGTTTGCAAACGGAATTAATTAATCGAGCCACGCTTACGTTTCCTTCCTCCCTTTCGCGTTTCCATCCGCTTGCTCCTACGCCGCGTTACGCGCGACACCATCGCGAGAGAAAGCACGCGGATTTGCATACCGCTTCTTGGACAGGTTTCAAAGCGATTTGCTGACTGTTGTCAGTATCATGAGGGTTAAGCGCGGAATTTAATTTTAGAAATTACCCCCACAGGATGCGGGATTAAAATCAAGTAATGGCGTGTATACACGTCGAACGCAGGGCAAATGGTCCTGTGATAAATTTTACGAAAAACGAGGAAGGGTTACATTTTTATTTAATAAAAAATGAACAATTCATTTCTGAAAAGGTTACTGTTATTAGAAACTTGTTGAAAAGTTGTCAAGAAATGATAAAATACATAAGATACAATATAAGAGTAATACAAATAATAATGAAATATATAAACAAGAAAAACTTAGTAATATAAAGGACACATACTATCGAATAATATTCTTGTTGTATTGCATTAAAATTTCGAGTTTTGATAGTCAACGGTAATTTTTTATTTTACAACGACGAGTATACGCGTCGTACGCACCGCAATAAAGATTTGATTCGACGTTTATACGCGTCAAACGCGCTTAACTGGTTAAGCAGGCCATTAAACGGCCAGATGTATTATTCAAATTACTCGTCTCTAACGGGCCGACGCGGGCTATCAATCAAAATACGTTTCTCCTGTGCTGAAACGCCGCCTTTTAATTCGCGATCGATACGTTTTCCCCAGCGTTCGGAAAAGAATTCGTTCCAGTTTGTAAGCACGTTGCTCGCGCTTATCGTTTCTGACAATATGCATTGATAAAACGTTCCTCGCTCGTAAATCGCGCTAATGATATCCGCCTACAGCGGTATTTCATGGTGTTCGCCACTTTGTTCCAGCTTGTTCGCGAATAATCATTTTTTATCGACACCTTGTTACAGGCTCTAATTATATTATATTTGTCACCTAGCCGCGTTTCAATTACGGTAGCAGCAAAGATCGTTCATCAGGCTTATCCATGTTCTTCGATTAGATTCTACGATCTCGTTTCTGCGGTTTCAAATTTTTCAGCTGCACGAATATGTTAACCCATTTACATCGTGTTCTTGTTAGGAATCAGCTAATATGGTAACCTGGCCATCTAGGATGCTGTAGGAATATTGTCGAACACTGGTGGGGAACACAGGTGTAAAAATTTCACCCACGGTATTTCAGGTATTCAGAAGAGTAGAGTCAGGAAGTCAGTAAAGTATAAGTAAAATCTATCTATACATATAAAAAGACATGACCTGATTGACTGACTGATTTATCATCGCAGAGATTCACCACTGAATCTAGAAACATGAAATTTGGACAATGAGTTCCTTTTATGATGTAGGCATCCACTGAGGAAGGATTTTTAGTTTCTTAGAATTCTTTAGAAGGATTAAGATCTAGCGTTTTTGGAAAATCGACCCCCAAGGGGGTAAAATGAGGCATGAAAGTTTGTTTGAAAATCCGCCAATTTTAAAGCAAGCACTATAAAAGTCAATAAGTATTTAATTTTCTGGTTAAAATTGAAGTTAAGAGCTTGCAAAATTGGTGATTTTACGTGTATGAGATTTTTTCAAAACTCTTTCCCAAGTACTTCTGCACGGGCAACAGTTAGCACATTTATATTTTTCAAGGATGTAGTTAATTTATTCTACCACACATATCCTGCTTTCCACTAATTTCCCAACAATTCTCGCTCGTGATAATTTCTGTTGCACAACGTTTCCTTGATTACGCTTTCCAGTTACGCGAATCTAACGTTTCTCGCTTACAATAAGCATCATCGTGTGGTTTGCTATCTTTGTTTTTCTCTGCTCTCTTTTAATTTCCACAACAGCCTATGCCATATCTACTGCTATCTTGATTCTTATTCAATTTATACACCTTATGTACCAAAGGGTTCCATATCCGCACATATAAATAAATAAATTTCCCCAAAGGATTCTTCTTCCCCGTTCTCGAGAATCGACCAGCGATCGATCCAGCGCCGAGACGTACCCTGTCTATCGTGGCTCGATCTCGAGCAGGCCAGAGCCGTCCAAGGGCGAAGCACCGGTATGTCTCCCGACCAGACATACCGGTTGATCGAGCAACCTTTTTGAAGCATGAAGCGCAACAAGTTCAACGAAGCGGACGGTGCGTGTCGAGTGTACTCGCTCGAGACCCGGCCTCGGAAAAGCGGACGTCGCGCGAAATTATCGTCGAGCATCGGCGCTGTAACGCGATTTCAGTTCGTTTAAAAACGAAAGAAGAGTAAAAAACGGGGGGACGAGTTGGTTGCCTCGAAACGATGCTTTCTAATGGACGGTGTCAGCGTCACGGTTTGCTGGCGCTTTCCATGCGATCGTTTAGTTCAGTTTGCGAAAATAATTCGCCCGAGCGAAATTCATCGTGAAACGTAATAAACCGACGAACACTGGCGTTTGTACACGCGTACACAACGAAATTACATTATTCTTGCGGTGTGTCGTCGCACGGTCACTTGAATTTCGCTTTGAAGCGATGTAAAGCACGGTTGACGTGAAACGGTGTTCGGATGTAAAATAAAAGCGGTCACCCGGTGTGACGGAGGACATTTTGCGGGTGACAAAAAAGAGGCTTCCTCAGAGTTCGTGGTGTTTTTGATGAGTTTGAGGGGGGAAGGTGGTGTTTCATGGTAAACTCAACAGGGTTTTCCTTTATTGGTACTGGTACAACGAGAGAAAATACAGAAATGTACAATCGGGAGGAACTGGATGGTAAAGGGAAGCTGGAAGTTGATCGAGCTGTGTAGGTTTGCGGATTTCACGAGTCGATTGTTCTGCCGGTGCTGTTCTTCTTCCAAAGGAGAATTCACCGTGTAACGTAACAAATTCGAGAGAATTAACCGAGCCGAGATGTCCGCGGCACGAACCAGTTTAGTACGCGCTAGAACGGACCTCTCTTGTCGGTTGGCACGAAGTAATTTTAAACGTCACTCAAAATATCGTCGGCAGGCTGGGCTACAACTGGTGTAACGAGTGCAGTAATCGGTGCATCACGATTTCTGTTCTGGAAACGGAGATGGTCGTCGTCCGACCGAAGTCGCCCGTTTAACTCCACCAAGCGAAACATCGCTGCGTTCTCGTTAAAAAATGCAACAAACTATCGATTCTTCTTAAACGTTGTTTATCCGAAGTGGTTCAAATTTTTAAAAGATATAGGCAACATTAAAACGTTCAAAGTCACGAAACTGTCATAATTGTTAATTACCAGATTCTGGTAATAAGCAGCAGCAGAACAATAAGGTTGTTAGAACGACTGAGACGCTCTTTATTTTACAAAAGCTTTACGCGTAAAAGCTATCAGTCGCCGTTTCAAAAATAATATCCATGAAAACTGTCGGCAGAATATGAAAGCAGTTGAAACTGTTCAAATCGTACGCCACAAAGATTTAAAAAGATTGGTAAAAGAAGCTAGTGAAATCTCGAGAAGCACCATCGGTATCTTCTTAACTCAAGCACACCTCCGCGAAGCGAGCAAGCATTATTCACAGAGGACCCAGAAAAACGGCGCGCGTTACGAAACCTCGTAATCCCGTTGCTGATGCGGCGAACAATACTCTGGCATCGTGCTCAAAAGCCTGCCGCATAATGGATGTCGCAACGTGAACGGGCTACTGTCAGCTCGGAGCCAAAAACGAAGCCGTCGTCCTAGGCGGACGCGCCAGCTGGTCTAGCATCCTTCTTCGTGCAAGAAACGCTGCGACGAAACCAACGAAGCGGACAGGGAACAAGCAGTAGCTACTACTACTGTACGGTGCTGAGAAGATGGCCAAGTACATGGATCTTATTGCTCGAACCTTCGTAGAACCTCCTCTAACACAGTCTTAGGACTGAAACTCACTAGAACTGTCAGTATTGGTTGAAGAGGAAGAAACAGCCATTAATAGATTCGTGAAGATTGTACATGGTGTATGCAAAGTGACTGAGATAATGCTATATTTAGGTTCGAGAAACTTGATTGCTTGAATCTATTAAGCAGAACACTCAAGTAGAGTCTGTCGGAAGAGTAGGAGGCTTTAACTGAAATTAAGAGCACCTCGAACGCGTTAGCACGTATCAAAATTGTTATTTATTTATTTAGAGAATTACAGAAATTATTACAGTGAGGTATGCAAATATAATAACGGTAACAGAGAAAAGTAAAAAAGAAACAGTTATTACTATAAAACAGTTGAGGGAATCTATCATTTCCCAATGTCTTTAGTATGTGGAAGAACAAACAAATATTGTTTTATCTCAACAAAAATTTATGCCATGATTTTACCACAATTTCCCTCGTGTCCCCTCCAAAAAACTACAGGTAGGGGTTACGAGAGACTCAGAGATGAGGTCAAGCGGAGCGAAGGGAATACCTCTGTTGCCTCTGCACTCTGTTGCTCGCAATCTTCCCAGTCGCAGTGGAATACTCTGCAACAGAGGACAACAGGCAGCTAGGAGTTGGAAAAGCGATCCCGTGGCCTAGCGAGCAGCGGAGCCAAGTGGAACAGAACAGAATGAGCGTAAGGTTGAAGGAACGAAGAGAGCGGAGCGGTTACGAGCGGATGAGTCACTCTGTTGCAGCCGCTGCCGATAGTCGGGCTGCCGTGTAACTGGCTGCACGGTGATAGGTCACCGCACCTTGCTTCCCGATCTTCTCCGCTTCCAGACGCTCCGTTTGCGTGTAGACGAGGTAATTCCGTGACGGAGTCATCATGGCGATTGTTATTGTTTTACGTGCCGCTCGGCTGGCTGCTGCTGGGAGGACGGTCACGGTGAATTGTTCGGTCAGATACCTGCTCGGATGGGAATTCGAGTTTGGAGATTATCTTGGGACAGCCAGTTCCTCTTATTCGTTGGTTAGGCTTTTAGTGTTGTGTTGCGTTAACCATGCGTACTCGAGGGGTGACTGTTAGTCGTCAAAAGATAGTTAAGCAAATTTTCAGACTTTAGTGTTGAGTCTTATGTGTGAGGGTGATTGCTAATTTATTGACGTGTGTATGTTTGTTTGTGTGAAAGAGATTCTAGAATGAACGGTCAAGAAATTAGAATGAGAAGCAATGTATGAAAAACAAGAAGGATGAAAATATGAGTGAATGGAGTAGAGTGAGTGGATCGTGAGTGTATACCTTTTGTTTTAGAGATTGATTGAAGATAGGACGTGTGAATGGTATCAGAAAATTATTACACCAAATAAATACGTTTATATTTTTTAACATTGTCGTTTTCCTCAACATTATGCATTTGTTAAAGTCGATTGGGGTCGCCTGTTCAGTTTAGTCTGTAATAATCGGCCAAGTGTAATAAACGGAGGTAATTAAATAAAACGCACTGTGTTGGTGATTTCTACATTAGTCAGTTTGTTTATCAGTTAGATCCGGAGGTTAAACAGCCATATATGTAAATTTTAGTATTTTAGTTTTTTTTATGAGATGCTGTTTATCCCTATACAGGATTATTAGCAAAGTGTATAACTTAACTAAAACTAAATGAAGTTTAATATAAGTGAATCCTAGTAAATATTTTGCACTTGAAAATCATTGAAATCAATATTATTAAACGATTAATAGTAATCTCTTGAGTTGAAGTTATCGTAGGATCGTCGCGTATCCTTTGAAATCCTTCGATCTTAATTCTATGGAGATCTCAGTTCTGTTATTCCGCGAGTGTGAAACAGTTTCGAAGACTGATCCTTCGCCTAGTTTTTACGATTTCACGCTGTCGTAAACCTGTCGCGTCGTAAATTCTTTTTTGAACGCTCTCCGTCATTTCTTCGGGAATAGAAATCGCCCCTCCGAAAGAGGGCCCGTTAATCTTATTATACGGTTCTACGCTGGTGACCGAGTGACTTTCACGGAGACTTGGGAAGAATTCTCACGATTCGTAGCACAGTCAGGGTTACAGGACGTAACACGTGGACCCTTTGTTGGTCGTTCGATTCGCTGAAATTCTCTCTCCTCGTGTGCGCCTCAACCGTTCGAGGTTTCATCGCGATCTTCCCGGATGACGGGAAGTTCCTGCGCATCTCGAGTTAAGTTCGAAACTACTTGCACTGCGCGCAGCTTCTGGAACTGCAATCTGTATCCTGCAACTTCCTCGTCAGCGAACAACTTCTGCAGGAGAGACAGCTCGTAAAATGCAGCTTGTAATCTCGTAATTGCAGCAGGCAGCTCGAGTGTTCCTTCGCTCGTGAGCTAAGTTTAAGAGATGAAAATGTTTCGGTATTCTGACAGCCGAACTGGTGTGTCACTCTATGTCTCCGTGGTTGAATAGCGTCACTGGGACGATTGTGAACGAAAATTGTTGAACGACACAGAAATATCTTTGCGTGTACGTAGGAATACGATGTTTTTGGCAACTGTAACCCAGTGCAATACACAGGACAAAAGTTAATTGATAACAATAAAGGCAGCATACTACCGGTTTGAGAATTTTGTTACGTAACCAGAAAATAAATATAACACAGATTAGAATATTAACACCAGAACATTGCCAAGGGGTTCAAAATGACTCAATCTATAATTTTTCATAAAAACGTGGTGAACTTACTGTGGTACCTATACATTTGAAAATTTACTATGATTTTTACTATGATTCCTAAAATTTATTTTCCTTATACTACGTATCTTTTTTGTAGAGCTGATTTCTTTGTCTCCAATAAGTATACCCTAATTGTCGGTACTTCTAATGTTAATAAATTAATGCGATGACAGGCAGTAATTAGTTACCGCTCAATAATTGCAAAGACAAGAGGTACAAAATGAAAAATTAAAAAAAAATATATATGTAACCTACTACTGGAAGGTCATGGAATCTTAAAAACTCCCAGACCAAAGTTCGCGGCGTTTCGTCGAAGCTCCTGAGGATAGGCAACAGTTCCCGGCTCGAACGAATTACATTTGCGTTCAAATTGCGTGGCTCCACCGCAGTCGGCTTCCCTTTTCTCCGATGGTAATCGACATTCGTCGACACGTCTTTCCAGACACCATCGAGTTTTATTACCGCTCGCCTACTTGTTCGACCTTTGCCATCTTGAGACGTTTCCGAGCCTGTACACCTCTTCTCCCGCGCTTCGTGTCGATGACCTCATCACGAAAGCCGCTATTTTCATCTTGACACTCGAGCTTACTTGAAGTGAGAAGAGTGCCGAGGTCAATGTCTCGGGAGAAATCTCGTTACCCGAGGAGAACTCTGTTTCGACGTACCGTGCACCCTGTGCGTATCCCTGGCACTCCGTTCTTGCAGGGTTGCACGATTGCGTGATAGGCCGCCATCTTATTTTAGCCGCTGCTCGCATTGCATGCCGGAGAGATCGATCTCTATTTCTTGTTAGGAATAACTGTATATCACTGATATAAGCGTCGATAAAACACATGATTCGTGTCAATAATGCGTGATATCTAGTGCCCTAACGCTTAACCTAATATAAGTAGACCTAACTCCAAAAAGCAACCCCTATCCACTCGAGAGATGGACTGTTAGTTGTCTAATGATACTGTGAGGGTTACTTTATTTCTTTACAAAATAGCCTTTCGTTCGTAAAATACGGTTGCTGTCTTATTGACTAACTATGCCCTTTTTCTCATGCTTTTATGGGCGCATCCCCACTTTGCACTTTCCCGAAAAACAAACCCGCCGTTGGTGCGGGCCTGGAAAATGTTAGCGGCCGTGACCGAGTCTCGAGCGTACTCGGTCACAACCCTTATTGAGGACCTCTGATTTATAGGGGCCCTAATGACTACTCTGATCATCGTTACCCCTGATTGGTTGGTTCCTTTTACAATACCAACTTCAAGAATTTTCAAATTCGAAATATTTACTAAGATTCGCCTATATTAAACGTCATCTAATTGAGTTAAGTGATATACTAAACTTTACATATACGACTATTTCACCTCTGAGTCTGACTAATAAGCAAACTAACTAAAATCTGAAAGTTCTCGAAACTATCGTTTGGTAACTAACAGTCAGCTCTCGAACGCAAAGGGTTAATCCAGTCTACCCGTGGAACCGGGCAGGGGAAGTGTGCGTGCGATGGAAAACGTTTCGCGTGTCGCGCGATAGTAACGCTCTGCGTTCCCCGCGATGCAAATGCCAGACACCCAGTTTCTCGGTCGATGTTGACCCAGTCTGAACGCGCTATATCCGTCGCACCGGATAGTGGCACTTTCAATCGCGCCGAAACGGGAGACCGTCGCCGCGGGTTCTAGGAAACCGCGAGATAGCCGCGGCTGGCTAAACTTTCGTGATAGGTGAGAGGTTCATGCATCTATTAGCGATCTCTCGCGGGCACCGAGGTCGATATGTCAGGGGTCAGCGAAACAGGGGTTGTCGGATGCGTTCCGGTTCCCGACGAGTGGTTCACTCGAAATAGAAGAGATCGCGGTCGCGGCGAACCCTTCGCGGTATAATTAATTGGCGCCACGCGAAGGCGTCGCGTGACACGCGAGAGTTTCGTGCATGTTAATCGCACTTCCGTGTAACGTGAATCTACTGCTTCGGGGTGGGTGAAGCACGAGACTGTGCAACGGAAAACGGTCGCCAAGGGGAGAAACGATAAACGGCGGTGAATATAAATAACAGAGCAACGGGGGAATAAACAGTTGAAATGTTTGCAGATTCGTCTGAGAAATGCATTTGTCGGTTAACCCTCTGACTGCCGCGCTGAAATCACGTGTTTTGCTCAGGATGGCACTAGATGCAATATTTCAGAGAAATTAATCTTTTATTTTCGATGTTCTAATAAAAATTTTTAATCGTTCAGTAGGGTACTTTTTACTTCAAAGTATCCTCTAATTAGCGGTAACGTTCAAAAAGCATTAGCTCTCAATTTATATTCAAAACTTATAATTGTAATCAATTGAAGCGCTCCGGTAACCAATGACCACCGTGGAGTCACCCTTTGCACTCCTTTGTGTTACTCGACGTTAGTTTTTATCACAGCAACTCCTATGTCGAGTCACACTCGACATTTCAGTCGAAGTTTTCAGACTTGTCACTCGACAAGTTCCATTTTAAATACAGTAGCGGATGAAAGTTTAAGACCAAAGAGTCAACGAAATTAAGCAAATATGTTACAACAAAGCTTAAAAACTATGTTTAATATAAACTCAAGGAATTGTAATTTGAAGTAAATTTCAAATAAAGCACCTAAAATACTAGGGAAGCTATTGACAATAAATTGAAAAATAATTCGGAGTGCAAAGTGTTAATAGTAGAACCAACTTCAATTTATTCCTATACTTTTTTCCCATGCCTAAATTCTGACTGATCGATACGAGCATACGCGGAAAAGGGAGAAAAAATAGCGAGCAGTTTCCACGTTTCCGGGGAATCTGTCCCTGGCACGAGGATCAACCGTTTTCCGATAAACATCGCCGCTGTTCGTTTCCCGCCGGTTCTCGACTCGTGCATAGCCAGAGTTGTCCGCTAATTAGCGAGTTATCGGTAAGCGCAGCATCCCCTGACGAGCTTTCATGCGGGCCCTGGGAACCGAACGTTCAAATCGCTATGCATTCGTTTGCTCGGAGCTCTAGGCGATTCTATGATCCACGGTGAATAGTTTTTGCCACCAGCTTTCAGTTTTCCCTGTGATCTCTCTTTGTTCTACCCCTTTAATCTCTATGCCATTAGCGCGTTGGTATCCTTGTTCATTATACCCCTCTTTGGTCGCTGATTTTATGGAGCGGAACGAGATCTTCTTGCGACCCAGGCGAGCGTAATTGGTTTTTAGGCCGATTCGATGGATAACGAGCTCGTAATTGATGCTCGAAGTAGGTAGGCAGAGGTAATTGATGTTCTTTATATTGTAGAGAAATTCGCAGTCGAGAGAAATTCTGTGACCGTGTAAATCACAAAGTATATTATATAGGGTGAGTTAGTACCGACTACTATCCTTGGGTACGCTATAGGTACGTCTGTCTTTGCCATTCAAACTTCCATTTTAACACGGTTGCTGTCGGATTTGGGAAAAGAGCAGTATTTAATTTGTACCTCCCCACCTTAAAGTGTGCCGGTCGGGGGCAGGTAATTTTCGGACCGACCCCCGACCCTAGGAGTGTAAGGACAACCAGTAAAGAATAAGGTAGTCATTCAGAGGAATTTATAGAAAGCGGTCCTCGAGTTATTCTTATTTAATCCAAGTACCCTTGCTGCCCATCCCTAACACACGTAGCCTTTAGCGCATCTCCGCGACTTTTAGTTGTTTCAATTCAACAGTTGCCATGGGGGCCTTCCTCGCAAGTGATCGAGTCAGTTTCTGAATATACGGGTTCCTATATTATACTGTCCCTTCCCATTCCTGTGTCTAAGGTATGGGCCTGCTAGGTAGCCTTACCGATGATGAAGTCCAATAGCCAAGCCCCTACCAAAACACCGCCTTCCTATTCCTTCTCGTTCTCACTCCTCTTTCGCAACAGTCACACGGCGTTGTCCGTGCATTGGGGAATCGGTGGTTATTAAGACGCAGAGTGCGAATCGAAAGTTAGATCTGCGAGATGGTCTACCCGATACCGTGTTCCCTCGGCCTCGCGTAAGCTCGAACGAAAGAGAAATCGAGGGATAAACGAGCGAGCATACACCGTGGTAATAGCACGCGTCTCTTAATCCGGTTCGTAAATTATTGCCGGCTAGATCGCAGGTATCACGATATCATCCCGACGGTCGTTCATTCGCGATGATTTGTCCGACAACCGGGCACAGCGAGCAAAAACGTGTACCATTCATTACGGGAGCTTGTTTTCTGAACGCCTGAACGTCTAATGAGTGGCGCGTACCGGTTCATTAGCGGCACCGAAAGAACCTTGCGCGATTAAGGACCGGTAATCTGATTCGTTCCGCGATAGACTTGAGTAGCGGCCATAGTTACGGGAATCGTCATCGAAACGATCGATTAAGCGATTGACCCGCCTCGCGGCGAAAGGGTTCGGTGGTGTTTAACACGTTCCCTGCCAAGCTGTTGTTTTTACCAAATGTCATTCTGTCTGTTTGTGAACAGAGGAAGTACTTTTTGGTATCAGTGACTATTAAAATATTGTAACACAGAATATTGCTAAACGCCATTAAATAGCATCGAATAGCAGTATCAGCAACTATTCTTATCTCTTTATTTCTTAATGAGAAAAATTCATTTGACGTGGAAACGAGTTTTAACGTGTACCGAAAACGTGTTGAAATACGAGCAGGAAATTTAACCCTTAACCCTTTGCACTCGTTTATCGAGTGGTGGCAAAAATCATTTTAATCATTTTACCCACTTTTATTACTTACATATTTTCTTCTCTATACTTCAAATAAAAATGTTCGATATACAGTTTCGCTTGGTATGGCTTGGATCTAAAGGTAAGTAAATTTGAAATATTTCCGGACCGTTAAGGGTTAAATTTCGAGTTGGGCTTTTGGCCTAGATCGTTGTTGCACTTGGTTTGATCGGTACAGATTATATACACTGTTTTCGGTTTTCTGTGTTCTTCTTCGGTACACTGTGTTTGCGACGTTTCTTCTGTTCATATATCACTCGATCTCTTGATATACATCGTATCTTCTGTTTCTTGCAAACCCTCATTGATTACGACATCGAGATCTCCACAGGGTGCTAGTCGTCCTTGCTCGTAAATTTCGCGGACCGCCGTTAATCTCTTTTCGCGAGGCTCGTTTTTCTGCCTTCCTCTTTCGAATTGATATATCTTCCCTTTCTCATACTTGTATTTATTGCGTATTACTCGCGTGGTACATGGAAGCCAAGCGCCATGGTCGGCCCAGAGTTAACGAAAGCGTGAATTTTTAAAGATAGAACATACATATATCACTTTATGATATTTAACACACTAAACAATTTTGTGTTCACTTGTGATCAACCGAATTCATCATGATTTGCCCCATTCTACCCACAGACTGGAGCGATCAGCTGCGCCCACCTCGCGAATTGTCATTTAAATTTGTACATCACAATAAATAGCATTTATTTCCATAGCGTGTAATTATTCAACAGAACCACAATTTCGAATGTTGCGCCGACTGATGGCGTCGTTGTTCCTGCGTTGATATGGTCGATATCCCGGTTATCGATTTCGCCAACACCGACCGTAGCTGAAATTTCTCCCACGAGCGAGTGTCCACGATCGTAGCTAAATTCCCTAGATCTCTTTTGCCCTCTGTTTGCGCCTCCCTCTGCGTCCCCGTCCGCTTTACGACATCATCCGTCGTCCCCGCGTCCCTCAGGACCTTACGCTTCCGCGTGCATAATGCAGGCTGGACGCGCGGCGGCTAATGTAAATTAAGCCGTGCATGCATATTAAGTAGCTAGCTGTGTTGTTCATTCGCCGCGTAACGGATGCGCGGTGATATAATCTCGGTGTAACACATTCGCGAGCGCGCGTTAAATTATTCGCAGCTCCATCCGCGGAACGGTACTTCGACGGACACCGCCGACGCGTCTTCGCCGTGGCTAACGAACCGAGGCGTCGCGACGCCGGCCGGATCCCCGGCGTGAGAAGGATCTCCGTGATCACGGTCCCACCTTGGCGGACGAGGACCCCTCCTCATTCGCGTTCCTGATTTATGGAATCTCGTTTCGAGGAGGCGTGCACGCCGGTAGCTCGTGTGTCGTACGTGTGTTCGTGAACCGGGGGATCCGGTTGTTGGGCGGATTGTTTGGATTCTTTCGGTGCTCCGGTGGACAGTGAACGATGGGGACGTATTTTGTGGTACAGCATTTTAGCTTGTTGGTTGGCTTGTTTCTATTTTTCAATCGGGAACTTCCGCGGCAGCGATTGCTTGCTGTTAAATTAAAAGAGGCTGTTGAGGGAAACGACAATGTTAAAAATATATATAAACTTATTTATTTGATGTAACAATTTTTTGATCCCATTCACACGTCCTCTCTTCAATCAATCTCCAAACAAAAGGTATACACTCACGATCCTCATTTAACTTTTTTCATTCTCTACTCCATTCACTCATATTTTCATCCTTCTTGTTTTTCCATACATTGCTTCTCATTCTAATTTCTTGACCGTTCATTCTAGAATCTCTTTCACACAAACAAACATACACACGTCAATAAATTAGCAATCACCCTCACAGAGGCTTCTTTATTTTTGTCGGATGGTAATAAAGCGACTCTCTTCTGTATAATACGTTTATTGTCTACTACATTTAGTTTTTAACTTATACTACGTCTATCTGTTATATCTATGATGATCCATACTCAATAAGTTTCTTTACTTTACGATTCCATTCATTTGTTCCCCTTCGTTTCACGTTTCTTGCATTAAACTGAACATTGCGACAGCTATAAAACATGACGTTCTACCTTCTTCTATACTATATAGATGTTGATGATAATGATGTTTACACGGGTATTAAGAAACCGGAATTGTGTAACAATAGTGCAGGGTGATTCATTTCCCTTGGATTTCTCGACGGTTTCGTCCGTTTGAAACGCGGCTTACGGAGAGGTGTAGAAAACTGGCCCTGTAAACAGTAATGAATCATCGGCATGGAATTAAATTAAGTGTTAAACGCGCGGCAAGAAGCGTGACGCGTCGACCGACAGTTCGTGTTTCCCCGTTTAACTTGATTTCCACGCGCGATACGGCCTCTGATTTTGTGTTACGCAACCCTTCTTCGCGCGGTCGGCGAGATACAGAGAGAGGGAGAGAGAGAGAGATGTGTGCAAACGATTAGGATTACATTGGTGTGCGCTGGATCGCGATTAGAGAACGATTATGTAAGGGAATATACAGCGATATCATTGAATAAGACCAGCTGGGCTGGCATTTAAATCCGCCAATGTTTTCTCCAGTTCGCGAGCCGGTTCTTCGACCACCGTCGAACAACCGTTTCGAACGAAGCTGTTTAATCCTTAAATGCCCGATTTTTTCTTGCAACTTGAAAAAATATATTATGTAGACGTGTACATGCTAATGCAGAGAAAAATAAAAAATTTTTTTTATGATCTTTTTGTAGTAATTTATTAAAATATCTTTTATTGCATATCTGCAACACTAGAAAATAACACTGATCAATTACATGTGAAAGTTTTTTAAACAATTGTTTGCCTTGGTGAGGCAAAGGGCTACTCCACATTTCTCACGCTTTATTTGCGTGTATCCCTTGCACCCAGGCATTTTACACCGGCTACGAACACAATTAGCAGACCAGTGACCAAAATTATCTGTCCTAATGTCCTGAAGAAAAAGACAGTGTTGAAAGAAAAAAATGTGTTGCCACTCGTGTAGACAGTGATAATTCTACAACAGTGCGCAGTAATTGTATGTTGTAGTATTACAACGATATCCATTTAAGGGTTAGATCAAGTGAAGTTCTAGGATCTGTAAAGCAGAAATATTTTCCAGCCAACGGATAAGGATTTTGAACAGAAAATCAGGCAACACGAGTACGTTGAAAGTCGTCCTCAGGGAATTAACGTTCTGACGATAAAAAAGTAATTATCATCGTACTCTCTCCCAAACATTTTATTGCACCGCGAAAGGATTAAATTGTCTCGGCGGAGTTGAAACAGCCACCCCTTTTCGCCGTCTTTTGCTTCTGCACGGAATTCGTTCTACGGAGTTTCGGACCGGGACTTATCTGATTTGTACAGGGATTAAAGTTATTGGAGCGGCAGAGCCCGTTCCAGAATAATGCTCGTAAAATGACTCGTAGAATATTAAGGTCCTGTGTTCGAAGCAGTTGGCAATGGTTTCTGCAGGACGGGGGCGCATTTCAGCTGAAATTAAATCGCCTGGCCGCTACTTGGCAACCTTCGTCCAGAGCCACCAATTTAGACCGCCGGCTAGGTAAATTCTCCGCCACAATTTTTCACGATTATCCCGCTGGAAAGCGGGCTGGAACGTTTTCCACGCGAACGAGGATGCGGTTAGCATCCGAACACCTTCGAAGTGGGACGCTTTTCCTCCACGACACTAGCGTGCATTAATCGCGTTATATTGTCTCGTTGTTATGCGTTGCACGCTCTGCTTTAGCGAAACGAAGCGAGAAACAGGTCTGCCGATCTCTCGACGTGTCCTCGTTTAACTTTATTCTTAGGTTTTACCGTTTCGTGCGCCCACGGTATTTAATGCATTCGATTTGGCGTTCACACGGAGACCCTGAAAAGTTCCTCGTGCCGGCCTGTGCTACTCGAACAATCGGTTTCACTCGATTCATACCGATATTTCAGCGTAACGAGTCCAAGTTCAATAATTCAAAAGCATCGTCGCGGTATAATGTTCGATTATACCGTCGATCGATAGAAGCGATACTCCGCCGCCGGTTAATTAATCAATTTCGCTGGATTAACACAAATATTTTAGCGTAGCGCGTTTAAACTTGATGATTTGCGAGTCTCGTAGAGCGAATCTGAATTATTTGGTTAATGGGCGAACACAATCATGCGTTCACCAACTTTTCAAATTTGTAGATGTAAAATGACGTAAAGATAGGCAAACATTTTAATCGATATGCTGTTAATCGAATGGTCGTTCAACATTTCTAAGCATTATTTTAAGTCAAACTTTAATAGGACGTGTAAACCTTCATACACCAACAAGAAGTCTTAGACCGGTTCGAATGTTTTTACCTAACATTTGTACTCCACGCTTTGCATCTATCAAGCCCACTAAACAGAATTTATATAGTCGCTAATAGGTATAACACCTCTTTACATTTATTTGGTGTATCTATACATTTGTTTCAAAATCGTGTCCGTAAATTTCTTAAGTTCTGTAATTCCTTAGGTTAAATTAGCTCGTTTGCTTAAATAGTCGTAAATTAACAATAGTAATAATTAATTATTATAAGCTCTAACTGTAACGACATCTTTTTCCACACTAATGGGCTCTGCCCGTTTATATATTGAATAAATTAAATTGAAAAAGAAAGTAAATAACCATTTTACTTGGAAGCCACGATGGTTCGACCTCTGACAGTGGACAGGTCCATATTGTTGTTCCTTTAGCCGGCGACATTAGTCAGGGACGATAGGATTGAGCGATTAGGCGGAATCCAACGGTTCACAGATCCCTATCAGCGGTATCTGTTGGTAGGTGGTACCTGCAGGCTTAGACGAGAGGTTCGATGCTGGGCAGCGATACCTCGCAGCAACCCTGGAGCTCGTTTTAACCCTTCCGTTGGGCAACGTAACGCGCGCAGGCAGTCGGAGAACGCGGATGGGTCTTCGAGTTGGCTGGTGACTCGTTTTGGATTCAGCACGCGTCGCTCGTCGACGTGAGTCAGGCTTGTTTGAAATAGTCCGTTGGACGTCTAGCGTCTCGTCTCCGTTGCGCTCGCCTTCGTTCTCCCGGGAATAGCGCACGGTCAAGTAATTACGATCAAAGCGTCATTCTATGGTTGATTCGCAAAGGAGATGTGACGCAAAATTTTGGTTTCCTAGACTCGTTTGTTACGTTTCGAATTGAATTCTTTGGTTAAGGAAGGTGGAATACGCGAGTAAAAGTTTGCAAGTGAGACATCAAATTTTGGTTTCGTAGGTTTGTAGATTTGTTGACACGTTTCAGGTAGATAGGTGGGGTGCACGGGTGGAAGTTTGTAGATAGCTTGTGCAAGCGAACTATTAAGTAGGACTTTCCGCTTAGGTAGTTGCAATTAACCAATTAACTCCCACGATCCTCATTTGGGGATTTTGGAATGTAACGCAACGTTGGGTTATATGTGGATTGTATGGAAAAATGGCATAAATAACAGCTAGTTTTAAATATAAAAAATAATTTATACAGTAAAAAAAAAATGTGTTCTCATTAATTTTTATTTATGCAACCTCCCACGATTCCCATTTCGGACCTTTTAAAAAATATTAAATATTTTAACAATAATACATAATTTGAATATAATTATATTGTTACACAACTTTTTGTGCATTTTCCCATCAAAAATTCAAAAACAAAAATTTGGCAGTTAATGAATTAAGACAGCGGATGCTTATTAGTTTCGATGAATCGATTAATTTTTACCGCTATGGAATATCACTGCACCTATTAAACACTCTATGCGTCTCAGGGTCGCAAAAACTGGTTAAGCATACGTATTATGAACGAAACTATCCTAGTGTCTGAAACAACACGATCTCTGGTAACGAGATCGAATCGAGCGATCGCGAACGATGCACGAGACCGCCCTTTTCTAACCGTATCGAACAGATCGATCGATCTGCCTAGCCGCCTACCTGAAACGTTTCGACTTCGGAGACACTTGGAGCGTTCCACACGATATGGGTCACAGCAGGTTGTTGTACAACACAACGTTATGCCTATCTGATGCAGAGAAACGAACGTGTTAAGACTGTCCCGGCCTCGGGGACGATGTGAAATTCTTCAGAACAGAAGGATGTATGAGCTCGAGGTTTTACGACCTTCGATATCGATCTACGGCCGTCCGCGAGGTCTACGTGCACGTATAACCCTGAAATTGAAAGCGAGCGGCCGGGGAACGGTCTCGTGACGAAGCTGCGGCAGGAGAATGAAACGTCGTGTATCTGTCCCCCCCGGTGGATGGGTTCTCACAGCGAGAAACGCTAGGTGGTAGTGGCAGACATCGGATATCAGCCGGGTCCCGTACCGATGACGCAATCCTATCTCCAGGATCGCAGGACGAAATAATGCGTCTGAAGGCACCGAGTCACGACGTGGAGAGACATGTAGGATGAATCGAGTGGATGCGAGTTTAGGAAAATGTGAAGAGTGCTAGAGTTGAGCGACAGCCGTGTGAACGTAGAATGTTTGGACTCGAGTGTTTTTGAGCCGCGAAATATGAGCACTTGAGAAAAAGTCGCGCTGCCATTGGTTCCATTTACTTTTGTTATTAGTTAGTCTTGAACTAGTGTTGTTCACAGTTCGTCAAATGCATTGTTTGCTTTTCCAAAGTGTAGTGTTACAATAATAATAATATTTATTATTCAATTATAGGAATATAATTACAATGCTATGTACAAATTTTACTTAATTTACTTAATTAACAACTCTCTACACGGTATCATGTCTAATTCAACTCTATTCGGTATAACGTCCGATTCAACTCTACTCGAACAGCGAAAACTGTTGCTAACCCTTGGCCTTTCTCCCACTACGTACCTCGCGCGGCGCCAAGGGTTTTTCCCAAGCAGGTCTGAAATCCCGCTGTTCACACCTTACTTTATCTTATGTTCTAAAATTAATTACGATACTACAAAAGTACAATTTTTTATAAATTCTTAATACGCGGTGGACAATGTTCAGTTAAATGTTGCACCCTGTGTTTGGTTAAATTCGCACACAAGTAGCTCGGTCTTCGTAAAGATTTAAACGTTTCTCTTGATTCTCGGTGGTAGTTTTGGCAAAGAAGAAAAGAACAATCTTTATTATAATTATTATCTTATTATGATCGAGGAACGCGCTTCGTACCCGCTTCGTATCGTTTGCCAATAAATAAGCGCGTAACGATTTTGAAAAAGATCTCCTTTATAAATTTCGTCGGCCCCCCTTATAAATCGCCGGTGTCGTCCCCCATTCTTTCTCCGGGGGCACGTAAATATTTAAAGGAATTGGCCCGCGGATATAAAGATTCGGCCGAGAGGCAGAGCGGACAGAGGTCAAGCAGCCGGGAGAGGAGTAACGATACCAGCCGATCGTACATCAGAATGCTTATATACCCCTTTCGGGCCCGACCCCGAAAACAGCGAGGTCAGAGATGGACCACACGCGTGGTGGCGCGTACCTGATCTTCCTTTCACGAGTCCTGATCTCTATAATGCCCGGTGTACGCTCTCTGGTACCATCGATAATTCTTCCATTGTCGTTCTTCCGTTTATCTTCCTCCGGCTTCTCTTTTTCTTCGTTGCATTTGTTAACCCTTCGGATACGGTGCCGGTACGTCGTACCTGAAGGGTTAACCACGTGTTCCTGCTAGCGGCTGAAATCGATACGCAACGACCCATTTGTCCCCTCTGAGCGTTACTATGTCATTTATTTTCTGTTTATAAAACACTTGAAAATTTACCATATTAAATTAAATTATTATATTAAAGTAAACAGTTACGACATCTTTTGAATTTTTTAACTATAATTTATAATCGACTGAGAACTAATTAACTTTTGTTAATATTAGTTATTTATTTTGTTAATGTAATCTTAATAATATTAATTGCATTATGAATATTGGTATACTTTTCATGTGTCATGTACTAAAGATTTAAAGAACGACGAAATCAAAGGATGTAATTTATTAGAGACTACACGAATCACAGAAATACACGGGTCGACCGCGAGGATAGGAAAGTGGAACTTTCTGCAGTACCTGAAGGGTTAACCGAGCAGAGAAGATAAAACAGACAAGATTGATGGTGCGAAGGAATAGGCAGCGGGGAACACATTGAAACGATAGCCTCAGCAGATAGAACGTCGAACGAACGAATGTTGTACGAATGGGGATTCGCGATAATGGTGTTTCGTTTTCGACACGCGAAGGGACGTTAAAAGTGTCCTGAACGAATTTTAGTTTGCAAACAATTATCCGTCGAAGCAGACGAGATAGCACTTGCGAAAGGAAATAACGTTTGCACGATGCGTTTCCCTTTCGCTTCTCGCTCTTTTCTCCGACGTGTTCCGTTCCCTTGTTTCTGCAGTTATTCGTTCTTATTGCATTCCTCGGCCCTTGGAGGTCGTTAAGACGTGTCTCATTGTCATAGAAAGGGCATAAACCATCGAGTTGGTGGCTGGTTAATACGACGACGTGTTTTATTGCCGGCGGGATGCGCGTATCGGAGATGCAATACGCCATTCCGTGCGGCGTTTGATAAATGCTCGGCGTGCTGGTACACGGTCGCGGCGATTTCGCGTAAGAAATTATTGGATTTTCGGCGTAACGCGTGACAATGCCATAATCCGCGGCGTTAACCCTTTGACTGTCACGCTGAAATGATGTGTTTTGCTTAGGACCTCACGGGAGTACACCGCTAGACGTAATATTGCATACAAATTAATCATTTGCTTTCGATGTTGTAATAAAAATTTGTAATTGTTCAATGGGACACTTTTTACTTTAAAATCTTTAAAGTGCCATTTCAAAATACAGTATTTTTTCCTGTTGCAGGTAAGGATCTTCCGCTCTTCAATATCAAAGTATTCTTTTAATCCACCCCTATCGTGTTTTCTGGTCCATAATTTACTTATTTATTTAGCATACGGATTGAACCCTTTGATATGAATAGGTCACAAATTAAAAAAGTTAGAACTTACAAATTACAAATGGGCAATTAGAAAATTAGAAATTAGAAATTAGTCGTTGGTGGACAAGAGATGAAGTAATTTTTGCTCGAAGAACGAAAAAATATCCACTTCCTTACAAGTGTTATTTCGTAACTGAAAAGTACGCGATTAATTAATTTAACTTTGATTAATAATAATAAAAGATAAGCGAGTTAAACACGTGCTCTCGCCTTCTTTTATTTCCAATTTTACGGAAAATGGTAACTTCCGATCCCACCAATTTCCGTACATATTTTACACAAACACGATAGGGGAGGGTTAATGCCGAATTTCCAAGAAACCTGGAAACCTGTAGGTGAGTAACGGAATATCGTTTTCGTTTAACTGCCACTTCCAAGCGCCGCACGCTAATTTCCCCTAAAGCTTCTTTAAAAGAACCCACTTCGGTTTCATTAAGTTTTCTCGTTAAATAAACCAAATGTTTGCCCGGCTCCCATACACGGCCCCGAACCTTATTACGCAACTCCGTGCCACAGAAGTTAATTAGATAGAACGCGAACGTTTACACAGTATCAATGTTTATCTTCCGCATAATAACGCGGGCTTTCTACTAGAAAAATCAATATGGCGGGCGGCAGGTTGGAGCCGTGGCTCTGCTGTTACGCCGGTCGAAACTATTTGACCGGTTTGTTTGAACCATCGATTCCGGCTCAGCTATATTCAATCCTATTTAAGACCCGACCAGGGTACACTGAAATATTCATCCAGGCTGCCGCGTTTAGGGGCTCGATCGGCCCTCGTTTAAGGAAATATTTGAACGGGCTTCAGCGATTCATTTCTTATTTGTACGCCTTGTTGCGTGCCTCTTTCATGAAACCCCTTAGTTGATTCTGTGGCATTTTTATCCATTTGGTGAGGTTTCTGGTTTCGTTTAGTATATTTTGTGGGTGGAATGGGACGAATAACGTCTCTTGTTAATTTTGTAGCTTAACAGAGAACAATATATATTTAATTTGAAGATATATTTGATTTTTACAATCAGTTTCTCTTACTCTCTTTCTCTCTTATCTTACTTTCTCTCTCACACTCCTCTCACCCCTTTCCTATGTTTCACATTCTCGTTATTTCTCTCCCCCCTCTCTCTAATGTGTTCCATTCAACTCGCTCTACTGATTCCCTCATTTCAACACTGACTCATTTCGACTCCGGATACTTGTAATACATATTACATAGAACACTCTCTTTAGAACATATACGCCATAAAATATCTAACGACACACTACACAAAGGACTCTCATATTCATCAAATTCACTCTACCTCTCATATACATAAAACCAACACACATATTCAACCGAGGTGTCCGATAACGCTTTTAAAATTTACAATACAGTTCAGAAATGTAGAAATTTCAGCTGTTCCAGTGGAATTCGTTTTAATTTTAAAAATTTGCTCCTAGACTATTTTTAATTATTCCGAGAAATGTTTTATAATCAAGGCAGAAAGAGAAAAATGTAGCCTACCAGAAAATCAATTTTCAGCGTTAAAAATTGGTTCAAAATTGGTTCAATTTATCGTTGAAACTGTTTGCAAACGTTTCAGTTTAAAGTTACATCAGCGTTTGCTGATGTTTAAAACAGCAGCGGATGATTAATTTCTGGTGATTACTATTAGAACGTGAGAAAATGCACTGTCCCTAGCATGTGCATTCAGCATCGAACTCTAGCGAATCGGAAAAATGGTCAGCCCGATAAAATTTATCCAAGCAAGTTGTTCCCCGAGTCGAAGACAAGTACTAGGCTTCCTAAATTATTGGCACGGTCTGCATACCGGGTGATACTGTCCGTAAAGTATTGCAAGAAGGCGCGAGCGGCGAACGCTTCGAGATAGCCGGCCGATTACCAGCTCGTTTTATGCTCCCGTAAATGGCACTTTAAACAGTGGCTTCTGCTGTTCCCTGGTATCTGGTTGTTCACCGATTTCGCGACATCTTGTCCGCGTTCCGCCTTCTTCCACGTGTAAACGAATTCGTGACCCTCTTAAGCTTTCTCGAGGAACATTATAAATTGAACACAGACATACTACGAAACAAAAAAATTAACAATAAACCAGCTTTCTCTTAACGTACTTTCTTAAAGGGTTTCATCCAAGAACCCAAGTCACATTTGACATTTCAGAATGTTCGAAAACGAGGAACGGAACAAAGGGACTGAAGGACCCAAACAGGGTTGTAGGAAATTCGATCACTGCGTTTTGCTAGTCTCGTGACAAAGCTCGTAAGGTACGGTTAGAGTTGCCATTCCTCGTGTTATATAATAGTAATAATAAAGTATCAAAGTATTATTTTAAAAATAAGAGTCTATTTTATTTAAGCACAATATAAAACCCCGTTCCCAATAAGGAATGTTATAAATGCTGGTCGCGAGCCGAATGTTCTCGTTCGAGCATTCCCGTGCGTGTCGTGGAAAATCAAGGAGAAGAGGACGTTAAATTATCAATTTTTGAAACGTTTTCGTTGGTTGAAAAAATTACGTTTCCGGGGATGACCGGTTCTTGCACCGCAGTATTTAAATGCGACGCGAAAGACAGACAGTGATTCAGTGGACGAGTTTGCTTTGGAGTTTTGTATGGAAACGAGTTGGAAACGTGGATACCATAAATTATTTCGCATTTTTCCATGCAGCTAGGCGAATCGAAATATGCAACGAGAACGCGTTGAATTATAGGGAAGGGGGGAGTGGTGCCGGTTGGAAATACGAGCCAATGGAGAGACGAAGTATGAATTAGAAATAGAAATATATGGTATCGAGTTGGTAGCCAGTTTCTAGGCGAATAAGGAAATATGGATCTCGTTGCGTTCGCCTCCGGTGCATAGAGGAGGGTTTCTCGGTCTAATGGAAAACATTTTTTCTCGTTATTTCGCAGCTACTTTATGAGAACTTTTAATATTTGTTCCGTGACTTCAATCTTCTAAACAAAAATAAATAAATAAATAAATAAATAAAAATATATATTCTAAAATAATTAAGGTTCCATGCAGACTTGTGTTCGGCTGAGAAACAGAATATTTGAAAAAAGATACGTAACGAAAGCGAATTGAAAAAAAAATGAAGCGCAAGAAATTACAAAATTTCCACATTCTCGCAATCATTTCATCCGACTAAAATTCACCCCTATCCAGTATCCAGAATCCATCGTACCGTTCGAACGCCCGTCGAACCATGAAAACCGACCTACCCCTAGGCCCACGCCTATCTCCAAAACTCGCCCAGTTTCCCGAAACAAAGCTTTGCACAAATTCGCTTCAGCCCCGTTCGCGCGAATACTCCGGCTCCGACGGGGTGTAATTGTGCGAACGCGAGTGCAACTGGGGCCGTTTCACCTGGTGCCGCCACGGCAGCTGCATTCGGTGCATGTACAGTGGCACAGTTCGCGGGAATTGTCGGCTACGTGGAAGCGTGCTCGCTGATAAGCGCCATAAAACGTCTGTCAGCGCACGCTGGCACAGACTGGGGTGGGTAGGATAGGGGCGGGAGGAGAGTGGAGGCTTGTCGGGCCGTGTAATGAATTTATTGTCGGCTGAAAGGAGGGTATTCGTGCCGCGAGCGACACAGCCGCGGATAAGATAACAGCGGGACGATTAGTTTGTTCGTTCGGAGACGCTTTCGTCACGGTCTCGTCGAGCATCTCGAGAACGGGCAGCAGCGAGCGATTAGTCGCGCGTGGTTTCGCGAGATCCCAGTCCCCGGAAGCTTGAATGGAGGTCGCTCTCACAATGGAAAGCGATTCGAGATAGGGAATTTTGTTTAGCGGGGATACGGTTCAGATTGGTTGGTACAATTGGGACGATAGCTTTGGTCAGAGGCTCGTGAAATTTGTCTTCTGTTTTCTGTCGGAAGAGTTGGGTTTTGTGCTCTTTGTTTTATTTAGGAGTTGGATAGTTGGCTTTAATTAGGGGGGGGGGGGAGGCTCTTTGGATAGTCTGGAGTCCCCTTTTAACAGCAGACTTAAGCATTCGAACAAGACACAATTCACTCAGTCAAAAATAATTTAATTGTAAAGTAATTGTCGATCATTGAACCAGCCAAACCCTAGAAAGGTACAAGTTGCGTTGGGTATCGTTACGCCTAAACAATTGGTATCCAACCAAGGTTTTGTCTGTTTTTTGGGGAGAAGAAACTGAAAATTTTCTTGAAGCAAGTATTCTGTTTCGGAAACAGCTGAAAAGCGTCTGTTCTTCACCCTCCTCAATCTCCATTATGCCTAGAAAATTGCCTAAGCACCTATCTCTTTCAAACGTTCTCACTTTAATTCTAGGAAGCGAACAACTCGGAATACCCAAGGAACGAGAGGGAAACGAATGTATTCCGACCACGTTTCCAACTTCCAGTTCGCGATGCGATATTTCCCTCTTGCATGCGCGCCACTTTTACAGAAAAATATCTCTCCTCTCTTCTATAGGGAACGGTCAGGCAGTGTTCTCAAAAGGTCTTTGGTTTTGCATGGGTTGCAATCGAGGTTAACCCACATCGTTCTAGGTAACCGCGTGCCGCTTCATCCTCCGTCCGTTCCATCCCCCAGCCTGCTTCGTCGTTCGTTCGTTTGCACGCTTTATCTCCGTTTTGCTGCGTTCCTGAAGGGAAAAGCACGAGGCTCCAACTTGGTAAAGCTGGCTAAAATAGGTGTTCGAAATAAGCATAGTCGGCCACAAAAATATTGCGGTTACTATGCTTCCATCGACGATGTTCGTTGTTTGTTCTGCGTGTGTTGTTCAGAATCGGTGATCCACGTTTGGATGGTAATATCTGTGAATAGAATGGAAAATCAATCGAAGATTGAAAATAAATTGCTTTATGCCACAAATATTTATTAGAAGCGAGTTTCGAGGTTTTTTCCTAAAAATTATAGCAGAAAGGAAATTCGCGATAGCAAATGGTGAACGTTAGAATTTGAATACAGAAATATTACGAAGCAAAAATTAACCGAAAAACCAGCTTTTATTTTTATTTATTAAACAATAAATATAAATATATTATCAATCCCTAACGATAATAAAGAATTAAAATATTTTAAAATAAGAGCTTATTTTATTTAGTAATTTTAAATTCCGTTTCCAATAGTGAGTAACAAATCTTGAGAAGGTCCTTTCGGACATCTCGACAAAATGGCTACCCAAGCAAGAGGAAACGATCACCGTTTAGTCGAAAACATGCATTAGACCGGGGTGGCCTGTTCGACTCGTAAAATCGAGTCTGTTTACCGTCGTTAATCCGCGCGGACCGCGGCTCAAAGAGGGTGTTTACGACGGCGGCCTCTCACGGGCATGCCAAACTGGATTATCGCCGCTCAAGGATCGTCCGAGTGAATCACGCCGCTTTGAACGTCAGCGGGATCCGGTGCGCGACTTTATAGCGCGTAAAATACATACAGCCGTGCATGCTTTATCATCGGTGCACGAGTTGTAACGCATTGTATTCGAACCTACAAAATTATCGATACGTACAGTAGCGAACAAAATTTTAAAACGACAAAACAATGTGAAACATAATTTTATGGTTTTTTTTTATCGTCATTCTGATAGAACACTATTTATTGATTAGCATAGAATACAAATTTTATTTATGCTATTATTCCTTATTAATTAATTCACTTTTTTTCTTTCACCCTTTGATCTTAAACTTTTGTCCATTACTGTATTTAGAAATCGCGTTGTGACTTTTGACAAGAGAATTTTTTTGTCGAACATTTTCAGAAAATGGAGAACAAAAATCTTTTTCATTGACAACCTTTTCGATATTTCAGTATTTTGTCTATCATCTGCACATTTTTGTCTTCAAAGTTGAAACACAGGGTTTCCAAATATCTCTGTTGTCTTTCCTGGTATACAAAATGTTTATGGTAGAATTTGAATGGTTTTTAAACGAGAAAACTAACAATTTTTTTCGTACACGTAAATATCCCTTACGTCATCGAAAGCAAAGGAAATATTTAGACGGGCTCTTTTATCTTGAATACTATTATCGTTTCTTCGTATTATGTAAATATCATTACGATATGCGTGTACTTCTTCAATTGAGATATAAAAATATTTATGCCACGAGCATAAAGTTCTAAACACGTTTCATTATCATTTATGGCGTTGCGCAAATCATAACCATTTTAAGCCACTTACTGATATCCTCCAATGCTACGATTCCGTCGGATTTATTTTTTTTTTTCGTGGCTTCGTCCTCGATCTACCAACGAGTTTTCCCAGTATTCGAGACGATAACGCTTCGCCTAGGTGACACTCGGAGATACTGGAATCACTACTACCGGTTTTCCTCTGGAAGTGCGCTGGCAGAGGGTTCAAGGCACTCGTCGGGGAACATCTTCCAGGAAGCTGGTTATGAGATGTTCGCAGAAAATCGCGGCCCGTTAGCGGGTCTTCCTAGGTTAACCTTTAACTGACGACGCGAGGTCTGATGGGACCCATTAGGACGTATTATAATTTTATACCCTCGTGAACATTTATTTTTCGTACAAAACAAAATTTGATTCGTGCTGTTTGTATTCCTTAAAACTTCACTTCCATAATAGATGCATATATTGGGATATGGGATCGAAAGGAATTATTATTTGAAAATAAAGCAGACTATTCTCAACTATTGGGAATGGGGTTTTATATTGCTAAATGAAATAAACTCTTATTTGTGAAATAATACTTAGATAATTTATTGATACTTTTATATAGCACGAGGAAGGGCAATTTTAACCGCCCCTAGTGAGTTTTGTCACAAGACTAACAGAACGCAGTGATCGAAATTCTTACAACCCCGTCCGGGTCCTTCAGCCCCATTCTTCTGTTTCTCGATGTTTTCGAACTTTCTAAAATGCCAGATGTGGGCTTAGCTTCTTGGAAGAAGCCCTTGAGAAAGTACGTTAAGAGAAAGCTGGTTTATTGTTAATTTTTGCTTCGTAGTATTTCTGTATTCAATTTCCAACATCAACATCAAAAACTGTGCACTTTATTATGCACTGGAAAGATTTTCTACTAGCTTTTACAAATTAACCTTTCTATGAAACAAAAGGGCCTAGTAGCCCGTAAGCTTCAGTCAACAGAAGCAGGAAATTCGTTTGTACTTCACGATCAAACTGTGTATGCTTTTACGATCATAATTTTCCCTGTGCTCCTTCTGCAAACAAACGAACAATCATGCTTTGTGATAAGTTTTAGTTGCGAGTAGTTTTAGAGAGCGAAGCCTATAATTACGAGCAGGCGGATAGGAATGCAAATCTTGCTCGAAAATCAAGGAAAAAATACGGAACGTAACATGGGAACACTATTAAGAAATCGGCTCTGGTGACGTTTGAATGTAAGTTAGGAAATCCAATGGAATTCCAGCCTGCTCGTGAATTCCAGAAATAGGACCTGTCGTGCTTCTATTCTTCGCGCCTGGTGATTTAACCGGCCGAACAGAACGGTATCCCCTGTCTACGACTTTGCGGGCTGTCCCTTCTTTCGGTAAACTGGTTCCGGACTTTGTTTCCTAATGGGATTAGCGGGATTAGCATTTGATCTCACCTTGTGAGCCCGGCCACGGAACACGCGAGCCCATCTGTGTTCGTTAGTCCGATATCTTGCCGATGTTTTATGTAGATTTAACGTTCGTTCCGAAATTACTCGCAGGAGTCGCAATCAAAATGTATAAGGTGTAGTAGATTTGCCCGTAAATAGGTAAACAAAGATTACTTTTCAACGTTAGCACTCATACTTAACCCTTTGCCCTCGAAGGATGGCTGTTACTCGTCTATTGATACTAGCTTTAAAAATTTTCAAATTCAAAATATTTATTAAGACTCACTTATATTAAACTTCATTTAGTTGAGTTAAGTAAGTTTTCAAATTCAACATATTTATTAAGACTCACTTATATTAAACTTCGTTTAGTTGAGTTAAGTAAGTTTTCAAATTCAAAATATTTATTAAGACTTACTTATATTAAACTTCATTTAGTTGAGTTAAGTAAGTTTACCACAATTTACATATATGACTATTTATCCTCCGGGTCTGACTAATGAACAAACTGACTAAAGCCTACAAATTTGCAAAACTATCATCTGGTGACTAACAGTCATTTCTTGAACACAAAGGGTTAATTACTGGATATTCAGGTATTCCATCTTGGAGAACGACCAAAAATTCTGTCAAATCCGTGCTCGATAAAGCTCGATTACAGGGGAACGACTATACCGAAGCTAGTCGACGGATTCCTCGATGCTTTTCATCGGGAAAGAACGCGTGAAACGGGATCCAATCGCTGGCCAAGGAGAGACTCGATTTTTCGTTTGATCGGCGTCGGATGATGAAACGTGAGACGAAACGAGAGCAGGTTACAGGGATCGAGAGAGTTTGGCTCCATGGAGATCCGAATAAATTTGTTAGATAGGATCAATCGTACTGTTCATCCTCGATCTCTGTCCGCGTTTTCGACTTCGATTCGCCTAAAAATCCGAAAAGCCTGTTCCAGTGATCGGTAACACCGGGAGAAACGATCATTCTTTGTTTTTCATGCGTGAAATTAATTCTAGCGATGATCGAATGTTAGACTAGATAAGTGGCTTATTTCGTGTCCAGCGAAGTGCATGCTTAAACGACTAGTTTTTTTTATTCGTATCGAACAATAAACGGAAACCAAATGAGAACATCTTTGCACATGTATGTTACACGTGTATAGCCACTTAAGAGGTTAACCCTTTGACCGCCACGCCGGATTTCACTCAGGATACCATATTTAGATACAATATTTTTCATAGAAATTAATCTTCTATTTTCGATGTTCTAATAAAAATGTTTAATTATTCAAAGTATCCTCTAATTAGCGGTAACGTTCAAAATGCACTAACTAACAATTTTTATTCAACTCTTACAATTGTAAACAGTTGAAGCGTTCTGGTCACTGATGACCATCGTGATGTCACTGGAGAAACCATGGCAGTCAATTAATGATAATTAATAAATACAGTGTATAGTGAAAAATATATTGCTCTGTATTTAGACGTTACTTGTACAAAGGTTCGATTACGATTACCCATTACAATATTGTTCATAACTCTGTGTTGCTGCGTGTGTGTATGCGTACGTGTGCTGTGTGTATCTGAATATGACCCGTCACGAAGTACTAATTATGTACGAAGGATGACGTTGATGCTTCCTTTTTCCGATACTTGGAAATCGGTGATTCGACAGAATTTAATGGATGCTCCAGTCGCAGCGGAGCTTTCTATGGAAAATATCTGGCGGTCGTAAATTGAAGATGTTGGATCGTTGGAGATCGGAAAATTTCGTCTACGATCCCGTTCGTTAATTGTGTAGGGGGTACTCTGGTTCGAAGTCTTTGCTTTGACTGCAGCTTTAATAATCCTTGTCTACACATTACCTCGACGATCCATGAGTTGCAGTGGTTGACATTTTTCTGCAATTTTCCCAACAATTCCTCCCCTATTTTAGAATACCGCGTAGAATGAGAAAGGACCACGTAGTAATAGTGGTGGTTTATTAATTTCGGCCTTACAGGCCAAGAAATAGACTTGGTTTATATTTACAATCCGCGTTCACTCGTATTCATCCATACCGCTTGTCTTCGTTGTATCGTCTAATCGTTTGTACATCCTTTGTTTATTCCTGCTTTTCTTTTCTCTACACATTTCAGCCATTTCACTATCCCCTCGATTTCTCTACCCTCTACTATTTGTTCTAGGTCGTAAACACATCTTTCAACCTTTTCGTAATCATATACTAAGTGTTTCAGTGATCCGTATTGTCTTTTACACAATTTACATCCCTTCTCCTCGTCCTTCAATCAGCACTTATTTTATTCCGCTATATCACCGCATCTTGTCCTTGCTATAATTCTTTGGTTCCTTTGTCAGGTATTCTGGTCTTCTGTAGCATCTCATAAATTATTGTACTTCGAGTTAACTATCCTACTATATTACACTTGACTCTGTACAAGAAAAGCTTAATTCGTTGAATTTCCAAGTTCAAAGTTAGCGATTTAGATGGGTATCAAGGCGTGCGGTTGATATTTTGAGATACGAATCTAAGGAATTCGTGATCTTCAAAGCCGGCGGAGCATCCATCTATCGACCGTGATCTCGTTTCGACGAACGAGAAACGAGAGACGGAGGAGATCAAGAATAAAGAGATCGACACCAGCCGGGAGATGGAATCTCGAATGATTTTCGAGGTCTGATTTCATCGTCCTCTCTGAAAGAGGCCCTTTCTTGCGTTAATAATGTCGTTGGTCGGCCTCTCTCCTTCCTCTGCTCTATCTATTTATCTTCGTGTCCTCTGTCCGGCTTCCTTTCCCTTTGTGTCCTCTGCTTCGCGTTGCCGCTTGTCCACGAACCCCTTCACGCGTTCTTTCCTTAATTTACCCATCTATTTGTTCGCTCTCCTCTCCGCGTCTCTGAATTCCTCTCCTACCTTCTTTGTGTTCGTCGCGTACAGTAGTGGACAAAAGTTTAAGACGAGAGGACAATGTGAAACATAGTCTTATGGCTTGGAAATATTGTCTATATATTAATTTTTATTGTTATTCTCATAAAGCAATGTTTGTTTCTAATTTAATAATTAATTTGGCGCTTGAAAATCGTTGAAATCTGTATTATTGGACGACTATAAGTCGCTTCTCGAGTACAAACGGTTAAAATTCGTTAAATTCTCTTCGAACACTCTTGTTTCTTTTTCCAAAAAATTATTCACCGTTTTACATCACGTGAATTTCCCCTTTTATTTGCATCTTTTAACACGTTGAATGCCACGGGGGTCACCGGTGATCCGCGCGTCCAGATTCGTAGAAATACATAATTTGAACAAATGTCGATGCTTATCAATTTTTCATTATTGCCGTTGTTAATGCAATGGCGTAAGGAAATTAATGCAGTCTGAAAATAGTTACACACCGTAACTGATTTGTCGTAGGTAATATTTCAACAGTATATGTATCGTATAATAGAAAATTCATGGTGGCGAACCACGGACGAACCCTGTAAAACTGGCGTGGCATTTAACGTGTTAAGTACATATTCACGTTGCAACCTACTCATACCGTTATTCGGTCACTTCTTTTTTTCTTTTCTGTTGCTCGAACGAGAAGATGCTCTCGCGATGGTGGCGCGAGTTCACTTCGAGACGCACGGTCGATTTCGTTGTCGTTTCACGTTCCGTGGCCGCATCTCGATATCGAGGGCAATTATTTCTCGATCTATAAATCTCGACGGCCGTTTTATACGGTGGCGTGACCAGATGTGTAGTGCATTTCAGTGTCCCTGCTCGTGAGCCTGGCCGTAAATTGGCAGGATTTCTCGCGCGGGTAACTAAAACCACCGTAAGAATCCTCTGATTGTGTTCTGCCGAAACGATAAACATAACGGGAAGGGAGAATTAAGCGTCCCGAGCGTGAATTAATTTCATTTCACCGTGTTCGGAGTTTCTTTAACCGGCAGCTGCTTCCTGTTCTTGTTTTCGCTTTACTTATTAGCGCATCTGCTTTTCGTTCACCTATACACGGGAGGTTGAAGCTTCTAGAGAGAATTGAAAAGTGGTTCGAAAATGTATTCGATTGTGACGATTATGGGGCAACGAAGAAACTTTGCTTTGTTTCCTTTGACTCTAAAAATTACTTAATACAGTTTCTATCGTTTTAACCGCAGAACATTTTAGTAAGTTATATAATTTTTAGAATCCACTGAGTGAATATCTAAACTCGAGTACCACGTTAGTGAATCCTAGTGAATACATGGGAAATTATTTTAGTTAGATTTAGTTAGATTAGTTAGTTAGATTATTCACTCGAGTTTGTAATTCTAAACTTTTATAATTGACTGAAAAGCTTTTAATTTTATAATTTTAAGTAAGTTATTTTATTAATTATTGTAATTTTAAATAAGTTTAATAGACGTATGGAGATTAACATTCACAGGGTAGATAATAGGATATTGCGATTCTTCTTTCTTTACGATTCTACGATTTTCTACCTTTGTATTATACTACGGTATGGGGCCAAGAAATATGGTTCCCCACTCTTTCCGAGGAGGTATTACCGATAACGAACGTAAAACCGACATTGTATTCCACGTTGCATTGTCGCGGCACAATTCTCTCTTAGATATTTTTAAGGAAAGAATGGAAAAGGTACCGCTGAATTGTTCGGCTTTCAATACTTTCCTTCCATTAAATTGCTCTACGATAATAACTGCAGCCAGGGAGCACAGATCACGATGAAGAACGAGGGTTTCGTTCAATAGTTCTCCGATAAGGTCGGATAAAACTTTATTAAGAGACATATGTTATAATAAGGAGGGACCTATGAATTCTTTTTCCTCTTTACTCCGATGTCACCTCATAAATCCTCAAATTAATAACTTCTATCGGAATTTTTTTTTATCGAAGTATCTGTACCTTACGAGGATCCACAAATTTACTTCACTTTCTGTATTTTTAAACCGATACTTTTTAAACTACAATTTAATTCTCCTTTTCATGTTCTTTGTTATAATTTTATACCGAAAATTTTATCTACAAACTATTTACTCTTTTTTAGAATTTTACGTTTAAACTCCACGGACCTCCCACCAGTAACATAATTAAATTTCAAACATTGAGTATCGGAATTGAATTCCTGTATTTATTCCACGTATGAAATATTTCACCGTCTTTTTTCACAATTTCACGCTCATCCTTTCCAGGTTCTGAATCAACAACGAATTCGCTTGCGCGCTAGCTACAATCGTTGCAAAAATTTTCTTCATTTCCGGGAACTGGGTTAAGCCAAAAGTTTCTCGAGACGTTACCGCCTCCCCTCTGAGTTGAACAATCCACTCGAAGCTAGTTCGCGAGCGCAAGAAGTCCGCTAGACTCCTCGATGAATAATAAACACCCTCTTCCTCGGCTGCAACTGTACCAAACTTCCTATCTCTCTTTAGGTACACCCCTTTCCTCCCACAAAGAGAGAGCAGAGAGTTCCTATATCTCCTTAGGCATCTCTCACAAAAGAAGAGGAGAGAAACTTCCTAATTCTCTTTAGATACCTCCCATAAAGAGAGGAGAAAGGAAATTTATATCTCTCTTTGGGCACCCCCCACAAAGAAAAAGAAAAGAGAATCCTAATTCTCTTTAGGTAATCTCTACAAAGAAAGAGGAGGAAGACTTCTTAATTCTCTTTAGGCACCCTCTATAAAGAAAAGAGAGAGACTTCCTAAATCTCTTTAAGCACCCCCCACAAAGAAAGAGGGAGAGAAGCTTCCTAATTCTCTTTCGGTACCCCCTATAAAGAAAGAAGAGAAAGACTTCTTAATTCTCTTTAGGCACCCTCCATAAAAATAAAAGAGAGAGACTTCCTAATTCTCTTTAGGCATCTCCCACAAAGAAAGAAAAGAGAGGAAAAAAGGTTCCTATCTCTTCTTAGGCACTTCTCAGAAAGAAAAAAGAGAGAGACTTCTTAATTCTCGTTAGGCACCCCCCACAAAGAAACAGGAGAGAAACTTTCTAATTCTCTTTAGGTACCCCCTATAAAGAATGAAGAGAAAGACTTCTTAATTCTCTTTAGGCACCCTCCTTAAAAATAAAAGAGAGAGACTTCCTAATTCTCTTTAGGCATCTCCCACAAAGAAAGAAAAGAGAGGAAAAAAGGTTCCTATCTCTTCTTAGGCACTTCTCAGAAAGAAAAAAGAGAGAGACTTCTTAATTCTCGTTAGGCACCCCCCACAAAGAAACAGGAGAGAAACTTTCTAATTCTCTTTAGGTACCCCCTATAAAGAATGAAGAGAAAGACTTCTTAATTCTCTTTAGGCACCCTCCTTAAAAATAAAAGAGAGAGACTTCCTAATTCTCTTTAGGCATCTCCCACAAAGAAAGAAAAGAGAGGAAAAAAGGTTCCTATCTCTTCTTAGGCACTTCTCAGAAAGAAAAAAGAGAGAGACTTCTTGATTCTCGTTAGGCAGCCCTCGCAAAGAAAGAGCAGACTTCCTAATTCTCCTTAGGCACCCCTCGCAAAGAGAGAGATAGAGAGATAGAGACGAAGAGAACGGTACGAGGATAAAACGTTCGCGAAATAGTTCACGATGGCATAATTTACAGTTTGTGCCCGCCTGAACCGTGTTCTCATCAGCGCAACCGGCAAAGTATTTCGAGGTATGCGCAAGGGATCCGACGGGGGCGGGAGGATATAATGAGGGGCGTAATGACTAGGAATCGAGAAAACGCGGGCTGCTTTATCATGCTCGCAGCAAGAGGACTTAATTGTATTATTTCTGCGATGCGGAAAGTTGTTCGTCGCGGTTGTTCCGCGCTGCATAATTGCTAATCTCTCGACGCCGCTTGCGATTCCATTTTCATCTCCGTTGATTACCACAGGGAATTGTTCGTGGCAACGTACCGTTTCCTCTGCCTCGCTGATGCATGTGTGCTTCGTGCTGATATCTAAATAAGAAACGCTATTACATAGCTGCTGCCTTTCCGCTTTTCTCGTTTCGCGATCGAATTGTTCTGTCTGGTAAACATTTTAAACACTTCGGAGAATATAAGGGTTTTTAATTGGAAGGAATTGGATGCTCGTTGTTTTAAAATTCTTTGCTCGAGGATTCATAAAGATGTAGGAAAATGTTGTTTAAAAGATTATTTATTTATTTATCTATTTGTCGGGTAAACACCTTTTATATAGAAGTAACACAGTAAAAGTAAAAATAATTAAAAAATAAGTCTAAAAGAAGCACAATTACACACAAGCTTACACAGGAGGATACTTTGTTCTACATCATAAAAATGCAAAAGGAGACTGCGAAATACTGCAGTATTTATAACTAAAGATTCGTTGGCTCTAGCAATCTGATTGCCTCAGCTTTAAAACTATCTGAGGATAAATTGAAAAAGTTCAAGTCGGCAAGCGAGTTGGCTAGATTACAAATTCCGTTAAACGGATCAGTAGAATCAAAATTTGAAGTATAACTGGTCGATTTGAAAAGTGGATAATATCTTGAATCCCTGATAGGAACGGTAAAATTCATTAAAGCCGTAACCTGAGGATTACCTGAACCGTTAATGGCTTTAAGTAGGAAGCAGAGATCATGGATTTTTCTTCTATATTCCAGGGAACGCGTATTGAAGGAACGCAAAATTATAATATTATATTATAATCTAATAGTGTTTGCGAATATAAAATACCCGTTTTTCTTGTTGTTGCAAGCATTAATTCTTGCAGTATCAATTTTTAACCGACAAGAAAATTATTCGAAGATTCGATTTAGACATAAGTGGATTCAAATTTTGATTCGATAGCGTAGGTTACCGTTTACGATTAAACTGTTTAATAATCCTGGAGCTCCTGTGCGGATATTCGTATAGCTGCCCGTCCGTCCCATCTCCATCAAGCTTTCAAGCGATACTAATTTAACGAACAACTCTCAGCCGGTAACTGCAAGATACGTGTATGTACTTACGCTATGATTACTATGCACGGCCATGATCATTTCGGTGGTAGGTTAGTAGAGAACGTTTGCTGTGGAACGTGGGCGAACCGCAACGGACCGCTAAATAATTCTCTCGTTTCCTGGCCTAATTTCACCCGGAAGTTTCGCCTTATCCGCCGGATGTTATTACGATTACGTTGTTGTTACATCAACAATCTTGGAGCAAAGCGGAATGCTCGATATTCGATAGCATAGAAAGATCATCCAAATATCTTTCCTCTTCAAAAATTCATCGAATAAGCTTCTCTTTTATCGTCGAAGCATTTCCTCCAAGAATTTGTTTCACAGAAAATTGCAAAGACGTCTCTCATTTTGAAATATTTAAAAGGAAAGATAAATGAAAATACTCTGGAAGTACTCATACCTACATTAAAAGTTGGGATAAAATTATACGTCAATTCTTTGACTGCAGCGTGATATTTGCTTGTCGGCTGCACATCGTTATGTTCATTGACCAAAATACACATTTACCATTTGCAGTTGCTAGTTTAGTTTAGTAAAGTTGCAGTGCAGTTTAGTAAAATTATTGTATGAAAAATTTAGAAAGCGCATTGTAGAGGTGCCGAATTTGCCATAGCGTGAGAGAATGCATGAGAGTGAGGGTGAGTGTGTGTATGAGGCGTTCGTCGCGAATGTCGGTCCTGGCGGGTAGGTGCGTGGAAAGGAGCCTTCTCGAATGTTCGATGACGGTTTACTCTAATGGGTAAAAAGAACGCCTTCTCGAACATTCGATGATGGCAAACCCCCCACCACCTGTGCTAATGCATATAAAAAGAGATGCATGCCCGCCGGCCGACATTCGTTAGAGATTCATTAGGCGACATTCGACGACGCGATTAAATGTAATTTATCAGATTAATATAAGCCTGCGTGTACCTGTCCTACAGTATATGTATACAGGCATTTTGTATGGATTGATAGACATGCGAGGACGTATATATACGCCTTTAGCAGTCAAAAGGTTAACTGGAAGAGGATTAAAAAATACGGTATTTCTCGTGAGAAAATTCCCCGAAGAAAGGAGAGACTCGAAAGCAGGACGAGTCGGAGGAAGGAAACAGAGGATAAAGAGTTGGAGACATAAGTATGAGAAGTTGCTCTGGATAATAACCGAGTGGTGCAGCTGAATTGCCTCGAATGTGATAATACTCGACGTTGGACCGGAGGCGGATCCGGTATCACGTCACGCTCGCGTATATCGTGGTTGCGCCAGACCTCAGAAGATCGCGTGTTTCCTGCGAGATCCTTGATGGATCCCAGTCTGGAAAAATCTGCTGTCGGCTCACGCTGTCTGCTTGCCATCGTCGAAGTGGATCGACTGTTTTCAAGGCGATCGTTTCTGAGTCGTCCTTTTTCTGAGTCTCTTCTTCGCATATCGGCTCTTTTAATTTAAAACCGTGTAACTGAAATTGCACGAAGGTTGTTCGGGCGAAATTCTAGTAACAGTCATGACTTCGAGGTCGTCGTTAATACGTGTTGTATGTGTACTTCTCACGTTACTCTGGGGTAGTTGCACGCACGCTGAGACGCCAAACTAACGTTGCGCGAGCTTATTAACCCTTTGCGCTCGAAAGCTGACTGTTAGCTGTGTCTAACAATATTAATTTCAAAGATTTTCAAGTGCACAATATTTATTAAGATTCGCTTATATTAAACTTGATTCAGTTTAGTTAAGTCGTATAACTAAAATTTACACATCTGATTATTTAACCTCTGGGTCTGATTAATAAACAAAGTAACTAAAATTCGAAAATTTGTGAAACTATCATTTGGCGACTAATAGGCGCCTCTCGAGCGCAAAGGGTTAACCCGATAATACTAACTTCAAAGATTTCCAAGTGTGAAATATTTGACAAGATTTACTCGTATCGAATTTTATTTGGTTTTGTTAAGTAATATACTAAAATTTACTTATACGACTGTTTAACCCTTTGAGTTTAAAAATTTGCCAAATTATCATTTGGTGACTGACAATCACCTTTCGAGTACAGAGGGTTAATAGTTGAAATTAATGTTCTTTACCATTTGTTTAAAATTTTTTTTATTTCAAGAAAGATTCTGTGCAACTTAGGTTTTTATTAAAATCGTGTGCCTCGAAGAGTTAAAGCCTCCGTTCGATTGACCTACCTTCACGAATCACCGGAAGTCCAACAATTCAAACGATACTTCGAACCGAATGTTGCATCGCGGCACATTCCTGGCAAACGTGAACGTCCTCGCGGAAACACACTCGTTACCGCGTTGCTCCGAAAATGGCTCTTTGACTTCAATTTTCACGCGGCTGTCTTGAATGAGCCATTAGCCGCCGACACGCGTGCCTCCTTCGGACAGACAGTATGACGCTTCTGTGCGGCGCGCGTTTCTGTGACCGCCGAAAATAGCCAACGTTACGCGTGTCGTCGTCGTCCTCTCGTGAACGCTTTAAGCCCGATTCACACGGAACACTGATGTGTTTAAGCATCCAGCCGTCAATTATTTCGCTTCCTTAATGTTGAAACAGTGAACTGAAAGTTATACAAATTATATTGCGTATATTATTGTTGGAAATTCGTATCCTAACGAATAAACAAAAATCAATCGCCTCGAAGAAATATTTATGTAAGGTCGAGCTCTATCGGCTGAGGAGGTTCCAGGAACGGGTCAAGTGGTTTTCCTTACCACGCTGTGCGTAACAATTAGAGGACCCTAACGAACTGTGTCCTTTAGCCTTTTTCTATTCATTCGAGTCTTGCCTCTCGCTGTGTAGAGATCAGGTTCAGAAAGCGATATACCTTCCCTTAGAAATAAAGTTTAGTAAATTCTTAAGTGAACAGTTATCATTATTTTATTCCTTTCAATCCATAATCTCCAATAATTGTTAACCCTTTTGCGGACGAGTGTCGGATATATCCGCCCAACTCTCGCGCTGCGGCTGGCGTTTGTCTGTCGTAAACGACACGTATAAGATACGCATGGGTATACTAGCCTAAGAAGTCAAGTTGGCCTAAATTTGTTTGTTTATGATTTTGTTAGATTTTATGAAAAACTTATTTAAATACAGCATTAGTTTTTACAACACAAATGTGCGACGTAACTATTTTCTTTACTGCTCCGTCCGCAAAGGGTTAACACTAGGTTTACCAGATTATTTCGGACTTTACGAGCAAAAATTGGAAAAAAAAATTTCTAATCCTTTAGCTCCTTCGTTCTGCATCTTAACATATTTATACCTTCTAAATTGTCAGATGTAGCTTGGATTCTTGGAAGGAACCCTGCAGAAAGTATGATACGTTAAGAGAAAGCTGGTTTTCAGTTCATTTTTGCTTCGTAATGTTTCTGTATTCAATTTCTAACAAAAAGAAAGAAAACTGCTTCCGTTGGTACGAAGTTCACGATGAGTAATGATTCTTGCACGCAGATTATCACGGGCTGATTCGTTTACGAGTTGTCTCGTATATGGGATTAGGTTCCGTAAGGTTTGCAGCATCCTCTAACGGGAGACCTCAGATGTAATTAAACGCATCCACTGCAGACCAATTAAGTTTACTCGTAATTGCGTCCGCCTCCTTTGAGAATGCTCGCATGGAGATGAGAGCGCGACGAGGTTGCAAAATGTCACGTGTGGATGAAATGTTAAAGAAGGGCTACAGCTTGTTCGTTACGTTAACGTTAATCGCGTTGAAGGATTGTTCGCGATAAAAAATACGCTACATTTTATGAAGAACGTGTTATTACGTGTTTCCATAAATAAAAGCAATCGTTAACTTAAACATTTCCGATTGACGCTTAGTCAATCAAATGAGGAGATCTCCCATTTTTTCCTCGACGAAGCGCTGTCATTGATTCTACTTACTTTTGTTATTAGTTTGTCTTGAGCTAGTGTTGAATTTATTAACCCTTAGCACCCCGTGCATTTTTTTTCTTCATATGCAAGAGTCCCTTTTTCAGACAATTCTGATTTCTTCGTAGAAGATACGTCTTTAGCATCGCTCAGCTTTGGCCCAGCGTTAAGCATTAACTTGGAATAAGTGGAGTACAATGTTTTTACTTATTTTCTGTCTCTTATTAATTTTATTATAATTGTATCGAGAGATTCCATCAGCTGTCAACACGATTCGAGTTCCTGTTACTTTGCGTCTCCCGTGGAAAGGTGGTCGGGGCGAGCCTCGATGGAGATTCTATCGAGTCATCCTTCGAAACGCGGAGTATTCGAGGCACGCTTCGGGACAAAGGGCTACTTTCGATAGGAGGATAACGATTGACACGATCAATGGGAAGATCGACGATCGTTCGCGGGCGTTGAATGAATACCGATAAAAGGGACTCGCTTCGATCGAACTCATCGACGGTGTTCAGTTAAAAACCTGACCGTTCGACTGTATCTCTCGACGGTGATCGAGATACCGCGCGGAACGATGCGTTCTCGACAGATCGATCGATGATCAATGATCCGTGTCGATCAGAATATCCCGAGCACCGATGATAGATAAGAATAATAGCAGCGTTCGAGTTGTTATTACTGATAATAGGAATAGATGCGACGGTGTTGTCGGTGGAAAAAGTGGTTGTAATCGTGTAGCGATCGGCTTGAAATTGATATGAATTGGTTAGGGATTGTATAATGTGTTATTATAGATTCTATATCCAGTGCTAATAATAATAAATATATTGAATATCAGACATTAAAAAACATTAGTAGGTAATAAAAAATAAGAAAATGTACAGCGTGGAAGTAAGTACAGGATAAACGGTGTATTATTAATTGTAATAATAATAATAATAATATAAAAGCTCGATGTGTACAATTTATCGGCTATCAGACATTAAAAAACATTAGTAGGTAATAAAAAATAAGAAAATGTACAGCGTGGAAGTAAGTACAGGATAAACGGTGTATTATTAATTGTAATAATAATAATAATAATAATAATATAAAAGCTCAATGTGTACAATTTATCGGTTATACACCAAGCTTAATCCTGTTCCTTGCTAATTTATTTGTTTTATTTATAAATGAACGTAGCCGCTTGAGTACATTATATAATACATAAATGTAAGATAATAGAAAATTAAAATAAGAGAGATAGAGAGAGAGAAAGAAAAAGAATAAAATAAAATAATATTATATGAAAGGACGCAAAATATAAGAGAAACACGCATGGGATGGTACTAACTAAAATAGTGATTCTTATGGTATAATATTACAGATAATATGGAAAATGTAAGGATATGAAAAATGTGAAAAATTACTGACTAGTAAGTCTTTTCATTTATTTTTTAAAGATATTTAATGAAGCTAAGAGATATAGTCTATTTGGTTTTGGAACGTGTTCGAGTCGTTGATAATACGATTAATCGGATCGATCGATCCGTATGAAGATTTTTATTATAAATCTTTTGAATACCAATAACGCAAAGCGTAAATATTATTATTATTCAGTGTGTCCATTTTATAAGGATCTATACGATAAACATAATTTCAAACTCTGTGAGTGGTTTTTCAATAAAAAGTAACGGTAACACGAAAGCTCCACGGTCGAGCAGCGCGCGGTTATGAATTTCAATGGGACACGATGTAGGTAATGCGACCAATTTGCATTCGTCAACGCGTCGCGTGAAACGGCGCTATTTTTAGAGAGGCTAGAACATCAGATCTCAATATCACCGTGTCGTCTCGAAACGTTCTGTATTCTCAAACAAAGTCCTTAAGAAAACAGCTTAACTTAATTCTCAGCACGAATCTAGGTGAACGAGTGAAAGTTTTGCGCGACTTTGAAACTGATGCTTATTAGTAATAATTTCAATCTCGTTCGAGCCTACCTCTCCATCGCGGATCATTATATTTTATTTTATTTTATTTATTTACAGGCAAATACCCATTAACTCCACCATTGCACCATAATTTTATAATCGCGTAAGCATCTTAAAAGCTATAAAACTTCGTTTCTTTTTCTTCTTCTTTTTTCCTTTTCTGTTTCCTTTTTTGCTTGTATCACGTGCAATTTATGTTTATATCATTATATATAAAAAGGGCTTCCAGCCCGTTCACAAACAAAATAATAATAATTAGTATTAGGTGACATGAAAACAGGGAAGAGCGAACAAGGTGACGGCGAGTACACTCGATAGGAAGATCGAAGTATTAAAAAGCAAAATGACAGGATAAAAAGACAGATATAACATATAAACATAGTAAAATTAAATTATGAGAATAAGCATCAAATATATTGATGCTTATTTGAATACATTTATGCTTATATCCGAACACATATTATTCCCACTCTACCAATGCAAATACCTGTTCGTTCCATGTGATCTTGAATCCCATGAATCTCCTCGCGATACAGTCTTTCGTAAAAAGCTGAGCAAAAGCAACTCATCGCCGTCTTCGCTTCCTCTCTTCTGAAAGACAACACACAAAGGGTGGATCCACAGTGGACACCGTGATATCCATGCTCGACACCGTTCACGCAATAAATCCCTGTATTTGTCGTACGTGGTATCTGATCGGTGTATCCAGAGGGGCGAGGGATGATCCCTGGATAGACGTAAACAATGGCCAGGTCGGGGGTTCGCCATTATTACGACGTATCGTCGCGGCTTCGAGGACTGGTTTACGTACTCATGGCGAACGGTGACTCAGCCGTGGAATGCCGCACACGCGCCCTGCCTTGATTGCCTATCAGACTCCTCTATAAATAATACGACACACCTACGTGCGTGTGTGCACGTCTCTACGTGGTAGCACCGGCCAGGGATGGGATTTAATTTAATTTAATTAATTAATTTAGTTATTTGTTTATTGGAAAAACCTTTTCGAGTGCATAAAGGTACACTACATTACTTCGAATATGCTATAACTATGTAAACACTTGTATATGTACAATCCTTATGTAGCTAAATAATCCATGAAGGTTTGAATTGAATTGAAATTTAAAGTTAGTATGGGTAGGAAAGAAGTCAATATATTTACAGTAAACGTGAATATTTTTTAGAATAGTGTTAAGACAATTATTAGTATGTGATCAAGTCGATATAATTGATTCGTAGATTCCGAACGAACGATCGATCGAAACTTCGAGGTCGGCCACGCGTTCGCAACGGTTTCCGGTTTAGGTTAGATGATCAAGGGCTGGTCGATCGAAACCGTTTCTTTTTTTTTCAATGAATCGCTACGAGTTTATCGACAAAGTGGTGACAAGGGGGAAGAGAAGTGTCTTTTGGGCTAGCGTCACCCGTCGTGTATAGGTGGCATCTTGTGGCCGGTGACTATAGTCACCCGTAATAGCAAAAGGGTTAATAATTGAAATAATAAGGCTTTGAACGGCGGTTTGACCCCATCGCTATGTCCAGAACTACGGAAGCCAGGTCTTTCGCGTGCCCCAAGGTGTCGAGGAGGGAGAACACGCGGAGGCGGTGCGTGTAGCAGCTCGCAAAGGCGGCGCACACATTCCTGTATTCGTAACCGTGGCAAAATTGCCGTTAATTAATTCCATCGCGGGTATTCCAGCGGATGAACGGCCGCTGAAGGAAATCCGATCACGTCTGTGACTTGTCGGACGCGAGCGTTCCGTTGAATCACGGCGAAACGAGGATCGCGTTGACCGGGGGGAGACCTTGCGTGCGATCTTCAGAAGAAACGTTTATCCTCGTATCAGGAACGGGAATATTGCGTTTCCCGTGCGTGAACGAACGAGAGTCAACGTGACTCGTAGGCGGCAGCTATTTTCTGAAGCACAGAGATACGTGGTTGCTGATTAGCGCTGCTTTTGCTCGCGCTGTTCGCGCAGAATCGCGGTTACGCGTGTCGAAGGAACTGGAATTTTAATTACGAACTCGAGATCGATACTGTAAACGGGATACGATAATTTTAGATCAGATCTCTAATTCTTGGCATGTTGAATCTGAAATCAGTTGAGTCTCGTAGAGAACTATTTTCGACTTATCTTTTCTGTTCAAAATCATAAATTATCAAATCGACTGTAGGCAGCTTTTAGCGAGTACAAATTTTCATACTCCCTGGAGATCTTTCAGGTTTACTTGCACTTTCGTTCCAAAGACCTACACCTCTCGCTTCCTTAATTCTAACTCAAATACTCTATATCTCTCGACTTTTTCAATGTATCTTTCTCTAAATTTCGTTGTCAGCTAAACAACCTCTTGTAATCCTGCTTCTACTTAAGCATTATGAAGGTGGGATTTAACTCAAGAATAATCCTGCGTATACTTGTTTCAAGCGAAAATAAACTTATTGCGGCGTCTTAAGTTAACGTGCATTGAATTACTCGAAGTACTTTTTACAGAATACACGTTTCCACTTAATAAGCTGTTAAATTCGTTTAAGCCGAAGAGAGTCAACGGATCGAGGAAGAATCCGGTTAATAGGTTGAACAGGATCAAGGATAAACACGAATGTTCCTCGAGCAACGAAAGCGTCGATTCAGTGAAATAGTTCTGGCCCATTGGTATCCGTTCCGATCGAGAAGAAAACGTGGATCGCGATGGATCAGCGGAGGATCCACGGGGCACGAGGATCGGTATCGGTGAATCTGAAATTCCCCGAGCGGCTTCGCTTGTTCCTTTCATCGTTTGCTCGTCGCTTGGCGCACCTAAATGCAGAATCCTGGAGAATCGCGGCAGAGAACGAGCCTTTCGCTTCTTCTCTTTCATTTCCTCGCGAGAGAATCCTGCGAGATTGGAAGCGAGATTCCTCGAGCCTCTAATGCCTCTCGCTGGCCCCTACTCCCGGCGATCGTAATTCGAAGTCGAACACGCGAGGGTTACTCTTCGTTTCCCTGGCTGGGAACGCGAGATCGATCGAGAAACCGAGCCGGGAGGATCGTGAGTGAATAATGGACCGATTTCCGGCCGGCTTCCGGGGCGTTCGAGGTGTAACAGAAAGAGAAGAGTATCGTGAGAATGAAAACGATCTCCTATGGGATCTTTATTTTGTCGCTCGATCATTTATGGAGCGTCTTGGCTAGTCTCCTGCTAATCGATATTTTCTTTTGTAAAATAAAGAACGTCTTACTCGTTCTATTTCTTGGAATGGGGAAATCTCCCATTTTTCCCTCTGCCATTGATTCTATTTACTTCTGTTATTAGTTAGTCTTCAACTAGTGTTGTTCACAGTTCATCAAATGTATTTTCTGCTCTTCCAAAGTACAATTTTTAATAAATACAACACTAGTTCTAAACTAAATAATAGCAAAAATAAATAGAACCAATGGCAAAGGAAAGAACAGGAGATTTCTCCATTCGGTTGGCTGAGTGTTAAGAGGAGCCGATGAAAGATACTTTAAAAAGACTTTGTCGGTGTAAGTTTCGATCAGACTTCGATTTCACGTAATATTCGCCGGTGTTTTGACGATCGACAACATCAAACGAGACTCTCAATTCGCGCCAAAAATATGAAACGTATCACCGTTAAACCAGTCTTGAAGGATCCCTCCTTTTGGTCATTCCCAAAAAATCGACGACCGTCCTGGGAAATATTTTACATGGCACGTTCGCCAATGCATTCGCGAGTACTTTCTCTGAAATTCGTGGCCAACCATCGCGAGGCGGTTTCCATTTCGAAAAGCAGCCGCGCGATTTCGGGGAGCCGGAAAAGATCTCGGAGAGAAAGCGGCTCGAGTTCGATCCGGTGGCTGCGTGCGAGGCACGGGGCCTGGAAGCCCGGCCTGGTAAGGCCCGCGACACGTTTCGAGTTCGATCTCAACCACTTCGACGTGGCGCTCATCGGCTTCGAAACCTTGCCCACAACCGGCACTCGCCATCCGTACGCTGTTTCGTGCATCGACAGTGAATTCGTCTTGCTCTTTTACAGATCTGTGATGAGGAAAGCTTTGAAGCACTGAAAGCTTGTTTTACATTACAGACAGCATCACTTGTAATGTAAACCAACATATTTCTGATATTTCTGAATGTTCACAAATGCTCACACAGGTATCATCCTGGTATGCAATAATTCGAAGTAACTTATTAGGTGAATGTACACACTGCAATTGTTAAGGGTCGACCATCGCATATCCCCTGGATTAGAGCCTAATTCACTCGGGTGACCACCACCCTTCTACCAGTGAATTTCCTCCACTGACTTTTCCTCCACTTTACGATTGTCCACTTCCCTCTCCCACTTCCTATTTTCCAAACCCTTAAAAGGCGCTCGGCCTTCGCCCACGGGCAGAAACAAAAAGAAGCAAAGGAAACGAAGAAGTTTACTAGTAATTCACAAATCGCGTCACTCTGGGAGTAAGAGTCAAGGTAATCGTCAAGGAAGGGACACCATCGCGAGAGGTCGATACAGCAATTGCAGAGTGTTGAAGCCGTCCCTGCGAAGGCCAGGGTATTTATAAATGCAAGGGTTTTGGATGTTGGCCTGGGTCACATTTTATCTGCATGGTGGCCTGTGGCCCAGTGTGTGTGTCATTGCGACGAGGTTTTTCAGATGTTTCTTTCCTTCCGTTGGGGGGTTCCTAGCTTACGTTGCCCTCACCCACGGTTGTCTCGAGGCAGTTGTTTTTCGAGTCGAATGACTGCAGGGCGATGCTTTTTTTGTCGCGGGTGTCAGTCCTAAACGAGCAATTGAAACAGTCGGCTGCGCCAACCTCGTGCCTGAGTTAGCTTTGCAAAATAACATTCGCTCGAATCAACTGTCTTATTTAACACAGAGATAGGGTAAAAGTTTTTGGCTGTCGACTATAGTCGACGTTCGGTTGCGCGCGTTCATCTATGCCTGTCGAGTATAGTCGACGGTCGTACCGAAGTGGTTAACGAGGAGGAACGCCAGGCGCAGGTTCTCGTCGTAAATCATCCGCGGTTCACGCTTATCTGCCTTGTTATATCTGCCTAGCAGAAGTGGTCCGTGCTCGGGCCGACCTTTACCGGAGCGCCACGGATCGGACTGTCACAGTGGACACGGGTACGATTCAGCACGGGGATGAAGAACGACCGTTGGCATCGGACGTTCTCGTTCTCGTGATTGGGAACGGGATCGAACGCGTTAACACGTTTTACGGCCGCGAGAAATGCTCCCCCGACACAGGGCGATCTTTCATCTCGCGTGACTCGGTTGTGGCTCTCGAAGGCCGAACATCACTTTCTATTGTATTCGAAGGGGTCATTCGAGCATTTTCAGGTGAAGATCGGCTGGGATTGCTCGGGAAGTGTTGAAGACTGGCCCGGATTTTAGCGGCAAAGCGAATTTTAATGGGGATTTCGTTGATGTGTTTGAGATAGAATGGGATATGAAAATTCTGGTTTCAAATAGGATGGGTGTTCCGTAAACAGTATCCTTCATCTTTTAAATTATTGTAGGGAAAAGGATAAGGGATTAATTATAGATACCGTTTCACTGTACTGTAAAAACCATTAATATAGATAAGTAGTTGATCACGTATGCAGGTTACAATATTCTGGAAATTGATTTATGAAATACATTACATAAAGGAGACGGACACTTAATTAGGGCATTTAAGATCTTAAAAAGAAATAATAAATCAGCTGTCCCTCTTCTAGATGTTAAAGGTGCAAGATTGAAATTAAGCATATTTAATGTATTCTAATCTTATCAAATAAATAGATAAATATTTGGTAGAGAATATTTTTTGTTTGGTGATGAATTTCGTTTGAACGCGAAAAAAGATTAGGCGATTTACCTAATTCTCTCCTTTGTAAAACCACCAGAACACATGTTTCCGTAGGTGGTCCAAAACTTTTGCATAGTACCCAACATTCATGCCCGCACGCATTGCTGGCGGATACAAAATTTATGCAATCTTGTCGCATAACGCAGAAGATACCTTTCGAATGGTCGATTTCAAGGCTATCCTTCGACTCGTCGAAACGAGGTTCGTTCGTGGCCAGAACGTCCATCCAGTGATACTTTACAAGCAATTTGGAGCGCGTTGGGCTCGATTCCGTGGCCGCGACGATCGATATCGGTTTGCGATCCGTCGATCCGGATTTCGAGCGGATCTCCGGCTCGCGTAAATCGCTGCGGGCTCGTAAATACGTGACGTGTGCCGTATGAAAATTGCCTTTGGTCCGCTCTTGTGTTTCCGTTTCGCGATTCCCGCCCCTGCGTGTTCCTCCTCCTCCTCCTCCTCTTCTCTACCCCGTTCCTCTAGAGATAGCAAGGGCTATTAGCACACGGTATTTATGTATGTACGCGTGTTTGGCCGTATGCAGAGCTGAAAGTTGTTCCAATACGGTTGAACTAATTGGAGTTTAGTGTGGAACCACGGCGATTTTGGGAGATTAGAGGGAACTGTTATTATAGGAACTTGCGAAACGTTCAGTAGGTATCTAGAGAGTGGTGGAACGTTTTATTTTTGTGGAAGTTTGGAAGCTACGCGTTGGCCAAGGATTTTTTTGTTCGTATTTTTTTTTATTATTATTTATTAATATGGATAAGGAAATCTTTGTTAGAAACAGAGAAAAATTTTAGAATAATGGTCGACGGACAAGCTAAACTTATAACGAGAGAATTGCAATAACGATTAGCAAACACAATTCACCTCGAAGGAATTATGAATTTTATTTTTATACGTTATTTTCTAGATAATTTTTGTTATATGTCACGTGTTAAAAGATTTATCTCGCATAAATTACTGAACACGGTACAGTAACGGATAAAAGTTTAAGACCAACGAGTCAACGAAATTAATCTAATTTATAAGGAATAGCATGATAAATTAAATTCGTATTCTGTGCTAATCAATAAATTATGTTAAACCATAATAATAATAAAAATGAATGTACAGACAATATTCGCAGACCATCAAACTATTTTCTACAATGTCCTCTCGTCTTTAACTTTTGTCCGTTGCTGTACGCGCAAAACAGTCGGTAGAAAAACTGCGGTCTTCACGTGGAAACTGCTTTACTCGGTAACTTTGCAAGGTAACGATGATTTACTCGCTGTTTCGCGTTACTTTTTTTGATCGGAACGACGTTAACGGTGGGAAAAGTTCGGCGTGGCATTCGCGTCCTGTACAGGCTGGCGGGGATGTTAATTAACGAGTCGAACCACGGTGATTCGAGTCATTTTAGTAAGTCGTGAGGAGGGTTTCCGGTAACGTGGGCAACGATCGAAAGGTGAAAATCACGCGGCGTGTAAGATCGTGTTTCGGTTGTCCAATTAACACAGCAGCGTGTGGTCGCAGGCATTATCGTGAAATGAAACGGGGGCTTCGAATAGCGCTCCTCTATGTTTAACGAGAATAGTCGGCCTCTGTTCATTAATTAGCGTTCCACGATCACGTGGGTCGTCGGTCGTTGTTCCCTTTTCTACATCAGATTCGCCTATGTCCCAACAGCTCGAACTTTGTAAGCGCTACAGCCTGTAAAAGTTGGCGAGGGTCAAGAAGAAGGAACAGAATTTAATCTTAGATTCATAAACACTCGGCTCACAGACCGCGCAAAATATGTAAACACCTGTAACTTATAAAGTAAAAGATGAGCTTCGATTACTCGAAATAACTATTACGTTCATTTTCATATCAGAAAATTAATGATTAATTGTAGGCCATAGGAATCTCAAATTCTCAGCTATAATGCGTGAACAATCAAAAACAAAGATAGAGTATCATTAGTCGGAAGGCGTTACGTGTCTCGTGCGTCAGCCGCGAATTAATCATGTAATTGAATAGTGTGTGTAGAGAGAGAGAGACAGAGAGAGAGAGATATATATAAATAATCTACTCTTATATTTCGTACCGCCTCATCTTATTAAATATATTTCTGTTCGTTTTGTTACTGCATTTGTAATTCCACGTGCTTGTCGTTTCAATCCCACATTAATAAAAACTTTTCAGATTTAACGCGTATTTTATTATTCCTTGTATTCTATAAAACTAAAATCATCAATATATTTAATATGTTTGTCTGAAAAACGAATATTTATGAATGGTGTATGTCCCTTGCATGTTTATGAAGTTAGACTACACGAGGGAGGGGGTTGATTAATTACCTGAGTGGTGCGCTGTTCTAGCGAAGCTTGGTCAGGTCAACGGGTCCTTTCTTGGTCCTTTATTTTTCCGTTTAATAATAACTTATTCATAACTTAAACTAACGTTCGGATGGAACAAAGAGAGTAATCGATTTTTCAACGTTTCTATAGACAAAGTCGATCGATGCGATCGTTCTACCAAACAAACGAGATTCAGCCTGCGAACGGCATCGGTTCTTCTGCCTTTCGCGTTATCGCCGTTCCTAAAATGCACGATTCGAAAGAGGGACCGGCGAACACGGTTATTCGCTCCGCGTTCGGTCGGTCTTCCAAGCTCGTTCGATAAATAGCAGAGTGCAGCAGAGTAAATCTTTGCTTCTGGAGTCGCTTCTTCCCGCCGCGCTGCACGGCTCGTAGAATCGCGTAGAACTCGCTTACATGCACACGTATGATGCATATCGTGGCGCAAATGCATCGGGAGATCGCGTCGATAAAAGAGTCGATCTCGATCGCGGCGAGGACAACGCCCACGTTTTCCGTTTTCGTGTTTGTTGGAACGCTTTTAAAATTGGATGTCGAATAAATTTCTCGTTCTCAAAATCGTTGCAAGCGAAGATTCAATTGGAAATCGTATTTCATAAAGGAAATTTTACTGGACAATACGTACATAAATAATAATAATAAACTATACGTATATAAAGATATGTTCTGACTAACTGACTGATTCATCATCGCAGAGCCTAAGCTACTGAAGCTAGAAACATGAAATTTGGACAGTGGGTTCCTTTTATGACGTAGGCAGTCACTGAGGAAGGATTTTTTGATATTTCACCTCTAAGGGGGTTAAATACCCTCTCAAGCGCAAAGGGTTAATTCACGCTCATCGTAAGTTTTGTTTTTGTCCTTTTTATCGTTGAAAAAGTGGGTTCTTGCCCGTATATAAATAAATAAATAAATAAATAAAGTTAGCGTGTCATTGCGGAAACGATTTTCAGCATTTCAGATTTCTATCGCTAGATGTTATTAACTACACGAAGGAAGGAAATTTGGCGTTGCGACACAATTGTATAATTGTGTTTTTAATTGAGCTGCTCGCGACAGAAAGGATCTCGTTTGGCAGTAATTAAAAGCCGCGCTTTTGAAGCTGTAATTAAGTGAAATGTAAATTTTGCATTGTGCTTCTCCCAATGGTTCGTCGTTTGTCGCTGCTGCTCGTTGCAGCATTTGGTTTCATTTACAATACCACCGTATATTTATCTCAAACCTGTATTGTTGTATACAGTTCACCCTAAGTGTTTGTTTAAAAACTATAAAGACAATAGAGTAATTATATCTGAAGCATAGTTCTCAACTTGGCTAGTAAAATTTAGATTGAATGTTATACTTGCACATTAGAGTACATTAGTACGTGCTTTATTGACAGCTTTCTACATATATCAAACATATGCTTGCCTTATTTAAAGCGAGGTTAAGAAAACAAGATTAAACTATATCAATATTTATTACAAATTGTAGAAGCAAATATTTGTTCTACTTGACTTTTAATTTTTTGGTACATTACAACTATTGCATTTTTATCATATTTATTTATTTATTTATTTATTTGAATTTACGGTCAAAACCCTAGTTTTTGTAAGAGTGATATAAAGATATGTACATACAAAGTTCCGTATAGTGATAGAGCATATGAAAAAAAATAAAAAATACAATTAAAATCAACATTACCTTATGATAAGTTATATTAGAATACATTGAATAAAGTTAAATTAAATTGTATTGTGATATTGCGATAACACGATTATAAGTGGCCTTTAAAAGTTTGAACAGTTCAATTTTAAAATTAGCAATATTACTATTAAAAAAGTTTACTTTCAAGAAGTGGCAGTTAGCTAGATTATAAACTCTAGTTATAGGGTTGGGTAATATGTGACGATAATCCAGGGTCCCAAAACATTTCTGTTATTATCTAGACAAATCAAAGAAATTCGTTTGTTTCGTCTAAAACTAACTCCCACCCGTTTCTACCCCAACAAATTTGTCCCTAGTCGACGGACACCCTCCGTTGGTCACTTCCTGTTCGTTGATATGCACGAGGAGAGGGGAACAGCTAGGCCGAACAAATCGATATTCTGATAGCGATCGATGTTCGAGTTCGACAGAAGCTAAAGGGGTGTCTCCCAGCAGTGTTTTTCGGGGTTTCTAGGCTGTCGGAGGTTCTATTTTGAATCGCACCGGGCCAATTACGTTCTCGCCGGCAATCTGGAGCCGCGTAACGAAATAACTGGTTCGCTCCAATTGCCGTGGCGCGATTAATCCTACGTTTCACCCTCGAACTTGCGCGGATCCGCCTCGAGGGCGAGCAGCACTCGCTAGCGGACGACTCTTGTCCTCTCTGGGCTGGATTCCTCGGGGCTACTCGCGATGACTCGGTTCGGTCTTTATTCCAAAGCAATTCGATTTTCCTCGACCATTATGAGCGGAAAATTGGAGACAGTGTCGGCGAATCGCGAACGAGAAAATTGACAGGGAATTGGGTTTCCAGTGGAGAGAGATGGGGTGGAAATTTATGAAAAATTCAAGGAGAACCTTCGATGGGATTTCACGGGTCGGAGGGAGAACCTAGGTGGTGAATTTTAACGTTAATGATCGGTAATGGTGTTACTGTTCGTGGAGACTGTGATTTATAGAAGAAGACTGATTTTATAATTTTAATTAAAGCTCTCTTTGGTTTTTGACGAAATTTTTGTTTCTATTTCTGGGAAGGGAAAACGCGGCTGGCAAGATAATTCGTTCGATCGACTATGGATATTTCACTTGAGGCATATACAGTAGCGAACAAAAGTTCAAGACGACAGGAAAATGTAAAACATAATTTTATGGTTTGCAAATGTTGTTTATCTATTCATTTTTGTTGTCATTATGGTAGAACATTATTTATTGATTAGCATAGAATAGAAATTTTATTTATACTGTTATTTCTTATTAATTACTTTATTTATTTTCTTTGACCCTTTGATCTTAAACTTTCATCCGCTAGTGTAGTCGCGATTACAAGATTAATCGTTGAACGGAAAACTTGGTGGTTTTAGCCATCCTTTCGCGTACGTAACGATTTCTTGCCAACTCCGTTACAAGTCCAACATAGAAAGAATCATCCAAATATTTACTCACCCTTTTCGCTCTAACATCGGTTTATTCTGCTTCGTCGGCTTGCTTACTCTCCTGTGAGCTTTTATTTTTTTTTCCCCCCCTCTCGAGTGCATCTCTTCGTATCCTGTCATTCGTCAACGAGAACGCACGTTCATTCCGGACAATCAAAACGTTTCATAAATCGTTATTCTATACCGTAAACAAAATTTCCCAACCCCATGATATCTATCGAAGCCTATCAGTCAAACTATCTTTTTTAATCCGTATCGATGTTAAAATTTACGTCTCATAAAGAGAAAATCGATATCCACGAGCAAATATCGAGAACACATTCGTGGAACGGATGAAATGTATGTATAATTTTGGAAACGCGATTGAAGGAATATGTTTCACCTTTCAAATATTATAAATATTAAGATAATCTGGTCTACGACAGAATATCAATATAAAATTGAAAGAAAAGATCGTGTTAGTTAAGTTGAAAAGCGTCTCAAAGAAATATCTACGTTTCACATTCCAAATAATACAAACTTTAAAACACCTAATCCACGGTAAAATACCAATATAAAATTCAAGGGAAAGATCGTGTTAGTTAAGTTGAGAAGCGTCTCAAAGAAATATCTACGTTTCACATTCCAAATATTAGAAACTTTAAAACACCTAATCCACGATAAAATACCAATATAAAATTCAAGGGAAAGATCGTGTTAGTTAAGTTGAGAAGCGTCTCAAAAAAATATCTACGTTTCACATTCCAAATATTTCAAACTTTAAAACACCTAATCCACGGTAAAATACCAATATAAAATTCAAAGTAAACCTCATGTTAAAATGAGACTTGTGTCTACTGGATCATCGTGAAATCAAAATTTTCACGAACGTAAACCAATATAAAACAACAACGTACCGACTATTTTTTCCAGCATAATCCATGCTTTCTCGGGTCTTCATCATTTTCTCCCTTTTGTGCGAAAAATTTATCGTCCCACCCTCCTTTTCTCCCGCTTCTCCGATAAACGTAACTTCACCAGACCAGAATACGCCCCATAATCGTCTTACCACTGCCGCGGGACGTTTTCGGAAACCCCCTCCACCCCTTATCTTGGGATATTATCGAAGCTCTCGGTCCGCATGAATATATATAGGGTGGTTCCTCTCGCGCAAAATCATCGGGCCGCGCCGCGGATAATCTCGTCCGAGCGGCTATTCCGACCGTCAAAATTGGCCCGCCAGCCTTTCTTCACCAGCTCACAATCTGTCAGGGGGATGACTTTTTGTCGCCCGCTGGAAGAAAGGATTCCGGATTCGGGCGGACCGAGATTTGCTTTCGAGCGCGCTCGTCCCAGCGGAGGGACTTTTTGCTCCGGAGATTGGAACGGATTGATTCGTTCCTTTTTTTGTGGTTCGTGGATCAATGTCGTGGGATTAATTTACTGATACCGTCGAGGGATAGTAATAGGCTAATTTTTTACGTTTCTATCTTCAAATATCTATAACAACCGACGACAATTTTCTTTTAATTCTTCGTACATCATCTTAAAATTAAACATATTCCATATCTTGATATCTTTTTGTTCGGGAATATAGTACCGTGGAAGAATTTTTTCTTGCCAGCGAGTGAAACGGGTTTGATTCGTTCATCGTGTGATTTATACAACTAATTCGTAGTTTTTTCTGCATTCAGCTTGATAATTCGTATGTTGTGCACCTCGCGAAACTTTCAAGCGATAGCTCCAAAGACCTGAAAAAGATGCATTGATAGGTGCGAAACACGAACCTGTTACTCAATATTTTCCGCTGAAACATAAAAGAGTGGTTGCGCGTAGCTCGTGCCTTTATCGATCGCTGTAAATTTCCTCGGTTCTCCAGTTTCTCCTGGTAACGTAGCGATTTTTATTTGCCACGGTTCCCGCCCACCGGCCAGGCTGTTTCAAAAATCAATATTTCGCCCCCTTTCGCTCTGCGTTGCTAAGTTCATGTTTCATGTCCTCCTGACTTATTCATGAATTCCATAATCCCATACTGCGCCCTGTCCTGTTCTTGTCCGCTATACACCTCGGCGCTTATTATTTATTTTTCGATCTCCCGTGTTTCTCGCCTGATTTTCCCACTCGATCGAGGGATGATTGGGTCAGAAGCTGAGTCGTCAGTGTACAACAAGAAGCTGTGTAGCTTGCGAAGCATAAGCGGAATTTGATGTTTCGTGTTCGTTTATGTCATTTTAATTTTACCAAATACACGTGTATTCATAACTTTATTCACTTTTCTTCTTTTTCCTCTTTTTAATGCATAACCTTTTCTACATAATTGTATTACGTTTTCCTATCTTCTATCCTTAATTAAATTGCTATTTCACTAAATATGTGTAGGAATGCGATCGAGCGGATGCGAGTTTGGGAAAGTCTGAAGAGTACTTGAGTTGGGCGATTGTCGTGCGAACGCAGAATGTTTGGGCTCGAGTGTTTCTAAGGCGTGAAAGATGAGAACTTTGGAAAACAGCGTGACTGAGAAATTGTGGGTGGTCGTGACCGAATGCGTAGAGTGAGAAAGGTTGACAATTAGAATGAAAGGAAACGAGTGTTTGGAAGAATATATAAAGGGGAAAATGCGAGCGCGAGGCAGAAGGCTTTGGACTAACGTAGAAGAAAGGTTTGGTTGTGAACGTAGAAAGAGTGCTAAAGTTGCTAAGTTGTAAAGTCGTTTAAGTTGTTTTTGTTAAATTGTTTTAAATATATTGTTACTAAGTTTTAATCACTCCACTTTTATTTTTCACACCTGAATTCCATCTTCTGTTCTACATTTTATAGAACATTTCCTATATATGTGCAAACTGTGTGTTTTAACCTAAAACCTACAACAGTTTCCATCCCGTTGTCGTTCGATGTGTCTCGCTACCAGTAAGGTCGCGGGGGCTGTTCGCTGATTTATGGAACCGTGCACGATCGTTCAACGGGGTATCGCCGTTATTGTCTAACAATTCAAGCGGTGGCCGCGATTGCCGCGACCTTAATGGCGGTGATAAAGTTAATTTCCCATAAACACACGATCAGACGACGCGTATGCGTCGAATGAAACTGTCGGCGGGGGTAAATGATGGAGGTGGCTGCGAACGACGAAGAAATACCGGCCTCGAAATATAGGAGAAGGAAAAAGATACGATGGTTCGCGTGTGTTATAAAAATAACGTGTTAAAGAAAGTAATCGGTGAAAACACAAAGCTGCAGACATTGGAAAGGTACAAGTTTTACGTCTGAGAAAAAAAGGTATTCTCTTCCCTTTAACCAGCCATTATCTTACGATTTTTTTTTTTCTGCAGACAGAAGCAAAGTTCTTAAATTCTTTCTGTGTACAAAAGAATACAATGTGGGTAGAATAGGATGTATAACGTTTGTTATTAATTTTGCAGTTTAACACAGATCAATATGTATTTAATCTAAAGGTATGTTTGAGTTTTTTTCACTCTCTTTCTCTTTTATCTTACTTACCCTTTTCTCTTATTCACTATGATTCGCTCTCTCCGATGTGCTCCTTTTCAACATCGTTCTTCTGATTCTCTCGTTTCAACTCTAGACACTCGTATACACAACACAAAACATACTAGATACGAAACTCACTTTGAAACATATACACCATAAACTAACGACACACCGGACAAAGGACTCGCACACATCAAATTCGCTCTCCCTCTCTTATACATAAAACCAACGCTCATAATACTAAGTAGATTAAGACTTGTCTGAAATAAAAGGTGCTGCGTAAAACATAAGAATCACCGCGTCGAAAAAGTAAGGGGTCGTAAAAGTAAGGATTTCTCCGTGAAAGGAGAACTAAAGCTCCCGAATGCTCGTCAAATTAACGACCCGTCACGGCACGAGGACGTCGCTTTATCGTTCTAAAGGTACAAAAAGGGAGTAGTTCCTTGTTTATTGGATGGAATTGGGGGTCTCTCGTTGGGAAGGTTGCTCGTTGATGCCTCTTCCACTCCAAATACGTTAATGAGAGTCGATGGAACGAGTATCGGCCCGTGGCGTGCATAATGCGAGCTGAAATTATTCTACGCCACGAGATCTCTGTCAAAACGGATCCTAACGATTCCTGTTATCTCCATCTTAATTGATGTATTTACTACCGCTCGAAATTCACGGTCCAGCAGTCGCGTTTTGCATATATTTTGACTGGCGTCAAAGCGAAAACGAGAAACTTGTGCAGGAGGGAAACAGCTTTGATATTTCTAACGAAATGTCGCGTGTCGGGGGAGGAAAAATGTGGTTAATTGTCAGGTATCGAGTTTCTGTTGCACCTGTAATTAATGCTGTCAGAGAACCTGTAACGTTTCAGTCGAAGTTTTCTCCTGTTTTTTTCCTTCAACTGGTTCCCATTTCCATGATTTGCATACTATTACACCTTTTCTGCTTCGCATTCGGTTTCGGTAGTACGAGTAACCTTCGCGGTAGAAACGATTGAACCTTCGATCGTTTTTAAACAATAGAAAATCCAGTGTAATAAATATTTTCAATAGAATAATTTACATACGTATTAAAATTAAAATTATAATAAACATTTCAAGAATAAGAAGAGAAACACAACGATCCACTCTAAGAACGATATATTTTATTTTGTCTTTTCTTGTTTTATACAATCGATCGTCTCCTCGTTACAACTCCCGACTGAACTGTGCCTCTTTTATTCTAATTTTCTTCGTTGACAGTAGTCCAGAAAAAGCTTAATGCATGTTCTATGAGTATTCGCCCTCTTATTATCATACATCGGTTATCATACATTCCTTAAAAATCATATATTGTATCTATAACTGCACACCTTACGCAACTATAATTACACATTATCCAGGCTGTATCAAACAATAATTATATTTCGGGTAACACATTAAGTAGGTCAACCAGAATAGGTTCCAGAATTACTATACTTATTAAGACTTTTGTAATGTTAGTATACACCGAAAGTGTGTACTACTAATAACCCCACAAGGGATTTCTTTTTATTAACCTATAAAACCTTATACGTTGCTGTGCATATCAACATTACTCTATTACATTTACATTAATACAAAATATGAAGGACTTAAGTATAATTGGTGTTTTACTAGAAATTTGTATATCTCTAACAGTAGTGTGATAAAAAAAAAAGGACGTATAACATAGAAAACGTTTACAGCTGTGCAAATATAACGCATTTCGCAATTATTGAACCTCTCTTTCTCACCAAATCGTGCGTTCAGCGTTCGCGTGACAACTTCTCGGCGCCAGCGCCTGGCGTCGCGACGCATTCCGCTCGTTCCACCAATTACTCGTTGTCTTAAAATCCGTTGGTCTCTCGGTTTTACGGTTCACGCGAACACGGAACGGGTTATTGTTCTTTCCCGAGGGAAACGCGTTCCGCTTCTCGCCTAGCCTGTGTCAACGCCAAGGACTACGGTCCGCAACAATGTGGTCCGAGTGGTAGCCGACCGGCAGCCGCACTTTCTATCGATCTTATCGTATCTCACCGCGAACAAGGCGACCAGTTATTGTAACATGAGCAATGAATAACGACTAATGCGAAAAGATTAGCTCTGGAACAGCCGACCGCAGATAGCCACGCGGTGGGTCGACGCCGGGTCGCTTTTGACCCCTGTCACCATTTTTCACACCGTTTTCGTTGTAATAAATGCACACGCTTAGGTTAATGAGTAATATATTTGATTATAAGTAATATAATATATATAACATATAAATGGTTAACGTGATATCGACTGTTTCGCATGGTTTACTCGCTACCGTGCTGCTGAATCATGCATTGTTCACACACAAGGTGATACCAACTGAAATGAGCGTTAAGCCGCGTCCACATAGAAGAGAACAGTTCGCGAGCAGCACACGAATTGCTCGCGTGCGGTTCGCGAGCTGTTCGCCAACGGAAAACGCAGCATATCCAGACTGGAGCTCGCGAACAGCTTGTTCGCTCTGAATTCATGGGCAGTTCGCTATTAGCTTTTGCCATATACTGTGTTACAAACGCATCCAGATACGCTTCGAGCTCGCGAACAGTTTCTTTGATGTACCGCTTCCCGAGCGAACACTGTTCGCTGTTCGCTGTTCGCTGAGGAGTTCGCTGCTCGCTGCTCGCTGTTCGCGAAAGTGTCCACACTGATGGCGAGCACAGCTCGCGAACTGTTCGCGAACAGCAGTGTGGACGCGGCATTACTCGTATCTACAAGGCTATCAACCATCAGTTTTAACTATCATATTATTATGCGTATATATATATGTGTTGAGGGGTTATGTGAAAAAGAACTTAAATAACGAAAAATGAACTATATATTTATTAATGAAGTATATCGGTGGTCTATATGACTGGCGCACAATACAAATAGCAATGGACTAACTAAAAGCGGCGATAGCGCAAACACTTTATACCTGCTACCCCCTAAACCATTTCAGTATGGAGAGTTTTCAGATAGAAATAAGTTTCCTGTACCTCAACAATATGGATTTGTACTCTCTGATTGCTGAGTGTCTTCACCCGTTTTTCTCTCTTGCCCCTCACTCTGTCTTTACCATAGCACACACAAATCACATAGAACATCCTTCGCCACACTCATTCCACAACACGAACCTTAAATCCTGCTTACAATATTTATCATACACACTCGACACACTCATTCTTCCATACAAACATTGTTCACTCTTATACCACATGTTCTATGTCAACCATATCACCACAGCTGTTATTTGTGTTTTATTTATTTTGAATTAATAGACGAAACACGAAGGAAAGGAAGAAAATCGAGAATTTTACCGTTTATAATGAGACGTGCTTCGTTAAATTTCTTCTCGAGAAGTTTCCTCTTTTTTCGCGAAGCGAAGTATGGTGTTCAAAAGAAACTTCGACGCGATCGATATCCTTCAGGGTTTTCACGGCAACTCTGAAATTGCTTTCGTCGACAGAAGTTTCGTCGGCAACGAGTCGAAAAAGCTTTTCCTGTCCAATTTTTGTAATCGTTTCTCCACGTCCGTTGAAACTGCCAGAAATAATTACAACAATATCGCCTCCAGTTGTTCCCTCAATTTTCCCTAATTAATTCCAATTGAATTCCCCGTAATGTATTGAAATGCACAGGTGAATCTCGATATTTTCCGTGAAAATACGCAAACATTTTGGGCGACGCGCACAAACCGGCCGTGACGACTGGCACAATGGACTCATTTTGTGAATTGAAATTTCGCGAGAGGGGTCGTCGATGGATATTGAATGTGAACAGGGGCGGAGAAAAGGTTTTGGAAGATTCGTCAAATGGCCTGGCTAATTACAATTGAATCGTTTAATCAACCGTCGCTTCGCGTTTGCCTTTCGTTATCGATAATATTCTTGTCAAAATGATCGTTCATATTTTTGCCCTTCGCTCGAAAATGCGCATTCAGGATCAAAAGTCTTCCAGTACTCTAAAATACACGATTATTAACTTTTTCTCCTCTTATCCTACTTTCACGCGGAATTTAGATAATACTATAAAATTACAACAACTTACATAAATTTCATATGTTTTTACAACTATGGTATACTTTCTGTTATATTTAGCTGTAATTAATCACTTCGTGTTATTCGTTCATTTGTCATATAGTTTATAATTTATAGCTTATAAGATATTATACATATATATGTAAGAGAAGTACGCTGTCTTCACTTATAGATATAGATATAGATTATAATTATAATTTATAACACAAAGGAGACAGAGACTTATAAACGTTGTAGGATAATAAACTAGAGAATAGACTTTAATTGTCGTTTCTCTTTTTACAGGTAAATGTATATATTGTAAATAATGTAACGATTAAGAAAATAAAATTAACCTCTTTTTACAGAGCAACACATTGTAATTTATTCTCTTATTGAAAATTCTCAACGATAATTAATTACCTTATATATATACATTTTTGTTTTATATTTGTAGGAAACAATTAATAAAAGATTATATATTTTAAAATAGTACAAAAGAGAGTTAGGTTACAATTACATGAACATTGCGCACGGAATGAACAAAGGATGGGCGTCTTCTGTCAAAAAAAAAACATTTCGTGACAAAATCGTTTTTACAACTCCGTTTCGCTCGCTCACGATCTTCTGCCCTCTGCGCGGGCAGTGCCGCCCCACGAAATAATTTCGCCACTAAACCTTCATAATCTTAAATCCTAATTAGTATGAATAAAACTTGATAAATCTATGGGTAATTTCTGGCTCCTACATATTTATATCTCAATATTTTTACTCGTATATCAGGGGATTCATACCTGTAACTAAATAAATAAATAAAAGCGGGACGGTGGTTCCGTTCGCGAACAGACGCATCCGGTGGTCGATGTGTTTCGCGATCAGGCCAAACGCCGGTCGAAAAGGAAACAGGAAACGTTTTCCGTGTGATTTGGCGTTGGCGTTGCGTTTCGCAATCTTCATTCAACTTCGCGTTACTTTTCCTCGGGATAATGAAAGTGGGCGCGCGCGCGTTACACATTTTTCCCTGCCTGCGGGGTTGAAAAACGCACGCGGACAAGTCTTTGGTTTCGTCGCAGCCGAGCTCTTCTGATATTAAAATCCCTTTGAATGCCTGGCGCTCGCATTCGAGGATCCAAGACGACTTCTTCCTTCTTCCCGCCCCTCGCGCGTTTTTAATATCGTTTTCACGTGTAATAGGATTCTTACGGATCCTGAGATTTTTATACGCGTTCCTCGTGGTTTTCTTCCATTTCCTTTTTTTTCTATTTTCATATCCATTGTTTATTCGACGCGTTTTCAGACAGAGATTCGTATTTCAAATATTTTTCGTTTTCAAGCGAAGAGTTGGGCATATCAAGATTTGCGGAACATGGAACTTTTTGAAATTTAAATGGATACGGTTGAAAAATCGTGGGCACTGAATGGAAAGGGTTCTGAAACCAGCAGCAAGAAAAACTCTATTTGGTTTTAATTAGCGTTTCAGATAATAGAATTTTTGTGCTGCTTGTCAGAATTTCAGAATGAAATAAAATAAGATACGTAATGTAATTGTTAACTGTTAGGCTCTAGTAATAAGCAACAGCAGAATAGCAAGGTTGTTGGACAGACAAACGTAAGTTTATTGAAGTGCACGAAACAAAATATATATCTGAAGAGAAGATGTAACAAATCTAGAGAAGTCGAAACACACGTAGCTGCTCTTGCAATAGGTTCTCTATCGACTGGCTGACATATGACATATGCCCATTGGCAGAAGCAAAAAGAAGCATGCTAGTGATTCACAAATCGCGTCACCCGAGGAGTAAGAGTTAAAATGATCATCAAAAAAGGGACACCATCGCAAGAGCCGAGACAATACGTCACCTTAGAAATTAAGAAACATTGTTACGGTCGATAACTGTTGAATTGAAATTAATCAAAGTCCCGGAGATGCGCTAAATGCTACGCGTGTTAGGGATGGGCAGCAAGGGTACTTGGATTAAATGAGAACACTCGAGGTCCGCTTTCTATAAATTCCTCTGAATGACTACTTTATTCTTTACTGGTTGTCCTTACACTCCTAGGGTCGGGGGTCGGTCCGAAAATTACCTGCCCCCGAACGGTACACCTTTAGGTGGGGAGGTACAAATTAAATAATGCTTTTTCCCAAATCCGACAATAACACAGTTAACGCCTCAATTGTAACTATACGATTAGAAAAACGCACGATACGTTCTGGTTAACCGGCTGAATTTAAAATTCGTGAGTTACGAAACAAATAACGCGTTGCAGTTCGAGTAGTCAGTAGTCAAGGTTTAACACACCGTAATGGTAAACGATGTGTTCAACGAATAAGCGAGCGCACGCAAACGGTAACAAAATCGGTTCCTCCATAATTTTCATACAAGGAAAACGCGACTTTTCCTGTTCTCCTCCCTCGAACCGTAGAACGAACTCAGAATTATCATCCATAAAAGCTAGGAAGTCCTTAGACCCCGCGTTCGTTGCATAATCAAACTCGTGCACGCAACACGCGACTTTTTTTCCACCGCGTGGAATTCCGCATCGATCGGGGCGCACGCAACGATTCGCGTGGCCGGCGCTGCGAAAAAGAATGCAAATCTCCGGTGGGAGGAAAAAGATCAGGGAACTGGCCCCTAATTAAGATAAATGGTTTTGTCGAATCGGTTTCACTCCGGCTGAACCGTGCGTCCGCCGCTAATTTATAACTGCCTGCCGCAGGAATTTGTCTCCATCAGATAGAATCCCGGTTTCCCCGGCCGTTTTTCTCGAACGGGAAAAAGGTGTTTTCTGCGAAAAGGTCGTGGCGCGCTTTCTCACGGCACGGGTCGGATAAAATATCGCCGGGGATCCTTTCGCGAATAACTCTATATCGTCTCGTTCGCGAAATTGCATAAGATAACACTCGTCCCCGCGCGTCTTTTACTTTATGCATCCTGTCCGCGGCTTTCCAGCGATTACCAGTTTCCCGGCCAATTAAATCCTTCGCGGTTTTCGTATTTTTAATCGTCACTCTGCGGCGATCCACCGACGCGTTAGGCATGCTAAGCGGATTGAAATAAAATTCTTTTCCTTACAAGAAATTTCATAGAAGCGGTTGCATCTTTGCGGGCGACGAGTTAGTTCGTAAAATTCCTTACGATACTTTCAATCTAGCTTCGTAGTTCGCTAGGGAATACCTTTGGGTTTCGCTGACGTTGAAAATTTGACCGCGAGATTTTTTCGTAGTCGACCTCGGGGAAGCTTGATTTCCGGTTCACTGTGTACCATTGAAATGTATCAATGGATTACTTTGACAACCTTCTCGTATTTGGTATTCGTCGATCTAAAGGTGAAAATGAAGGAACATTTTAATCATGAGTGTTTCCTTGTATAATCGCAGAAGTTTTAAGATATCTTTTTTAAATAAAGGAGTTCAACTGGAGATTTGAAAATTTTTTCTCAGATGTCTGTTTCAAAGATCCGGTGGATCTCAAGCAATTTATGCTCGAGATTATCTCGGATTCCCTATGATATTATATCAGAGCTTAGAAATGCTTTCTAATATTATTTGCAACGAGACGAATTCCATGAAACTGTTCGCTCTCAGACGCCGTGATTGTCGCGTGGCAATTTCTGAGCAGGAGGATTAGTTTCCCAGTGCAACCGGCACACGTGAATAGATCCTTGATCATCCCGATCAAAGGCCACGTTTGTACACCCGTGACGCTTCGACATTCCACGCATAATGCTCTGCTCGTATGCCTCTGACTATTGTGCGTGGCAAAATCGATTTCGCGTGAGCTTCGAGAGTCATGGAAGATCCCTCAGGGTGCAAAGGGTGAATATTCAAAATTCAACGCTTCTATCTTGTACCTTAATCATAGTATGAATCTCTTGATCGATACTGTCGCGTGTACACGTTTACGTTTGGGTTTTCTGACAAATTTTCGCGAGCAAATGTGTACTCAAATATTATTAACACTTAGCCAACTGAATGGGGGAAATCTCCCATTTTTTCCTCAACAGAGCGATACGATGATTCTATTTACTTTTATTGATTAGTTTTGAACTAGTGTTGAATTTATTAAAGATTGTATTTTGGAAGAGCCGAAAATACATTTGATGAACTGTGAACAACACTAGTTCAAGACTAACAAATGACGAACTTTGTAGAGAAAAAAATGGAGGTCTTCCCATTCGGTTGGCTAAGTGTTAAAAAAATTGTACGGGAATATAAAAAGGAATACGGGAATATCCAATCTATGAAACAAGTTATCCAGAAGCTATCCTACTTAATTCTAAAATCCTTCTAAATCATCTTCCTTAACTAAAAGAAACTAAAATTATATTACAAAATTTGTCGTTTTAATAATTTCATCCTTCAAGAAGGATTAATCGAAAGCTTTTTTAGAAGACAACCAATAAGATATTCACCGGGAAAAATAATTGCACGGCTTAAATTTGCAACCGGATTCATTCCAAAAAAAAATCGAAAATTCTGTGAGTCGCCGTGTGTTTATGAAAGCCCAGTGCAATTTAAACAGGTACCAGGTACAAGTGGCCGTATTAAGCCGGCACGGTTGAATTCCGTCGCGTCGCCGATGAAGGATTATTCATGGCCTTCTGCCGGGCTTAATCCGGGGCTATTAATCCTACGGATCGCGTCTGTGTGCCGCGTTTCGTTAATAACTCGTTTCGCGGAGAAGCAAGATCGCTCTCGCGATTTCAGAAGGCAGAAGTAGGCGAGAGGATCGCGCGTTTCGCGTTTCGTCTCGCGTTCAGCGTTCTTCGCGGGGGCCTGCAGGTTTCACTTGAATAGTAATTGCTAATTAGACACGGCTGTGACGGCCTCCCCTCTCCTTCGCAAGAAGTCTCGACTTTGTTGGGACGCGTCTTCGAATAGACGGTGGACGAAACTTGGTAGAATCGAAAACAGAAGGGGGAGGGAGGGATTGTTGATATTGGAATTATGTAGGTAAAAGCAGGAAACAATCTTGCTGTGTCACAATTGAGTATATAGAATTTTCACATTAAGTTAAACTTTTGGCAAATGAAATTAAACTCTGGGCCAATAAATAAAATTTAGTGCAATCTGAAAGTTTAATTCCATTTGCTTAAAGATTATCTTTATTTGCCCAAAGTTGAACTTAATATGCCAAAAGCTTAAGTTAATGTGACAATACTATATTTTGATTCACAATTAGATATTTAAAAATTACACGTCCGTTGCGTTAGATAGCCGAAACGAGGATGAGTGATATTAGCACGTGGCTTGGCTATGCGAATATTATACAATAAATGTCGCGATCATACTATTGTTTCAAGAGTTGACTGGGTTCCTGACCTCGTTTGTTCCAGTCTGTTCTTTTTATTTCGAAGGGGATTCGCCCGGAACGGAGGAGCTATTTGGTTTGTCGGTTTTATTTGGGGTAACGGGGTTGCGGAAGCCGCTTAGGATCGGGCGCTGGAGTTCAAGTTGGGCGAAGATTGATGAGGTGGAGGGCTCCTCGGAGAGGATAATAGTGTTTGGTTGTTCGAAGCTTTAGCTTCTTAATAGTCTAAAATGTACGATCTTCTTTTATTTGCTTGTAATCTACGCATCTGGGGTAACGCAAACTTTAATTACATTTCCTCCGGCAAACTTTTATTTCATTTCTTCTCGAATTACGATCTAAGTTGCACTCTAATTCTGCGATACGATCTTCGTATTAAATTGTAAAAAATTTGCTCCGCCTCCAATGCTGTTTTTCAGTTTTCATTTCTGCCATTATCCTACTATTATCATTTGCATCGATTCCCGACCCCTGAACGATTCTGGAAACTCGACCGAGCGATCTCGCGGTGTCTCAAAAATCCGATCCTCCTGTTGAATCCCGGTAACATCCACCCTTCCCACGGATTGCTACATCATCGATCGGGAATCTCGAAGAGAATCCATGGCGCTCGCGGAACTCCAGAACTGTCCGACCACGCGGCTGTTCAGGAACACGCTTAGGAACAGTCGATCATGGTGCATGCGAATGGGGCCTTATTCGCGTGCATGTGCATCCGGTCGGTCCCAGGACTCGCGGCGGGATCATTACGCGTCATTATGGAGTTACACGGTCGAATGGGCGACGATACAAATTACAGAGAGACCGGCAACCTGCTGCTCCGTGGAAGCATGTTAGAGGGGACAAGTCTCTCTCTCTCTCTCTTTCGCTCTCTCTCGCTCTCTTTCTTTCTCCTCCTCTACCTCTCTGCCTCATCTCTACCCCTCACCCTTCTTCCTCTCTCTTTCTCTCCCTCTCCTCCCTCTCTTACTCTCTTTCTCCCCTTCATCCCCTTCTCTCTCACTCTCCCCCTCCCTCTCCAACCTTTCTCTACCATCCTCTCTCACTTTCTCTCTCTCTCTCCCCCCCTCCCCTCCCTCTATTTCTCGAGGTGCATTGTTGTCCAGGATTATTCGCGTCCACGGCGATCAGGTGCCGACAAATCGTCGGTACGTTTTCGCTCGGATAAAGCTCCCCGAGACCTCGCATCGTAATTCCCGCGGCAATGCACCACCGAGGAGACTGAGAAATAACGCAGCTGGCCTGGCCTTGGATTACATTGGATCACGAGCGCTAATGGTCACGTAGACTCTGCCCGTCGGGGGCGACTTCATTTTATTCCGTTCGCTGTTGCGCTCGTTGTTTACAGGGTGCTGTCTGCGGTCTCTGAACGAATTTCGTGATAAGATTCTCGAGAAGGCGCGGGTTTTCTATGGTTGATCGGGCTGAATTTGTCGGTATACGTGGAAGTGGGATTGAGAGGATAATTGGTTAACATTTCGTTCTTCCTCTTGCTGGAATGTCTCCGTTTTCCGCCTTGATACATTAAGACGTTCCGTGCCAGTTTGGATTTTGACGACATTCCGTTTAGGTTACCGTGATTAATAACTTTGCACACTGCTTCTGACGTACGCCTAATGATACATATAATCCAACAAAAATCATAATTATAAAAAAAAGTGGTGAAGAGTATAAGATTTTCTTGCAAAACTTTCTGTCTTACAACAAAAACTCTATAAGCTTGAACGGAAAATTCAATGTGGGGTGTATGCGCCTCTGTCGGCACGAAACATGTTAAACAACGACAAAGAGAATGATAACGGTATACTTGTCGGTGTACTTTTCCTTTTTTAACGCCGCTTCTCGAGTATCGAAGTGTCCGTTTCGAATCGGCGACACCTCGGCGAAGCTCGTTGGACGGTGACACTTTTGCATTCCTTTAATTATCTCCGTCGAATCGGTCGAGTTTCACTTCATCCGTGCAACCGCTCGACCGCTTTTAGCATGAAAGTCCTGACAGAAGGGGACAGGATTTAAAGGATCACGTCAAGACGGTCGAGAGGTTGTTCCCGTAATCTACTCGGTGCCCCCTTTGACGGTGTTTGTAAATGAGAGACTGTCGATCGGAATCTTTGGCTGTCGCACCGGTAGGCGGGACACGGGCGACAAGTAGAACACACTTAATCGATCCTATCAGCGAATGCTAATTTCATTGAAATTCAGCCTGTCGTACCTTTGTAGCTCGTTTAAGTGTGAACTTATGTAAATGTATATTTCGCAAAGGCCTCCTTTGTTCCTCGCTCTTGTCACGCTTCAGAAACGGGACCCGGGACGATATTCACGCCACGGAACATGCTTTGAATTTTTCGTTCGACATCTCTGTCGGAGGATCTCGTAAAAAATTGTATAAAAAATTTTGCTATACACTGCAACACGCTAGTTTCATAGTATCTTTCGTTTTAATAATAATAATAAAAATAATAATAGTAATAATAATAATAATAATAATATAGCACTAACAAATAAATACGAGCTTACAAACACTACAGAACCATACTATAAATATACCCCACATAGGATCATAGAAAATGACACACATAAAATATACTGGGACAACCCCATACTCACGGATAAAACAATCACAGCCAATAGACCCGATATCACACTTATAGACAAAATAAACAAAAACACATATATTATTGACATGCCCATACCCAGCGACCACAACATAAAAGCAAAATATATAGAGAAAAAAGAAAAATACACCCCACTTGCACAGGAAATAAAAAGAATATGGAACCAAGAAAAAGTAACAATACTACCGTTCATGATTTCAGCAACAGGCATCACCCAAAAAACATTCATACAAAACTTACAAGTATTACAACTACCAACATACATACACTCACACATACAAAAAGCAGTCATCCTCAACACAACGACAATAGCAAGAAAATTCCTACAATAAAAAACACTGGCATGAACTTGGTGCAATCCGTTCATGCTGGTCACAAGCCAGAGAGAGAATCCTCTGAGAGGCCACTAGAAATAATAATAATAATAATAATAATAATAATAATAATAATAATACTTTATTAACGAATTAAAATCCTTTGATATACAAAAAAGAGAGGATAAGTATAAATATACAACAATAACGTAAATTTAATATGCAATACAGACAATAATAGATAAGACTAATAATTTTTTAAACGATACAATTTTTCAAAGAAAGTAGCACGAACAAGATACATCATCATCGAGCTTATAACGCGTGCTCGTTCAATTAAACTAGCGCCTAATTGTTTCAAAATAATTTCTAACCCGATAAAAATATTTGATTCGATCAACGTATCCGAATGTTTACGGAAGTGCTTAACATTATGGCCCGTATCGCCGACGACGAAAGAGAAATCGCTGCACGAGCGAGGGAAACCGTACTTCTTTAATTCTCGTTGACAATTTACCGAAGACTACGGCTAATTAACGCATTTCTTTACGAGCCTACATCGTATCTTGCGTTTCGACCATCGTGAAAGTAACGCACGTGCACGCCGCTTACGGTGTTTCACGAAAAAAGAAAAAAAAAAGGAAACGGAAAAGAAAAAGCAAAAGAAACGTCAAATGATCGCCGAAGTAAGTACTTACACGCGGCACGAGAGCACCCTGTTGCTTGGAAAGTTCGAATCAACTTAATCTGGTTACACCCGTTCGCTGCTACTCGTTGACAAAATTACAGGCCAATAAATCGCGTTGTTTATTGGCTTTTGATGATCACGGTACTCGCTTCTCGTTTTTGGTCTTCCTCGTATCTTTAACATCGGTCCGAAAAGCGAGTTGAAAATTTCCATGGCACAACGACGTCAGAATAATTCGGCCAAGCTTTATTAACAGCGGTATCGTTACGGAGAAAATTATGGAGTGGCGATGATTCCTTAATGGCTGCTTAATCGATCATCTTGATTGGTTGAAGCAGATCCACCACCCTTCTTTCAGAATGTACTCTGCAACTTTCTTGCCTCGCGAATTTATGATCTTTCAGTGTTAATCGGTTTGCATCGAAAATACAGCGACGATCACTAATGTTCGTACTTTATGCGATAATTAAAAGATTCCATCGCGTGATTTTTTGCAAATTAACTCTCAGCGCTCGAGAGATGACTATTAGTCACCAAACGATATTTCCACAAATTTTCAGACTTCAATTAGTTTACTTATTAGTCAGACTCAGAGGTTAAATATTCGTATATGTAAATTTTAGTATATCACTTAACTAAATAAATAAAGTTTAATATAAGCGAATCTTGGTAAATATTTTGCATATGAAGATTTTTGAAGTTAGTATCAGTAGACAAGCTGACAGTCGTCTCTCGAGTGCAAAGGGTTAATAGAGTATTTTACAGAGGACGTTGAGGATGTTGCTTAATAACGAAATTATTAAGAAGTTGTGCTTACATACTCCCCAAACGGAAATAGTGTTTTCGAGGAATTTACGTTAAATTAAATGTATGGATAAATTCGATTAATCTTGTTAAGTAGAATATTTTGTACGAAATAGTATGGTTTAATAAATACACCTTAAATAAATAAAATATTGTTTCTGGGGTTTAATGCTATATTAGGAGAATCAGGATTTCGACGAAACAATTTTACGAGCTTCCTCGTTAAAACGAACGAAATATTTTGTACACATTACCGACGTTCTCTGTATTCCCGTCCATTAAATCCGCCCTGGGTAGCCCTCGCGGAAATGGATACGTCTCGTGTGAAAGCGTGCCTCGATTTCGTCCTCGTCCGCTTTCACGACGCGATTTATGAGTAACTCGATATTCGATTCGGCTATACGTGGTCGAATACTTGCCGTTGAACTTTCTGGAGAGATGCACATTGAGACATGTTTATCAACTTGCAGATAAATATATCTTGTCACGAAGTAATTTATGGAAATTTGACGTTCATAATTGAACGCTTTTACAACTCATTTTGTTCAAAGATGCACGGGAAATTTCTGAACTTTGGAATAAGGTTGAAAGTAAGGGAAGGGGACGTCGCAATGTTAATTTTCTGCACTTCGTAGACATTCCACGTAATCTTATTACGAGAAACTTGCCGTATGCAGAACACGCGGCACATGCTCCCTGTTGGAGAGACTCATAATCCCGTAATCCCTGTTTCAAATCTGGGCTCTCGCGAGTCTACCATACATCAATCATTATGGAGAAGCAGGAGACTCGAGCTCCGTCGGATCTAATTAGAGTTGCGCAATATTCTTGCTTGTAATCCAAAATTCCATTTTATCTAAATATTCAAATAAAGAGTAAGGTCTGTTCTCGGTCACCGTGTAGTGTACAGTGACCCCAAAAAATTAATCGAACGCTTAGCTCTATATTACGTCTTTTATTCGATCGGGATATACAATTGCTGATTGTAAGTTAAAATAATTAACTGAAAGGTTCAGAAGATAAAGAATTTTCAACGGAAGAGTAAGTAAATATTAAAGTTGTAGTTGCATTTGTTAGAAAACGTAGCTTAACCCTTTGATAAATTCCACGCGTCACTGTATAACGTAGAATAATCGTCTTCCATTACTTGTGCATATAGTAGCGGACGAAAGTTTAAAACCAAAGAGTCAACGAAATTAAAATAACTTAAAATAATATAATTTATAAGGAATAGCATGACAAACAAAATTCGCATTCTGTACTATCCTATCACAATGACGATAAAAATGAATGTATAGACAATATTCGCAGACCATAAAGCTACGTTCTACATTGTCCTCTCGTCTTAAACTTTTGTCTGCTACTGTACTTCGTATCATGGAAAACTCAATTAAATTCATCGAATCTCGCTTCTTTATCTTCTCAAGACCTGACCTCCTCGATAATGCTGTTTCGTGACATTTCCTACTTTTTTTTCTCTCATTTTAAGCTTTATTCGTTTACCCTTTAAACACGATCAACGTGGGTGTGCTCCCACGCGTGGTCACCTCTCTCACGCATCTATAACGTTCTACCAGTGTATCAGAGTGTACCTCGTGTTTTATGCGACAGAGACACTGCGTCCGATAAATTTCGGCGCCTGGAACCGTTCGATGCATTTGTTATGGATTCAAAGAATGCTGATAGTCGTAGAGAAAAAACGTATGGGGTCTCGTCCCACGCGAGCCACGTGTTAGGGATTCATAATCATTTATATTTATTTGAAAACCAGCTGTGGTTTATAACCACTGGGTCTGGGCCTGACCATCGAAAATCCCCTGGGTCAGAGTCTAAACCCACCCGGGTGACTACCACTTTTTTGCCAGTAAATTCCTATTTCTGAACTTTTCCCTCCACCTTCAAAGTGTCCACTTCCCTCTCTCATTTCCCATTTTTCTGATCCCTTAAAAGGCACTCGGCATTTCGCCTACTGGCAGATGAAACACGCAGAAAAATAAACTCAGAACACTAATTACACATCAAGGACATCAACTACAAAAGCCAAGACAATACGTAGCCTTTTACGATAAGATACGTTGTTGCGGTCTATAACACTAATCGTATTCAGAACTCGGCATTGACTCTTACTCATAATAGGTTCTGCTGGAGTGTTTACGGTGAATGATTCAATTGGAACGGGGATTCAAGTAATTAATGGAACGTTTAAAGCATTTAAACAGCTTTTCGTATCGTTTGGCGTTAGTTTCAGGACAGGTCTTTGTGCGCGACGATGTGATGAGTCTTCACGCTCATACATGCACACACGCATTCACGTCCGGACACACATCAAATATGCAGTATCTTACAATTGTAATTTCTAAGTCTATGCATTACCACATTGTGTATGGAATGATACTATTGGGAATGGGGTTTAATATTGCTAAATGAAATAACACCACCTAGCGAGTTTTGTCACAAGACTAGCAGAACGCAGTGGTCGAAATTCTTACAACCCCGTCCGGGTCCTTCAGCCCCTGCAGTTCTGTTTCTCGATGTTTTCGAACTTTCTAAAATGCCAGATGTGGCTTAGCTTCTTGGAAGAAGCCCTTGAGAAAGTACGTTAAGAGAAAGCTGGTTTATCGTTAATTTTTGCTTCGTAGTATTTCTGTATTCAATTTCCAACAAATACATTCCTAATTTGTCGATGAAACCTTGACAATCTTTAAAAAAAGAAATTTTATTAACCTTTACTTAATTACACGAATCCGATTAACTTTCTACGCGGAGAGCGGTGTCCGTTTTCATGATGGTGACGCGAAAATTTCGCAGGAAATGGGGACATCCTATAATTACCGGGCGCGTAAAAGCGTTAGTGACCCCGGGCGCGGCGGATTCTTCCGTGTTCCCGAAAATCTATTTCTGATTCGCCGCTGGCCACCGCCGTGGAATGTAATTACCGTCTGAATCATGTGGCCGGGGCAACGCGAGCTACACAACTGCTGGGTCCCGCGGGAGTAGACCCAGGAACGTTCACCGACGTGAGTCATTGCGTCGTTGACAGAGTCCGCGGTGTGCGCGTGCTGCAAAATGGCCTTTCAGACCGGCGAACGTCTAATCTTCCGTTCACCCTTTATTAATAGACCTCGTCCAGGTTTATTAATAGTCGCCGCGCGCTTTGATCGATCTCGAGCGTTACTTTCAGCGGGCACCGGGGTCAGATGTTTCTAAATTACATCTGTATCGCGGTGTTATTAGATGTTGCGCGTAACATCATTTTCAGAGCAATTCTACTGTGTTGAAAATCAATAAATAATTATATAGGGAAGTGATGCAAATTAAGAGTTAAACTTTTGTCCACTACTATACTATTCGTCGTTCCTATTAACCCTTTGCGCTCGAGAAGTGACTGTTAGTCACGAAATGATAGTTTCGAGAATTTTCAGATTTTAGTTAGTTTGTTTATTAGTCAGACTCAGATGTAAATTTTAATATATCACTTAACTAAACTAAATGACGTTTAACATATGTATAAGCTAATCTTAGTAAATATTTATTATTTAAATGATTTAAAATGATAGTTTCGAGAATTTTCAGATTTTAGTTAGTTTGTTTATTAGTCAGACTCAGATGTAAATTTTAATATATCACTTAACTAAACTAAATGACGTTTAATATATGTATAGGCGAATCTTAGTAAATATTTATTATTTAAATGATTTAAAATGATAGTTTCGAGAATTTTCAGATTTTAGTTAGTTTGTTTATTAGTCAGACTCAGATGTAAATTTTAATATATCACTTAACTAAACTAAATGACGTTTAACATATGTATAAGCTAATCTTAGTAAATATTTATTATTTAAATGATTTAAAATGATAGTTTCGAGAATTTTCAGATTTTAGTTAGTTTGTTTATTAGTCAGACTCAGATGTAAATTTTAATATATCACTTAACTAAACTAAATGACGTTTAATATATGTATAGGCGAATCTTAGTAAATATTTATTATTTAAATGATTTAAAATGATAGTTTCGAGAATTTTCAGATTTTAGTTAGTTTGTTTATTAGTCAGACTCAGATGTAAATTTTAATATATCACTTAACTAAACTAAATGACGTTTAACATATGTATAGGCGAATCTTAGTAAATATTTCGAATTTGACAATTTTTCAAGTTAGTATCCATTAGACGACTAACACAGTGCACCTCTGAAGTGCAAAGGGTTAATTCGTAGTTTCACCGTCGTATTCGTCTGTGGGTGCAGTACGGCTGCCCTGGCAGGATTAAATATCGTAGCTGGCCGCGGCGCGATGAAATGAAACCGCGGGCTGATTAATCGCGCGTCCGGCCGGGTCGCATCAGCGAATTCCGCCTAGACAACGAACAAGTGTTTACAGCACCGTGGCGGGCGTCCGCTGGTCCTTTTGCAGAGCGAGCGATCGGCTTTGATCTCGCGGCTAGGTAACACAGACCGATGGTTCATTTCGAAACGGGATACGCGGAGCTCTTGTTAATCCGCTTGCCGTGCTCCCGCGTGTTTATCGATGCGGAGGTGGACTCGCAATATCTCTGTTCCGTCGCGCTGCTCCGTGTACTCGCACGCGTTTGCTGGCCGTACAAATTGGTCGATACTTTACGACGGGGGTAGTTTCGTCGCTTCTGATGCAGGACGTCGTTTATTCGGTAGGTATTCACCATTTGCACTCGAGAGGTAACTGTTAGTCGTCTAATGATAGTAACTTCAAAAATTTGCAAATTCGAAATATTTACTAATATTTGTTTATAGTAAACTTCATTTTGTTTAGTTAAGTCATATACTACAATTTACATATATGAGTATTTAACCTCATTGGTCTAACCAATAAACAAAGTAACTAAAATTTGAAAATTTGCGAAACTATCATTTGGTGACTAACGATCACTTCTCGACCGCAAAGGGTTAACGGGCGTTTGCATCGAGGCTTTCGTGTTGTTTGCTTTGAATACTGCATTTTTTTCCGATACTTTCATTCTCGAATTTTAGGCGATACCTAGATATACATCATTGGCAAAAAGTTTGGAATCACCCAAAAGTTTTAAGTAAGGGAGTTTAAAATGGTGGCATCTCAGAAAGCTCTTTCGTGAAAATATAAATAAGATAAAGATAAAGGAAACTACTGCTAAAAGGAGATTTTAATATGGTTATAATTCTGAAAGTGATTGCAAACTGTTAGCCGGTAAAATAGTGTAATATTAAATGCGCATGTTTTCGGTACCCTCTTTCTCAAATCTTAAGTAACACTTGGTTCAAGGTTAATATTCTTGTCGAAAATTCAAATAAACCATTGATCCTTTAATATTAAACACGATAGAAATTTTCTGATCGAACGTATGCGTGTACAGTTCGCACGTTTTTTAGGATCGCCGCTCCTTTTCAATTGAAATCGTTTTCGAATCGCGTTGATCAGCGTGCGTCGCTACGAATATTCTGCTCGCAGCGCGGACGATATACGACGCCCGTGCTCTCGTAGATCATTCACGACGACGTCGTTTGCGTAATTCCCGTGACACCGACGCGGAAAGCGATGGATCGGCTGTGCACAGAACCAGTTCCTGCGCATTTTTCCGCGTGTCGATCTTTACGCGCCGGTTGCGCCATCGCGCTCGGTGTCGTTGCACCGCAGACAGACAGACGGACAGAGCCGCGGCCCCTGTCTGCAAACGATTTTCGTGTGGGCCCCACGGAATCGCGCGTAGATGAGAATCGCCAGCCCCGGCTTTGTGTCGGCTTTCGTAATTCGTAACCAGCACGCGAGACGATAAACCGACTTTTATCGTTCTGTCCATTGTTCGTTGCGGTTTGTCGCCGCCGGAACGAAAACAGGATATTTGTAGAGCGAAGTGGATGCTTCGGAAATGAGTCACTGGACGAGCATTTTGCGAATCGAAGGGAACGATCGGTTGCTGGTGCTTTTTCAAGGGCAGACTTTCGAAATTCGTCGCACGGGATATCTTCGTGTTAGATCGATAAATCGGGTAGTTTCATCGTTAGTCGAAAAATTGAGTGAACGTTGGTGCTGTTTCAAGGGTAGATTTATGGAACAATGAAATTATTTAGCGGACAAAAGTTTAAAACTAAAGGGTCAAACAATATAAATAAGTTAATTAATAAGAAATAAGAGTATAAATAAAATTTGTATTCTATGTGTGGGGACACGGAAACTCTGCGGGTGTTCTAAGGGGCTGCATCAAACACTTTACAACAGGGCCTGAACATCGGCCCGTCATTAGCCCCAAACGGCCAGCCGATCGTCATTACCACGGGTGTTTGATTGCAGCCTTATTAGAATCCGGAAAACACTCGCAGAGAGTCCCTTCCATGTCACCACATTTTCCCCTTCTCGACGCGTTCAGGGAATATAAAACTGAAACTTCCCTGGGCGCGACACAGTTACACAGATATACATTCAATCTATCACAGTCATACATTCGATCTATCAGTCAATCTAACACAGTGTAATCTATCGCAGTACAGCAAATAAACATACCCTACATATGATATCATATTTTTATCCTTACTTTTTACTTATAACAAACACGCAACGCGTTATTTGTAAAAAGGCTTCAAGCTCGTAAACAAGTAAATAAATAAATAATTGTTAGCTATCGATGGTCCTTTAGGGGTAGTTTTCTGAGTCGGTTAATATCAGCTTCTTATGTGGCTACTGATAAAATGGGCGTTTGATTGTTAAGCGTTGAACGTCTAATACGATAATACAAAGATTTACCGTATCATATCTTCATACATTCTATCTGAATAATAATACAACGTTCCACGTATATTCGCTGAAGCGAAACGCCGCACAAACGGAGGATAAATCAAGCGTACGTAATTCTGAACCTAAATCATACTCGCGCGACACGCATCGCGGAGATTTCTATCTCGCAAACAGGAAGATAAGTCGGGTGCACACCTCCTGGGAAGTTTCCAGGGGGTCGTTCGTCATTTTCGAAATTTCATCTCGAAGCGAGCGATCGCGATAAGCCGCGTTTCGGGCTACGTGTCCACCGATCGGATCGCGAACGGATCGGGATGGAATAAAATCGAAAGTCACGGTGGAAAAGTGGCATCATCCGCGGCGGAGGAGAAAGGAGGATCCGTGAGTGGCGTATCCGGCGGAAGTAGTTATCGCTCGTGGCGAGACGAGTGTTTTTCCAACCGTTCCGCTCTTCCTCGCGATATTACACCGCTTCTCGTCTCGTTGCTCCTTTGTTCCCCCCCTTTCGTTTCCGGGTGCCGTTGAATTTTCTCGGAAACTGTTCTACTCTGCTAGATTCATCTTTGAATAATTCCGTTTTTACCGAAATTCATGTCAGATTGCCGGGAAAGATGTGCGGTAGGTAGTACGTTTGAAAAAGTAGATCTTTTGAATGGTTACGTATTAGGTGCGCAAATTAATTCGGTGCCTTTGCACTTAACGCTTTGTAACTTCCATTCAGATTAAAATACCTTTCCTGCTGTTTAGTCATTCTTAGTCAACTCTAAGGAACGTTGAAACAATCAACGACAACTCGGCATATTTTCAGCTGATAACAGTAAACAATTTGGCGTTCGACAGGGAGTATCCGAGGCACTGCATTCTTTTTGCTTTTGAACCGAAGAAAAATGCGCCGAATTAATTTGCACAGCTAGTAGTATGAGAATACTTACTAATACTGCAAACCCCACTTATTTTTTTGGTCAAGTTGCTCTTCGGACTTGAAATCCATTATAATGTAAAATAGGTAACTTAACAACGCAATCAATTTCTAATAATGTAAAATGGGCAACTCAACAGAACTGTTGAAACATCTTTTTATTTACAATTTCCTTCGCTTAATGTATAAATTTATGTCAGGTTGTCATAGAAAGCAGTACATGTTTTAGTAAGGCAAGTAGAAGAAATAAACAATGATTGCACAGAAAGCCAGGTATTTGAATCGATTTTAACATCGATCATCGATCTGCAAGGCGGAATTTAGAAAAATGCCAGCGAGGTACGCGGTTGTAATGATACCTTTCAAAAACGATGATTCTGTAGTATGTATTTAGCAGAGTAAAAGTTGCAAGAGTGATTAATGTTTGCGTTATTAGCGTTCTGCAACGCACACGTTGGATCAAATGTTAATATTGAATGTTGGTATAAAAAGAAAATTTTCTCTGCCATCAAGAAGTAGCCGTCTGACACAGAGAAAGGTACACGGTGGATACTTTCTTTCGCGCGAGCTATCAACTTTTACGTTCGAGCTTCTTTTCTCTTCGAAACACGAAGGAACGGCCAAGGGAATTACGGGATCGCAGAATTTTACATCAGCTCATGAATATCATGCTCGTTGCATATTTGATGGACGAAAATGTTCCTGAAAACATTGCATAAACGATACCGTATCGAAACGGTCCGGAAATAGCGAGCGGAATTTTCGATCGATGCAGGTGGAAATGTTTCCGTCTTTGCTCGGGATGAATTTTAAATTTAAGAACGAAGAACGAGATCTAAAATTCGTTCGACGAATGTGAAATAAAGATTTGAAGATCATAGATATTGATTGAAAATCTTATAGGTTTTTCAAATCAAATTCACTATATAAATTATATATACAAAAACTGACATATGTAAAATATATATAACCTAGATTTAATGTTTTTTTTAGATATAATATATGGTGAATTTGATTTGCAAATGGGTGAATTTCATTTAGAAAAGAATGAACTTAATTTGCAAAACCATAAATTTAATTTGCAAAAGGGTGGATTTAATTTGCAAAATCTGTAAAATTCGTGGAATCGCCGAAATATCACATTCACCACACTATGATCAAAACTGAAATAAAATTAAAACAGAAGAAAAAGAGTTCAAAAAATATACAAAAATATTAAGAAGCTTAAATCTACCGTTACACGCACCTCCAACCCTCGCGAACATTAAATTAGGTACCTGAAAAATCTAAAGCTCATTCTCAAGTTCGATCCACGTCAAACTCCGAATATTCAACGTCCGAGAGATCCGTTTCAGATTCAGAACACGAAGCAAAGAAAGAAGACGAGGAAGAAGAAGAAGAAGAAAAAGAGGAAGAAATTCAGTCGCGCATCTCGCGAGCCACTTGTTCCCCGTTCGAGCCCCTCGTCGGCCGCGGAGACTTTTGACCCAGAACGAGGAGTAGCCGCGGAACGTCTCGAGTACGAGGAAGCGGTAAATATAACGCCGTTTCAGCGGCGCGTGAACCATCACGAGTGCCGGCCAGAAATAGTGTTGTGGCGCAGGTGCCCCGAACACCGTGGGAAACAGGGTTCCGTTTCTTCAGGGAAGACGTCTCCTTCTTGCTGTTTCACGTTCCGCTTCGCGATCGATCTGGAACGGATGCGACGAGACCTCGGTCGATTCGTCTTCCCCTCGAGGGAATTTGTTGGAAGTTTTAATATCGCTACTTCAATCGCACGAGTTTATAAGTAATTTAACGCTATTCCTGCCACGACCGGTCAAATGTTCGTTTTTAAAATTCCTATTAAAATTTCCTATATATGTGGGAGCCAGAAATTACCCATAGATTTATTAAGTTTTATTTATACTAATTAGAATTTAAGATTATGAAGGTTTAGTGGCGAAATTATTTCGTGGGGCGGCACTGCCTGCGCGGAGGGCAGAAGATCGTGAGCGAGCGAAACGGAGTTGTTGTAAAAACGATTTTGTCACGAAATGCTTTTTTTTTTTGACAGAAGACGTCCATCCTTTGTTCAGTCCGTGCGCAATGTTCATGTAATTGTAACCTAACTATCTTTTGTACTATTTTAAAATATATAATCTTGTATTAATTGTTTCCTACATATACAACGTAATTGAATCGCCTTTAACCCTTAACACTACTTTTAAGTGTGAATATCGACCGGAAACTCCAACTCATTCTCGTCATATTTTGACTTGCAAGTTCTTTAAGTGTCAGACTTTAAATGCTACAATGACGTGTAAATAATAATATCAAAGTCATTCGAAACAATCTTTATTCATTTCAGAAGTAATAGAATTTTGATTACAATACTTACATTATTAATTATATTTCATGCTTGAGAGCCATAAGGGTGAAACTTTACGATTTTTCCTCGAGTATACGTATAATACATTTTGCAATATTCGCTTCTTTTTTCTTTGTTTATTTTCTGAGAATAATCTGTAGTCTGTTTTACCTAACACGACCGGTCATTCGACCGGTGTGTGATTCATAGGGTGACATCGCTGTGGAAATCGAGGTTGCAGACTGCTTCGATTGCCGCGTTTTAGGCAAGATGAATGGCGGTGAAATGGAACCTGTTAGGGAATTGAATTGCGGGGACGTGGATAGCGAAGAATTGTTTTGATCGATCGTGTCGCTGAATTTTTGTGTCACAGTGGAAAATAAATTTTATATCCAGGAATAGTTAAGGATTAGCAAGCCGAGCCGTACGCTTTTGGACTTTCATAAGGTTATTGTTAACACTTAGCCAACCAAATGGCGGGATTTCTCATTTGTCCTTCCATTTTCTCAAATCTGCTATTCTATTTACTTTTGTTACTAGTTAGTCTTAAACCAGTGTTGTTCACAGTTCGTTAAACGCATTTTCTTCTTTTCCAAAGTACAATTTTTAATCAATTCTTAATACGCATTGGACAGTGTTCGTTACACGAGAAACGATGCAAAAGTATTTATGGGCTGGATCAAAATGGACCCGGGTCGAGGGTTAAGGTCTGTTCGAAACACTTTTTCTTTTTCAAGCGTTGGAACGCGTTAAACGACCTAAGCCTCGATCCGCGAAGAGAAGAGGTGTCGGAAACGGGCGCGTTTGCGCGTTTGGGGCGGCGGCTTTCTGCTCGTTTCCCCCTTTTCTCTCGTGGCCGCTCACTTCCGCTCGCAAATCCTCGGACGGACGCATTTGGAGCTTCTTGGCAGCCGCTCAGACGTCAGCGATGAAATATCTAGCACGGCTGACTTTGATCTTCTGTCGCGCGCTCGAAACGACCTGGAAGTCCTGGATGCACGCGCGAAGATCCCGAGACAACGCGCGCATTCTTCCGGATTCAGGAAGTCTGCTGGCAACACGCGAATCATTCGTTTCTTCTTACGGTTCAGATCTCTTTATAAATTCACGGGTGACTTTACTTTTTATAGAAGTAGAGAACTTCATCATAATTAACACTTTAACGACCGCGCATCTACGTAGTTAAATTTCGCCAGGGGCCGACAATATTTCAGAAGAATTAGTTAAACCAAATTTTATATAAATTCACGAAATAATTCAACATGTGCGAACATACACATTATTAATAAAAAAAAACAGAAACAATTAAATTCTTATAATTATAATTAAAAAATAATAATAAAAAGGAAATGGCTCGCCTTCATCTTGTTCCGAATTCAGCACGCCGTTACCAGTTTCCTGCATTAAAGAGCTCGCTATCTTTGAAAACGGAAGAGAAACGCTGAAAATGTGGCATAATACATACTCCTCTAAATTATTCATTCGACTATGAGTAACGTCAGACAGAATCTGGAATCCTATCCCAAACCTGGCCCGAACCTAACTGAAAATCTGTGAGTAAATGCGTAAGAATAATTAATACAATTTATTTAAACAATTATAAATACGATAAAACAACGAAATATATCATAAATTAATGATACTAAAGATGACTTCCCCATACTCTATAATAACCATATTTCCACAATATCAAGTAAAAATATACAATTCCGAAAACGTTCTCAAACTCTTTCCCCCGTCCGAAAATTTAAGTTATTCCCGCCCCGTAGTGGCGTATAATCCCCATCAGCCTCCATTAACACGAAAATCGCAATAACAATCTCGTTCCGCAAATTACCCTGTCAACCGTTCGCCCGCGAAGCATAGGTATTTTAATGCGGGCGACGAGCTTGGTCTGTTCCTCGTCCCGCGTTCCACGTCACGCACACTGAACCGTGGCAATTACCAAAATTGCTGACAGGCCCGGCTGTGCGTGTACACGAGAAAACTCCTCGACCAGTCAACGCTTTGCTCGCAACACACGAGCGAGATCGCGGTCGAAATCTTGCTTGACCCTGTTCTTCCTCTTCCTTTTCCTCCTCTTCCTCCTCTTCTGGTTGCCCGCACCCTCCTTCGCCTCGCATCGCATTCCCAGCGCGAAGGGATGAATCACTTTGCCCTCCCCGTGAAATTCTAAAAGCGCACGCTTTCCCGAAAGTCTATTACGAACCACTTAGAATCATACAGCGAGGTATTCGGTATCCCCTTTAAAACGGTTCGCCGCGAGGTCCAGTGAACTCAAAGCGGATCCAGCGGCGGGCACGCTCGTTAGCGACGCGAGTAAAACCGTTGTTTGATGGTTTTTACCAGAGGGGCGGCCCCGTTCCCGTGGTCCCCGCTATCGGGACTGATTTACGAGCCCCGGGACACCGTGCCGGCATTTTATGCGTTCGCTCGCGAGCACGGTGTTACTTTAATAAGCCGCTTCCCCTGACGCGTTAGACACGCTCTCGTTAAGGTCACCCGGACCCGGAGGTGGAGCTTCTTGCAATAGGTACTTCTTTTCTCCTGTCTGAAATCCATGGGTTTCGATGGGAGTCCTCTCGCGTCGTGTACGGTTTACACGACCTCGAGGACGTTACGCAGGGACGTGGTTCGTGAGATTGTGGTAACTTCGTCTGCCATCATAAATTAGGCACCAACGTATTTTCTATTTTGTGAAAGTTTCACCCAGGTCTGAATATTTTCTTGTTCTCCTTTTGTTCTGTCTTTCCGTTTTTCTGCAAATAATTTATCGCCTCCTTAAACAAGTTTCCGTCAGACTTTCATTGCTTAATCGATTTGCGAATAAAGTTGCGGTGATTTACTGCTATACGGACTTCCGAGTTAGAACTCCTGGCTCTTTCAGGGAACCTCCTAAAGTCGGCGACTTTTTGCCATTCGACGACACTTTGCTTCAACTAACACGTCGACTCTCCGCCAAACCCCGAGTAGAGAAACCACTTTGACACGAATCAGGTGATACGGCTCAGTTTCACGGCCGAATTAACGTCCGGCCATCCTTTAAAGGGTTGAACGACGCCGTAAAGCAACGGCTACCGCTACCGGATCGCAATAAACGCGTGTAGTGCTTGGCCGTGTCTCGACTCCTCGGTGGTATTATCATTAAAGCTGGCGACAGCTTCGAGCTCGCCGTGGGAGGGGCGACAGATAATATTAATCCGACTGGCAGCGACGTTTTATGCGAATCGGGCTTGTGTTTCATTTTAAGCACGGCCATCGTATTAAAGCGGGCTGTAAAGCAAGCGCGGCTATTGGTACTAGGTGAACGAAAATGGCACCGGCAGATAGCGAGGAGTTACGAGCGTCGCTAGCGGGCTTTAGTGACTTGTCGAGGATGAACTTAGGCGGAGGACACGTGATAAATGACATCGTCCAGCTTGTTGGAACATTGAATACGGAAATATTCGTTTCTCGAACGAAAGGTATATTTGCTCGATCACGGAATCCTAAATTTACCATTTCTACGGTCGTTCGTGGAACCGAACGACGGTATTATATTTTGTACTAAGTGGGTACTCTAATACGATGTTCTCGTAAAATCGTAGATTTTATGGGAACAAATTTAAACGCCCGGAAATGTACAAAATGCAGATAAATGTAATTCAAGTAAAACATACCTTGTAATATTTAAGGGATCGATACGAAATTTTGAAATTATCTTTACGGTTATACGTATAATAAAAGGCAATTATCTTTTTGTTTTAGGTAAGAGGAATGAACATACAGTTAATTCTACTACGTCTGCCTTTATGGAGTACATTACAGTCGTAAGTACGCTTAAGATTAAAAGATTAATGGTCGCTATTAATCCTTTGCACTCGAGAAGCGATTCATAGTCGTCTAATAATACTAACTTCAAAGATTCTCAAGTGCCAAATTGTTTATTAAGATTTACTCATACTGAACTCCGTTTGATTTAGTTAAATAGTGTACTAAAATTTACTTACGTGACTGTTCAACCCTTAGCGCTCGAGAGGCGAGTGTTAGCCATCAAATAATAGTTTCGTAAATTTTCAGACTTTAGTTTGTTTGTTAATCAGACCCTGAGGTTAAACAGTCATACATGTAAATTTTACTAATTAACTAACTAAATGAAGACTTAACGAATGAACGAAAAATAACGAATTAAATGAAAACTTAACCAAACTAACTAAAATTTAATATAAACGAATGTTAGCAAACATTTCGCGCTTAAAAATCTGGGAAGTTAATATTACTAACTGTCACCTCCCAAGTGCAAAGGGTCAACCCCTTGGATTTGAAAATTCACGAGATTATCATTTGGTGACTGAGAATCGCTTCTCGAGTGCAACCAGTTAATCCCTACAAAGTGTACATAAAAATCGTAAATGGTCGGTTAGTTGTTTAACCCCTTAAACTCGTCTCAGAAGACGACGCTATTACTCGGATCCTATTTCCTCTTCGAAAAGAGGCTTAACGTCGTTACCGGAAGCATAATCTTCGAGAATTGTCCGGGTCGTGGAAAATGAACGAAGTTTCTCGATGAAAGGAGAAAAACGGCGAACCGAACGTGACTCGAGGCGAGGAGAGGTCCGAGGAAGCAGCAGTACGAAAATTTCATTCCGGTCCCCGCGAAACCTAATTTGTCGGCCGCTGGTTGCCTCGTCCCGGTGTCGTAAAAAATGCAACGGGAACGTCTGTTCCGTCGAAAATCATGGCCTGGCGAGAGTGCGGCCACCGGGAAGGCGGGCTATTTCGCACTCGGCGTTCTCCTGGCTGTGGTAACTCAAACCGCGGCCTTTCTTTGATGAGGCCACGGGAAAATAAGAGAAGCGTCTCGTGGAAAAAAATGCGTGCCAGATGACGGCGCCGTGTTGCGGGCTAGACGGAAAAGATTGCTGATCGGCGAGGGTAGTTGCGCGGTGTAAATGAGCTACAGAACGGGCTGGCAGAGCGAGGTTTCCGGGCGAATTCACTTTTGTGAATAATAATGGGGGCAAAAGTTGGGCGAGGGAAAAATTAACCCTCTGCGCTCCAAAAGCGACTTATAGTCGTCCATTTGATCCGTCAATTTGACTGGTTTTGCACTTCATGAGTAAAATTTGCAAAAATAATTACCATAATCCTTATCAATTTTTGCTGAGTTTTATTGAAGCAGCGATACAAATAGATACAAATCTATTTCACTGCCAGTTCTACAATTTCAAATTGTTTTTGGTGTATACCTATTCCTTAATATATGAATATCAAAAATAGATATACAATGAATGTCCGTAAATCTAGTGTTAAAACCTTGATGGAATTAAATTCTAGCTTGGCTAAGAAATAAAAAAAAAATGGGTATTTCAAGTTTCTACAGATTTTTATAATAATTTAGAAAACTTGGTAGAAATGAAACAGAGGATACGTATTTCGAGGTCTCATAGGATTTCGCGGTAACTACAAAATTAATCGAATGGCAAAGTAATTTCCAATGAAGTCCAGTCGATGATAATCGATGATCCATGAGAAATTCACCCGTATTGATTTTCATCGAAATTCACTTGATTCCTCGGAACTTCCGTTTAATCAGCGATGCGTAACGCGAGAGGGCCGTGATATTCGATTAACAAAGGAGAAAGATAAACCGTCTCTTTTCCTGTTCATTTTGCATTGCATAATCTGCGACAGCGAAGCGGCGCGACCGGTAACGGTACACCCTCGGCGCATATTTCTCGAACGAAGTCGGTGTCAGATGCTGGCGCATTAGCAGCTTCGGGTCCCCGGTCCTCGGCGCTGTAACACAATCTCCGTCTCTGAAACAACCACAACTTCCACTTGCGCGTCGCCGTCGAGCTTCTGCCAACGAGAGACGCTGCCTGGAATTATCATTGTTGACAGTTGGCTGACGAAACTTCAACTCAGCGACAAAACCGCGTCAGAATTAGCTCTTTGCGCTCGACTGTTGATCACCAAATGATGAGTTTCGCAAATTTTCAGACGCGAAGGGATTAAAAAATCGTATAGGTAAATTTTAGTATATTTCTTGACTAAATTGAATGCTAAGTTAACGTAAGGGAATTTTAGTAAATATCTTATACTTGTAAATCTTTGAAATTAGTATTGCTGGACAACGAAGAGTCATCTCTCGAGTTCAAAGGATTGATAGAGGCGTGTTCAAATGCAATTTATCCAAGGCGAAATAACCGAACCTTTCGTTAAATTTATTTAAAGCGATCTGCTTTAGATTCTCATCAGCTTTACGATTAACCCTTTGCACTCGAGAGGTGACCGTTAGTCGTTTAATGATAAAACTTCAAAAATTTTCAAATTCGAAATATTTACTATAATTCACGTATATTAAACTTCGTTTAGTTTAGTTGAGTCGTATATTAAAATTTACATATATGACTATTTAACGTTCGGGTCTGAACTAACGTCTGAAAATTCGCGAAACTATCATATGGTAGGATTACGATGTCCCATGAGAGGGGACAGCCGAGTGCAAAGGGTTAATAGGCTCCCAATCGGTGAAGTGTTAATGTTCCAGATATTTCTCCATTTCTCGTACAATTTTCGCTGTCCAAACATGCAGTATGATATTTAGCCATGGAATCTATAATTCATTCGTGAATATTGTGCAATAAACGTTGCGGTCGGTAAGTTCAGATTTCCATCTTTCGTTCAATTTTGAAACGGATCCCCTGTCAAGCGACCGCAAGTCCGATTTTTTTAATCGTGGTTATTTATTCACGCGGAACCAAAGAAATCAGAATCAGGATGTGTGTGTGTATTGTCTTACTTGCGTAACCATGCGGCCCGATCGTTGCGTCACATTTTGCAGCGAAAAATTACTGAAACGGTGTAATTTATCCGGGCGATACGCGATGGCGGGATGCCACCCGTTTGTTTCCCTTGGCAAGTTACGTGTCGGTTGTTGCTTCAAACGATAGGGAGAAACTTGTCGATTTCGATTTCAAAAATAATAAAATCTTGAAGCGATCGGTGCACTATTTATCAATTATATCGATTTTCCATTCTCAAGGCAAATTGATTCATGTTGTAATTTTTATAGCAATAAAAGTGTACCAAGTTTAATGACGATAATCTTTAAGAGGCAACAATTTATAAATTTGTGTCTCTATACGCATTTAACTTCTCCAATTTTATAGAAATTCATTATTCACAGTTTCTATCATAACTATCGTTACCTTTATTTGTGATCTCAAACTTCAGACGTTCTTCAACCCTTTCGCTATCGTTCGTTTGGTTGCTAAGCTACTTCTGCTGAATATCGCTTTTACTATGGGAACAGGGTTTCGTTGCAAACGACTTAAGTGACCCGTGGTAGCGAAAGGGTTAAAGCTCTTCGTCCCGACGAAAGGTTCGTTCAATACCAAATGATAATAGCAATTACCATTACATTACAACAAACGTTACCAAGAAATAATAACAGTATCCACAATTTCCATCGCATTCTACATGAATTTACAAGCCTCTACCCAGCAGATACCTACTTTCCTTCGAATCCACTGCAAATTTTTGAATCCCTACACGCTTCCTCCCGCAGTTTCATCGAGCGACTCGATATTTCGCTTTCTTCGCGTTCTTCAGACGTTCTCGCAGTATTTTTCCTTGCAAAAAGATTCGTCGCTCCATGTCGAGGAGTTGACAAACTCCGCAAGGTATACTTTCTTCCCGGCTTATTAAATCGGCACCGGAAGTCGTGCGCGTGGCTGCAGGTGGCTTCCTTCGCAAAGGCGGCAGGTCGATCCGAATAGAGGCTGCTCGCGGCTAATGCTCGTTCTGTGCGAGCTCGACGTCGTCTAGGTTCCCTTGGCTGCCTCGAAACTCCTCGGCGAGGCTCGGGGGAAAGGCAAATGCTTTGGGGAACGGCGAATGGATCGCGCGATAAAACGCGCCGCGTTATAAACGCCCCACGGCTTCCACTCTCGTTCACAAAGGATGCCGATTGCTTCTTCTTCTTCTTCATCTTCTTCTTCTTTTTCTTTTTCTTCGTCTTCGTCTTCGTCTTCGTCTTCGTCTTCGTCTTCTTCTTCTTCTTGCCCTCCTCGTAAGAAATGTACTGCTCGATTTCCAGTCGCGCGAATTCTTACTGTCTGATTCTGTTGCAAGGAACTAGATGATGAAATGTGGAAAGCATCTAGGTTACTAGATGGCACTTTGTTAGACGTTTCAAGTTTAGAGGTGTTACGTTGGAATGCTGTTAATCGAAGTTTTTATTTATATATTTATTTGTTCGTTTAAATGGGAAACCTATTATGTACATAATATGGTACACTTGCGGGAATGATACAATTTTGTAAATTTGATTTTGAAATGATAGTAAAGATACGTTGATGAAGTCGATTAGCAAATTATATTTCTTGACTGTATCCGTGATACGATTAATTGTATCGGATTGAATAAACAGAATTTTATAACTCGAGGATAAAAAAGATCTGATGAGTCTAATAAATCTACACGGGGTTTGACAATTTTTTAACGCGTGATTTTTCAGAGTGAATTGTCAGATTTAGAATTCAATAGGACTTGTATAGTAAAAGATTAACTAAATTTTTAAATTTCAACTTGCATCGGTTGTCTATTGATATTGATTTTTTTTCAATTAGTGTGCCTACTTTGCAACGGTTAAGTGGTGACCGGTATACGTTTAACAGCAAACACGGAGGGACAGAGTTTATCGAAAGCACGGGCTCGTAACGTTTCGAAGTTCCTGTCGATTTTAATTAAAACGATTTCAACGGGGTGCACGACTGATCGCAGCGGGGATATTAAAAGAGGTGGAATGGTACGTCTGATGAAAACGCTCCAGGCGTTCTGTCAGTCGTTCCTGTAAACGGATGGACGAGCTCTCCGCTCCTCTTCCTCGGTGATATCTTTTTTCTCGCCAGCTTGCCTCATGAATCAATTTCCCGCTATCGTTTGCTAACTACGCGAACTTCGAGATTTTCACGCAGCTCGATGCATTGATAATAATAACAGCCGTAATTTAGTATTTAAAACGAAAATTGCGAAACACAATATTCTTTTCTTTCTCTTTCCGTTTTTGTTTGTATCGCGTGCAATTTATGTTTATATCATATCTAATAACCAAAGTAAATAGAATCAATATCAGAGAAAAGAATGGAAGATCTCCCCATTCGTTTGGCTAAGTGTTAAAAGTAACAAACTTATTTAAATAAACTAAACAACATGGATAACATTAATAATTTTCTACCATTAATTAGGATTTTTGCGATTAATCATTATATTTAGTATTTGTTTAACTAACTTTTGTATCGGTTCATCTCATGCGACAGATGACGTTTCTCCTCGACAGCACCTCTGTATTCCGATTTTATTTTGCCGACGGAACAGAATTGTGATCCTGGACGTCGAGGGAAAGAACCGATGGACGTCCGTGATCGATACGGTCGACAGTATCTCCCGTGATTCGCTGTTCTATTTATTTTTCACTCGAATATCCCGAGCATGCCGCGTGCGAAACAAGCATCTGTCTGCACGCAATGCAAATGCCTTCGAGCGATAGTTGTGCAGCGCACGGGCACGAGGCCGGATCGATGGCTAAGAAAATAGGAAAGCAGCGTGTTTATCCGAGGAACATCGAACATGAATATTCACCTGGACACGTTCATCGTAGATCATACCTTACAAGACCCCACCGTCCACTTAGCCGCAAATGAACGTTCATAGAGATTGTTAGTGATCCTTATCGACAACGGCAAGGAAAATCTTCATTAATCGAAGACAGGAATTAAGGATAAACCTTTTTGCTTGCAGAACAGTAAATATAGGTTTACGTGTTTCGAGACAAAACGAGTCTATTTGTATCCGTTGAATAGGGGAAGTTCGTTAATTCATTGGTCAGCGAATGGATAACAACTTATTGATTCGAAGCGATAACCGATTTATTTATTTGTATATTCCACGATAAATGATAAATTCTCTCCAAAGCTAGGTATATTTTATTCTTTATTTATCTTCGTTATTTATCGACAATCGGAGCAATGCTTCCCTGCTAAAATGAATAAGCAAAAACACTGGAGCGTGCAGGAAATAACGTTTCAATTTAAATAACGCTCGAAAAACCAGGAAAATTGTTATTATCGATACCTTTGTTTAACCACCTCTCTGCACACATATACAAATAATTTTTTTCCTCTACAAGCAATCAGAAATTTCTTTCTCTCTCCCTCCCTCTCCCCTCCCTCTATTTTCAAACATGCCAATAATACACACTCGTGAACCAGAGATAATTAATGAAACAAACCATACAAAGATGCTTGAACATCGTTCAAAGAAACGAATTCCACCGAACTCTTCTGGAATCAATTGAACGAAGCGCTCACGAATTTAATTACAGGCGCCGTGTGTGCACGCTCGGTTCTCTTCGTAATTGATCAACGACGAATCTAGCTGCGCGCAAGCGATCGTAGACATTTTCAGAACGAGTCGGCGTTTTAATTGAGATAAACACGCGCTGACCGTGTGCACCCGGATCGCCGCTTCCGAACGCAGAGTGACGTAAATTACAAACAACTCGGGCCCGGACCCGCGATAATGTATACAGGCTTTATCACGGGGAACGATCCGCGGATGATTATTATTAATTAGCCGGTACCCGGTAATTGCACGTCTCTGCCGACTGGAAATTCATCTTCTAGCTCGCGAGGGCGCACACTCTTTCTCTCTCGTTACGCGGGCTTTACGTTCACCCTCGTCAGGAGGAGGGAGAGCATTAATCACGGAAATAACTGTTTAAGATGCTTGAAACAGAGAAACGAATCGCAGTCGTGATTACAGGTGCCCCTCGACTTTCGTACATTTTTAAAAATTCAACCTTTTGAACCTTTGCGGTCGGACGTTCCCTCTGAGGGGACATCGTGAGTCGAGCAGGCTACTGGGGACATCAGACATTAGCCATCGGACTACAGTGTTGTTCCAATCAATACTTTAAATCACAGTTTTTGGTGTATATTTTTTTATATCCCTCTGCTTTCGAACATTCAACATTCGTACACACTTTCAGCAACCAATTGTGTGCGAAAGTTGAGGGGCGCCTGTATATGCTCCCTCGGAGGATCTTGATCGAGAGACTAAGGAAAGGGAGGATGCAGTACAAGTTCTCTGTTGTTTACGAGACAGCGTCGTAATGGCACTGTGATCGCTGGATTTGATGAATTTTATGCAAATGCATCTATTTTGATAGGAAATAGATAATCGCAGGAATTTGTTTTCTCATGCACGGCTGTAACCTTTGTTAACCTTTTGTAACTAGAATTTAGTGTGTCTCGAGAAAATAAAATTTGTCATTGATTATAACGTTTAGTCTTATCTGTGTAGTCAATAAAACATAATACGGTAACAAGCAAATAAATTAACCATTAATGAACGAGCGTATTTTTTTAGAATAATGACCAGTAGATCAACGAATTTTTAAGAAATTAATTGCTTTATTTCCAGAACCAGATAAAGTGCATAATTATTATCGCTTTATTAGATTTTATGAAAGTGTCGCGAATATGGTGGCATTCGTTCGCTGAGAGTTAAGATTTAAAAATATAAGCGTGCAACGTATAACGTTTTACTAACTTACATAGAGCTTGCGAAATATCGATTAAACCGAAATAGTTTACAAATTGAGGAGAATTTATTGTTCGATTCGAAACAGAGCGGAGCGATAGCTAGCATCAACCAGGAACAGTTTCAGGGGGATTAGGGGGATGACGAAACCGTGGCTTCGGGAGCATCAGTCAATCGGGTTAAACTTCTTAACGCGGGCTGATGTTGCCCAAAACCGCGCATTAATCACGGCATTAGAAAGTTCTTGCATCGAACGGAGTTCGTTCTTGAATTAGCCTCATGCTTGTCGCGTGGAGTCCTGAATTGCAGCACTGAAAACGATCCAACGAACAGAACGCACGAAACTGCTCGCAACCCGCTATGAATTAGGGTGTTCGCATACAAATGAGTCAATTGTGAAGCTTGCGAACGTTAATAAAGCGATATATCCTTGTGCGACGTGCAGGGTGTTCAAATAGTTTAGTATCGAGGAATAAATATTGCCTATTTTATTATATTAACTCTTTGAGGCACACGATTTTAAAGAAACTAAAAACTCAAGTTGCACAGAATCTTTTTAACATAAAATAAAAATGAAGAAGAATATTCGTTTCAATTATTAAAATATTCAATTGTTTGACCGAGTAACTTCAACTTTTCGAAGCGGGTTAAAATATATCCCACCATGCATAAAAAGCTAAGCAAAAGATGGGACCAACTTTAATCCACCTAACGAAAGGCGAATGGTTATTAATATGTACAATTAATTATATGATTGCACGTGAAATACCCAAGGCTGTCGCGTTTATGAGTTACCGTGCGTTCGCACGAAATCCACGCCAAGCTGAAGCATGTTGAGGATATCGTTAAAATGGGGAAAAAGTTGGTTCCTAAATTTTCAAATAGGAAAAGGTATATATTTTTATATAGCAGGGACGAATTTTGTTTAGTAATCTCTTGAAAGCAAATTGAAAACAAAAATATATACGGTCCATGAAAGTCCGTACGTAACAGCAATGTTTTCGAACGTTACACAAGCGCGAAGAATTACATGCACGTGTTGCGGTTAAAAAAAATTCAGCAGATGATGCTGGAGACGCTCCTCCGCGTTTGAGTAATCGTGACGTGCATACGTACGGTAACGACACCGATACGTTACGCGACACAGAAGGGTGAATATCCTGCGAAGTGTATTATAAGAATAATCGTTTGACCCGTCTACCGGAGATACCCGTTTTCCAATAAGTTAAACCGTGCACCGTGCAATATTGCGACCGAAGAGATTTTATTTTCGTAGAGCGATTACAGCACATCTCGATAGCTTGTGGGAACTTCGAGTACCGTAGAATTACGTAAACGTATATTTTCGACAGTCTGCTATTCATTATACATTGTTCCATGATAAATAGAAACTTGCGCTATCGATTATAGATCCTTTAAAACTGCGCGCCACTATCGCTAGTCATCTGCGCAGACGCGGGAGAATCCTTTTTCGAGTATAGGTATATATAGATATTACGTGTCACGTGTTACGCATCACGTGGTCCATCGCGTCGTTCTTCGTTCCGTGGACGCATGCAATGATGCGGTTGTCGTGAAGTTGTTTTTGAAGTTTACTTGTAAAATAGTTCGCGAATATTGTAACAATGATTACAGTGAATCGCTATAATTGTTTGGTATTAAGTGTGCGCCGTGATAATGCGATGACACCTATGAGCCGATCAAAGGACATCGACCTCCATAAAGGCAGACGTAAGACGACGTTCGCTACGCTTTATAGGTTATCGGCTTCCGAATGGGAATCGAGCTAACGATAATTCTGTTTCTCTAGGGCTTCCAGCGTCCGCGGACCCGATTCGCCCCTGAGCTCGGATCTGGCGCTTGATAAACCTCGTCCCATACCATCACCCAGGTAAGCTACTTTGCGGTCGCAACCCTTTCTCGCTTTCTGAAAGCGAACGAAAAAGCCTCGACCCAGATTTCTCCAGCAATAAACACGGGTTAATTGGAAAACTTGGCCGGGTATCGTCGAAGGACTTTGTTTCTCATGGCCGTGGCTGTTCATCCTTCTGAAGGGCTTCGACCTACATTTAGAGAACGCTGTAACGCGTGTTAATTCAGTCTGTGCACTGAGAATGGCTTTTGTGTGCCGGAGTAATAGAAAGTATTACATGATATCCATGAATTGTGTTTCTTTCGTACGTGGGTGTAACTTCAGAGATGAATCGAAGGTATGAAATAATGAAACACTATTTGTGTAAATGTCTCTTCTGTGTAGCTTGTTTTCAATTATACGAGCAGTGTAAATATTTTAATAATTCTCTTTATGAATTAAATTACCATTTAGATTTATTTGTCGATTACCGTACCATCAATTTAGTTCATCGTCAGAATTATTAAAATACAGAACCGTGCCAAGGAACAGGCTCAAATAGGAGATATGTTTATAGGAACTTCCTTGATTATTTTCGTATCCTCGATACACATCTGTAAGGTTACGCCTACGTGCTTTAAAATATTCTCCGTTCGATCGTGTGTATGAAATGGCATAGGTTAGGAACGGCAATAGAAACCATATATTCCAAGTGTGTCGAACGTTATTTATAACATCCCTCGTATCAATCTGCCATTACACGGTGTATCGGTTGAAATACGCGATATTTGATTGAATATTCGCGTCCCTCCGAACAACAACGGGAACTCTCCGTAATTGTATTAATTCAATTAGCCGAAACCCGATCGGTTCTTCGCTGATTTAATTTCCTCTCTCGTGCTCCGGCGCTCTCGCGCGCTCCAAGTGTTAATAAACCGTGGTTCCCGTAGTTGTGCGCGCAGGAAGTTCTATTTTTACCCGCGCTCGTACGTTTCACCCCCTACCAGTCGAGATTCACCCCTCGACGGAGGCTTGACGTTCGATAAGCCTGGCAACACAATAAACCATTCGCCGTGCACACTGAAACACGCCTATTTTGTTTCCTCATCGACACGTGGTATTTCGAGTCACCCCTGCCTCTGTCGACGATGCCTAACCCTTGTGAACTCTCGCCTGTTCACCTGACAGACAGAAAAAGAGAGAGAGAGAGAGATGAGAAGGAAGTCTGAGAGATAGATAGATAGATAGAGAGGGGGGAGGGTGAGTGAGTGAGAGAGAGATTCACCCCAACGCGTTCCCCGGCTAAACCACTTATTATCGAGCATCCGCGTAGCTTTCCTTTGTTTTTCGCTCTTCTTCTTCGTCTCCTTCCACTTTTTTTCTTTTTTCTTTTTGCCCGTCCGCGTTTCAAAGTAGCTGGAGAGCGAGAAAAAGCGGAAGATCGGATATTTTCACGGCGAGAACGTGGAAACGACGAGATGCGAGGGTGCAAAGCGAGGTATGGTAATTAGTAATTAGAGCGCGGCTCGTTATGGGAGCTAATTAAAATATGTTACCGATCTTCGATAGCACGCGGATTATTTTGCTCTAAAAAGGGACTGTGAAAATAGAGCAAAGTTACGGAATACTAATTATAATGGTGATGTTCGTTTTTCTTGTTTCGCCTAACCGTGAATAAAACGCGATCGCAGTTTCAGTATCGGTAGAAGAGGAATAAATGAATTATTATGCGTAGCTTTCACAACATTTCTATTAATTTTTATAATTCTGACGATATCAAAAAATGTTAAATTCTTCTCCCGGAATGTGTGCGTAATTTGAAAACAAATATCTTTGGTTGACTACAAATGTTGCACGGTGGACTGTCTGTCGCGCTAAATTATTCCTAGGACAATCAATCTTCGTAGTTTACTGAAACCGCCGACCTATGGTTTGCGAATTTCGGGGCAACAATGACCAGTTAGCAATTCGATGGACCGTGTACGGTGAGCATTAGCTTCGAAATTCTCCTCGAAATACTTGCGCGATCGTTTCGCGCGGTTGCGTTGTTCGCATACTTGCCATGCTATTTGTGTTCATCGGTTTCGGGCTGACCTAATGCGAGCCAGACCAGTTGGAAAACAGTTTGATCGAATGTTACGGTTCGCTTCCATGAATTTAGAAAATTCTAGTGCTGTTGAAACATCAAACAATTTAATATTTCACGTTTTTCTGTTTCTTCTAAGGCTATTTACAAATTGCACTCGACAGATGACGGTTGGTCGTCTAATGATGCTAACTTCAAAGATCTTCAAATGCAAAATAGTTATTTAAGTATAATACTAAAGTTTACTTATATGACTATTTAATCTAAGTTTCAAACGCAAAATAGTTATTATTTATATTCTCTGCTTCTTGAATTTGTATAAACATTTTGTCTTCCTGTTACGGTAAAAATCATCATGGAACCTGTATTTCACGATTACGTGAAAATGTCATGGTAATAATTTTGTTTCCGATTTTAACTCGATTTTATTTGTAATTTGCCTGGTTACGTACAGTAGCGGACAAAACTTTAATACGACAGGACAATGTAAAACAGTTTTATAGTATGCAAATATTTATTGATCAGCATAGAATATGATTTTTGTTTATCCTGCTCTTTCTTATCAATTAATTTATTTGTTTTCTTTGACCCTTTGGTCTTAAACTTTTGTCGGTTACTGTAAGTAGCTTACTAAAAGTTCAGTTAATCGAATTCTAACCTGGCAATCATTATCATTATCAGATTGTGAACTGTTTTGTATGGACATACCTAAGTAAGTGGCTGCAGAAGTTGTAACAGGAACTTCCGATAGCCATGTGAAAATCGATGCTCCATTAGTCGATCGCGTTGTAATTCTATCAAAGCTGAACCCCCATTCGAGATTACTGTCGTTGATACGCAAATGCACTCCTCGCCATAATCGGTCCTGTAGCCGGCGCGAACGAACGATCAGTGAAATGGCTTTGTCAGCGTTTAAGTTGCTCCGTTAAGTCGGTCAGTTTTCCGGTTGCTCAACAACGTCCCGTTTCATTGAAATGCACGCGTGAAACCCGCGTTACGCGTTAGGTGATGTCAGATCGCATCGACGGTATTCTAATAGCGTGTCACCGAGAAACTGGAGCTGAAGAATGGGATATTTTTATGAGAAACACTGGTAACGTTCGACACAAATTATTTATGCATTGGGTTGTCCGGAAAGTTCCTGTCGATTTTTGATAAGTGGCATAAGGGCAGGTCTAAATATATTAGAATGATTGAGAATGATTGAGATATTGTAAAAAACAATACTCCTTTTGAATTATCTTGAATTAAATATCTTTTAATTATCATCTTAATTATTATTTTACTTGTAATTATTATTAGTATTGGAGATTATGGATTGAAAGGAATAAAATAATGATAACTGTTCACTTAAGATTTTAACTAGACTTTATTTCTAAGGGAAGGTTTATCGCTTTCTGAACCTGATCTCTACACAGCGAGAGGCAAGACTCGAATGAATAGAAAAAAGGCTAAAGGACACAGTTCGTTAGGGTCCTCTAATTGTTACGCACAGCGTGGTAAGGAAAACCACTTGACCCGTTCCCGGAACCTCCTCAGCCGATAGCTCGATCTTACATAAATATTTCTTCGAGGCGATTGATTTTTGTTTATTCGTTAAGATACGAATTTCCAACAATTAGTAAATTAAATTCTTCGATGCAGCTGGTAGTTCACTGTTGTCGTTTGTTAATGAAATAAATTTAATTCGACTCGTTATACATTCAGAATTTTTAACTCCCCTTCAACATCGATCCACTAGAGTAAAATAACCACCAGTTACATAACTCATAGGGCAGGGCTAACTTGACCCGGTTCCAAAAAGTATACGAACCCGTACACTTTGCCTAATTAAAAATACTACCGTACTTACGTTAATCCCTTCGCAAATCAACCCGTTATAAAACTTTAGCCAATTAACGTTTCTGAAAAAAAATATCTGTGACACAAAAAATTTCTTACTTTTCCAAATGAAAAAGCATATGCCCCGGATGCTGCCGCCGACTTTAACGAGCAACATAAGAAGTAAAAAATTGCCGACAAAATTAACTAAATGTGCTGACACATGTTCTAGAAAAGTAGTTAACCCCTTGACATAGAAACAAAACGGAATTTGATGCGTCCGAAAAATACTATTTTAATTGAGCTCCAACATTTTATTTCGTAATTTGCATCGCTGTATAACATATAATCAGGTTGATATATAAAATCTTTGAAGTTAATATTATTAGACGCCTGACAGTCACCTCTCGAGGGGAAAGGGTTAATGCGATTTCCTTGGCGTCGTTTTTACTTCATCAGTCGGCGACACGGTGTCGGTTTTAATCCCTCTCGACCACATCGAGAAGCCTTTTCCCCTTCTCTCTCCCGTTTCTATTCTACAACTACTTCCGACTTATCCTTTCTGTTCAGAATCATAAATTATCAAATTGATTGTAGCTAGCTTTTATCAAGTGCAAATTTTTATGCTCCCTCAATATCTTCCAGGTTTACTTGCAGGTTTCTCGACTCCTTAATTTTGACTCTATTACTTGCATAGTTGTATAATTAATTGACTCTATACCCTCTCAACTTTTTCAATGTATCTTTCGTTAAATTTCGTTGTCAGCTAAACAATCTCTTGTAATCTTGTTTCTTGAATTTACTCGCTATGTTTATTTTTCTTGTACATCAATGGATTCGTTACCGTACATAAATATTACTGCTATTATTATTATTACGAATACGCGATGGATTATCCACTTTGCTTTTATTAACGATAACCGATAACGAAATTCCGCGTTTCGCGTGTTCAATTTGAAAAGAAATTATTTTTCTCTCCCAGTCCAATTTAATTCGCGTTGAAATTGAATTTAATATCGTGCTCAAATGTGCAATGCTTCCCTCAAATCATTTACCCATTCAGTGCCGGGCTCGTTACGCGACCCATTGTGCGAACCAAAGAATTTAAATTCCTTCGAGAGAGACGCTCGAGCGGAAGTACCCGTTCGAACCCTTAGAGAACTTTGAAACCCAGCTGAAAGCTTCCCCGCCTGGTAAAACTACCCCTTGTCACAGCGTCGCGTCTTTACCGACTGTTGCAGACAAATCCACCCCCTGTACGGGGAGAAAGCAGGGCTTCTGGGCTACTGTGATCCGCTCGGTAACGCAGAGAATTTTCCACCGGCCCCTAACATCGTGGTCGAGGGTGGCAGGATCGAGTTCGTGCGCCCCTCGCAGGATGGCACCACGACACCCCGCAGGAACACCATGTCCCGTGGCTCGCAGACCTTCAACGACGAGTCCGAGAAGTCTGATCCTGCGAAGGTAAGTTTGTTCTTCCGTTTTCCATCGGTCGTTCCATTTTCTGTCTTCCTTAACCCTTTGACCGTTAAGTACTCCCGGTCGAAGTGCTTTACGTGGAAGGCGCTCTATTATTGATCGTGTTGCTCTAAATGGGAGCGAGGAAAAATTGATGAAAGCATGTACGCGTCCATAATCCATAATATGCGATTAACTTTCGCCAGAAACCTATACCAGTCAAAGGGTTAATATTTCGTATAATATATCCGTTTCTCGTTCATAAAATATTGATCGATAAAACAAGGTCTCGTAGTTTTAATTGAATATAACTGCTATATCTTTCTGTGAAACGAAACTCGAGACGGTGCTTGTAAGCGAGACACTTGAAATAAAGCGAAGGATCAGCTGTTTAAGTGACTTCTGTCGCCGGGTTAGAGGACAAATATTTTGAGAGCTCTGACAAGAGAAGGGGGGGACTTAATGGCGTCTTCGAGGAAGCAGCTTGAGCAGTTTTGCCAGACGAAAACAATTTTTTGCGAATGCCTCTTTATTTTTAAACAATTGACGTCGGGAATGCTTTCAGATAAAAGCGAACGCGCCTCGAAATCCTTTGAGCCTAAAATTAGTTAACGTTTTACATGCATGCGTACCGGATGCTGTATAAATTAATTATTCCTTAATTGAAATAATTTTGAATGTCGTAAGCAATTGGGAGATTAGACCATTTTATAATATTAGTAAATAATTTATTTGACTGTTCTGGTCCGTACTCTGCGAAAGGGTTGAGCTTTCTGCGATTATTAATTGGCGTCACGTCGACGGTTTCTTAATGCAATCCCGTGCTGTTTACAATTTGACAAATCGCATTTCTTCGACCTGCTCGACCATGAATTCGGTTAGCCGCGTTTCTGATGGGGTTGAAACGCGCGCTGATTTTTGTTGAACCCCTTTAAACCCTTCATGTTGTATTCATTAGACGCCAGAATGGAATAAGTCGTGACGCGTGGAACACTTCAACCAGAAACGTGGTCGAAACCAAGGCAGCTCGTTAGCTTCTGTTTAAAATATCGCGGGGAATTTAAGCAAATTGTTTTTATTTTTTTTTTATTAACGTTTCATTCAGTATCCGGTGAAAACGTACGATGATTATGTTACGTTCTTTACGCTCCGACAAAGCGTATTCGTTAAACTTCGAATTTCCTCTTTTCCTTTCTCTCATTAGTTAAACCTTTCCATTTCCAATCTTTGAAAGGTATTTCACAAAGTTCATAGAATTATATGTATTCAGTGAAGTCTGTAGAAATTGTATCGCACCCTTAAATTTATTTCTTTTGCTTTCCTTCCAAATCCTCTGACCGATGCCGTCTATGCAAATAATTCATTAATTTACGAAAAAGAAATCAACTTCAAAGTATATATCGAATTTTAATTTAGATAATGATTGAAATTTCCTAAAAAAATTTTTATCCATCGACTCCCTATCAATTATTGCAAAAGCAGCGTTAACTTTTGCATTTAGATTCGGTAATCGAATAGTAAACTTTACCAAAGCAACCCGTACGAATTTGAAGCACGATTTAACCCTTAAAATGACGCTGAAAGTTCGTTAATTGACCACACCTCTGCTACTTAATTCGTCCCTGCCATGCGAAACGATTCATTCGCAAAGTAGTCACGTTCGATCAAATGATCTTGAAAGCGCCGTCGTGGCTGCGGAAATTTTCACCCTGTCGTCGCACGGCGAGCGTTGCTCGAAACAGGGGAAAAGTGCTCGCGGATTCCTGCCGAACCCTTTAACCCTTCATGTTGTATTCATTAGACGTAATTGATTTTCTCTATAGGGCGCGGCAGGATTTCCATATTAAATTGAAGCGGGCGACAGCGAACGTTACGCGCCGATACGCGACGATCATTCTGAAATTAACGACGTTTCGCGGCCTGTCGACGCTTACGTCGCCGGTAATTCTTGAGGGAATCAGAAGTAACGACGAGCTAACTGACACACTTTCATTTATGATAATATTTATTTCACATTGTTGAGGTAAAGGAAATATCTATTTCTGTGGGTAGAATGAGACAAATTATGATGAACTCGGTTAATCACAGGTGAACACAGAATCGTTTATTGGATTAAATATCATAAACTGATATTTATATGAATATATTATAATTTTACTATATTACTCTATCTCTTAATCTTAGCTTTAACCCCTTGACTACGGCAGACTTTGATATGTACTGGTCGTACCATACGGCAGGGATTGAGTTACGATGTGCGCCGAGAACGGCGAATTTTTGGTGTCAGAAAGCCAAACCGTGTGAAGCGCCTATAGGCGCTCTCAGTATCAGAAAGTCAAACTGTGTCGAGCGCCTGTAGGCGCTCTCAGTATCACAAACGCAAAATTTCTAAGCGCCCACAGGCGCCCACAGTAGTCAAGGGGTTAAGAAGGTGCCGCGCCGAAAACGCGCGCATAGCACATGATCAGTCCTCCTTTGTGCGAAGATGTTCCTAACCTTATACAGGGTGTTCGGACAGCCCTGGGCTTAAATTGAAAGAGTAACTCCCTGAGACATTCTAAGACGAAAATCAAGAGTAACGATTTTGCGTTTGAGGCTTTGTTTACGAATTATAACTAGTTAAAGATATCGTTTAATCCGGACCGTTCGGCGCTTGAGCATCACTGTGGACTCAGCGACGTTACCGACCGAGTTGCCTCGGTTACCCGCTCTCAAGCGTCGAACGGTCCGGATTAAACGATATCTTTAACTAGTTATAACTCGTAAACAAAGCCTGAAACTCAAAATCGTTACTCTTGATTTTCGTCTTAGAATGTCTCAGGGAGTTACTCTTTCAATTTAAGCCCAGGGCTGTCCGAACACCCTGTATAAGATCTATGCTTAATAAAATAATGCTTTTTTCCAAGTGTTGTTTGTAACTTTAATATTAAGAGATATTTATATACAATTCTATCAATTACATCAATTATACTATTCGTGGCACGGATTGCCACATGGATGCCGGATATATCAGGCATCTGTACCGAAAGGGTTAAAGCCAGCACAAGTTAAGTCAGCTCTTCGCGCTATGGATTCACGTTGGACAACTCTGAAAAAAACAGCTTCGGATACTGAAAGTGGAATGTTGAAATCCCCTTTCTATCGTGCTCGTTCGACCTTTAGAAGTCCCGGTGACACGTTTTCCGGCGAAGTATTAAACTCCTCCGAGGTGTCGTCACGGCGCATTTGCATACCATTAATCGGCCATCTCTCGTCGCGCGCCAAACGGGACAGCGACGCGACGCGTCTTTAAATTGAAGTTAGGCCGAATTTTTAGCGTCACCTTGGCGAAATTAGGGGAACCCCGGGAACGTTTAGGCGGTGATCCTCTCTTTGCCACGAAGAACGCGCAATTTCGTTTGGCGCCAATAACGGGGCGGCTCTTAATTACGATTTCACTCGGCCCCGTCAGCCGGTGGTCCGACGAAAAATTTAATTTCGAAATGTTTAGAGGCTCGCTCCATTCATATTAAGCTTCACGCGTGAACGTATTAACTCTTTGGGGTTAGTTGGGTTAAAATTGGTCCCACCTTTCGCTTAGTTTTTTATGTATGGTGGGATATACAGGCGCTCCTCGACTTTTGCACACAATTGCTTCCTGAAAGTGTGTACGAATGTTTAGATATTCGAAAGTAGAGCTAGAACATAGATATTTCTATTATCAGACATTAATGATTAATATGACTATTGGTATTCTGCAGAATTAAGTTATGAATTTTGTCCGACTAATTAGTCAAAACACTGCGAGGGGGTCGAAAACAAGGTTCAATAATTTTGTACACGGATATGGGTGAAGTTTGGGTTAGGTTCGAGTTAGGTGCTTTACTTTACATGAGATTCCTTGTACGAAATCCGTCGAAAATTCGTATCCATCGTGAAAACGAATGAATTACGGCTACGAATTGAGAGACCTTTTACGCGGTTCCCACGTAGCCGACGAGAATTATTCGAAGCCTTTTTTTGGCGGGCGAGCGAATTAATTTTAATTACGTACACGCCGGTGCGCGAGGCTAAATAAAAGAGTATAGGAATGAAATAGTGGAGCGAAACTGAAATTCATGCGCGCGGAATACTTTTCGTTTACTTTTGTATTATTCCGTAAATTACCGCCGCTACCGTTAACACGAATTTCTGCGAACTTTCGCAAAGACCGGCAAAATTATTTTAATAATTCCTTGTTGCCCGCTGTGTACCTTTCCCTTGATATACAAAAATTTCTTTCAACTAGACCGGTTCTTTCTCTATGTTTCCCTTTTCGGAGCTGAAACGAAATTAATTTTTGAAATTGTTCAACTGTTTATAATTGCTTGAAATATATAGTGTACTCTAGAAATTAAGAAAAACTTAATACTATAAATTACTTAATCGTTTATAAATACTTTCATTGCAACAGGTTAACATTAACCCTTTGAGTCTCAGGACTCGTTGGAAAACACTTATTTTCTATTTCCAATCGTAGTTTCTTAAGTTTATCTTCGCTACATTACCTATTCTTCCGTTTTTTAACTTCGTTTTCATAGAATATTTCCTTTTCTTTACGATAACATCCTATTTATTATCGCACATATATAGTGTCGGTGTACATAGAATATATAGTGTACTCTAGAAATTAAGAAAAAATTAATACTATAAATTACTTAATCGTTTATAAATATTTTCATTGCAACAGGTTAGCATTAACCCTTTGAGTCTCAGGACTCGTTGGATACACTTATTTTCTATTTCCAATCGTAGTTTCTTAAGTTTATCTTCGACACATTACCTATTCTTCCGTTTTTTAACTTCGTTTTCATAAAATATTTCCTTTCCTTTAGAATAACATCCCATTTATCATCTCACATCTCTCAGATCATTCTTTACCATGCACGCCCTCTAACCAAGTGCCACTGTACTTCTTATATTAGAGCAACGACTGTTTTATTAAACACAGTTGTTATTTAAGACTTTGAAAAACGTATACACAAACCACGCAGTGTGCATCCGTTCAGTGACGACACTCCGTTCAGTGACGACACTTCGGTGCACTGGACTGCCGAAGCGAAAGGGTTAAATTATACAAACTCTGCATCGTCCAATACACAAACAACGCGACCGTGCACGGATGGAATGTTCAACAGAGTTGCACGAATAAACGTCTCGAGTCGTGAAATAAACGGCGGGCAATTTTGCACGCGTAAACTGTGCCGGCTGGTCTAATGAAAACGTCAGTTGACGATTGCAAATAAGGTTTAAACAACGTTGTAAAAAGGGGTAAATAACTCGAGTCGAAGGCGCTCGAGCAACGCCGATGGCTTATTGACGTGTCCGCCGGCTCGGCCGGGTACACGCGTGTGTGCCGCCGTTACGAATAATAATTAATCGCGGCAGGAGAGTTGATTAAGGCCCTATTCATCGAGTGGGAACGTTATAAATCACGCGGACAGTGCCTAGATTGTTCCTACGCGTGCACGACGGGGCACGTTGGCTGGTTGCGCAAGCGAAAATTCGTGACGCGGCTTTCGTCGAACAGCTGTTTACAGCCGCAGAGAAAGCGTATCGGTGTACCTGTTCTCCAGTTAATCCTGTGTTGTCACGCGAAGGTTAGAAAGAAATTGTTATCGGGTGTCATTCGTCAACGACGAGTCGTGGATTCGAAAAGTGTTGCCTTCGAACCTGCGTTGACCTCCAGTGGCGGACAAAAGTTTAAGACGAGAGGACAATTAGAACATAGTTTTATGGTCTGCAAATATTGTCTGTACACTCGTTTCATTTGTTATTATGGTAGAACACAATCTATTGATTAGCACAGAATCCAAATTTCGTTTATCATACTATTCCTTTTATAAATTAGTTAATTTAATTTCCTTGACCCTTTAGTCTTAAACTCCGCTACTGTATGTGTTATAGCTCAGAGCTGTCTCCACGGTACATAAATACTTTGTCGACTATTTCTTTTTGCGTCAGCTCTTCTAGTTCAATCATGTTTTGATCAGGACGGAAGACTTAAGTGGAATGAAAAAGAATGAATTTTCATGGGTGAAGATCGATACTGGTTGAATACTAGTTGCTATTGGTCGCTCAGATGGTAAATATCTAACTGAAAGGTAAAACACGAGGTCGTTCGATGGATCGAAAGGTTAATTTATAGCATGCCCTGCTCGAGTTTAGGAGTGAAACCATTCCGCTGGTAACTCTTTTTGCGCGACAAACATTCCATAAATATTCGATAAATATCGTGTGTTTCCAATTGAAAAATACCGGTTTCATAAGGGACGAGAAGGACGTTATACGTTGGTCGATGAATTTAATTTCCTAAATGCAGCTTTCCATTCGGCGGAGCAGAGATTACTATTTTTTTTTTCCTTTTGCGGGACTGTTTCCAGGAAATTAAATAAAACGGAACGATTCGAAGTGGAAGCAAATATTGGAAGGAAACATACGAGTCCGTTCAATAACGATAAAATCTTCCCAGCAAATCGCAATAAATTGGTATCTCCTCTGTTCCTACACACGAAGGCCAGAATAAACCCTTTCGACGAATCGAGCTGCGACGAAACGACCGATGATCGAGTTTGCCGCGCGAGAACTGGTCGAGGGAAGATAAACGACGCCTCTAATTTATGCTAATTTTCGGCTGGAAACTTTTTAACGTCGTTCGATTCAATTAGTTCCGCTCTTTGATCGCTGTAATTAACATATTCTCCGCGGACGTTCCGGTCTCCCTCGAGCACGCCCATAAAAATGTGCCCAGGGCACGGTGAATTTTCGATATCCCTAGAAACTCTGCCGCTTTGGATGGGAAATAATTAAATCTTCGAATATCCGCCTCGCGATTCATTATTCTCGAGGATAATTTAATTAAATTGCTAGTCGAAGAGAACAAGCCGTGCTTGCGGTGTAATCAGTTTGCGTTCAACGTACTGGCAAATCGTGGCGCCCGCTTGGAAATTCTCGAGTTTGTCATCGATTAAACGGATACAATAACTTGTTGCAAATTGAAATTCGGTGCATGTATACCTTAATACCTATTTCGATATTCCCCTTGTTCGTATCTGTTTCCTTAATTGTTTGCACTCGAAAGGCGATCCTCCGTCTTCAATAGTTCCCAATCGCGGAGTATTGAAATTGAACGGTACTCAGAGTGTTTACTCGTACTAAAGTTTAATTGATTCAGATTCGTAACATCGAAACTTTCAAATATAACTGTTTGTTAGGGATTGATAATTATTTATATTTATTGTGGAATCCTGGATCAGATCGAGTGTTTATTGCTTGAAACTCCGACTTTCCAAGCGTTTAATTGATTCAGATTCGTAACATCGAAACTTTCAAATATAACTGTTTGTTAGGGATTGATAATTATTTATATTTATTGTGGAATCCTAGATCAGATCGAGTGTTTATTGCTTGAAACTCCGACTTTCCAAGCGTTTAATTGATTCAGATTCGTAACATCGAAACTTTCAAATATAACTGTTTGTTAGGGATTGATAATTATTTATATTTATTGTGGAATCCTAGATCAGATCGAGTGTTTATTGCTTGAAACTCCGACTTTCCAAGCGCAATCTCATTCACTTGTACCACGCTGATGCTTCTGAAACTTGGAAAATTCGAAAACTGTGCGCCGTTCAAATTAACGAATCACCGATCGGATCCTCCTCCCCGAGTACGTTTGTTTTATCCAGTTTCCTGTTTCCCCGACAAGATGGCCGAAGTTGGCCGACGCAAGCATCGCCGGGAAACGAAATTAGCCGGGTATCTGTTCGCCGCGTAATTCGACGGGATCGATCGACGGTCGAAAGAGTTCGCGATAAAATTGGCGTAACCGAGAGCAAAAGTTTTTTCCAAGCACTCTACGGGGGTCCGGTCGGTTCTTCGGTTAGTTGAAGGAAGAAGCAGACGTAACTGATTGCCGGCTGTGCAACTTTCCCCTGGCCGCTCTTTGTTCTTGGGCTGGAGTTAACAAGAAAAATGTGTAAAAGTAAAACGTTCCCGACGCCGTTGCCTGAAAGCACAATAAAGGTGTAACGTGACTTAACTGTTCTTTCGCGTGGAACTGTTAGGCTTCCTCGGTGGTGGTAGACAGAAAAATGGCGAGCGATCCAGCCAGAACGATCCTCAACCTGCTAATCAGGTCGTTCACTTTCTTCGTATACAACCGCATAAAACCGCTTTTGCATACCACTCAGGTATCGATAGAATGATCGTTAATGTTAACAACACTTATCATACCCTAGATCTATTCAGCTAATCTCTTCGCTTTATAGGAACAGCTACTACACCGCGGTTCTCTGTAAAATTTTCTTATCCTTATACACTTCGCTTCCTTTTGTATATTTTTACTTTTCTTTTTACCATTATTATATTTCATATCTCACTGTAATAATTTTCTTGTTATTTTCTAATGGGTTAATTCCGTGTAAATAAATAAATAAATAAATAAATAAATAAGCTTCTCAGCCAGGATTTTTTCCCCGCTTAGATTACATTTGTTGTATCTGTTATATCAGTGTCTTATTCGTTTCTGCAGATATCTGTCTTATCTATCGGTAACGAGGTTTAGTTACTTTTAGGTACTCCTGAAAGGTTATCGAAGGTTGTATGAAAGGGATAGTAGAACTGTTAGAAAACTTTGAGTGTTGTGTAGACTTTAAAGCTCCTTTTTGTTCAAATTGATATAATAAATAGAATAAATGGTCTCCTGATCCTTTTCAGTAATTAAATTCGCAAAATAATTTCATGAAAAAGGTATTCGCACAATTAGTCCAGCAGCATGTGGTATCTCGCGAACGTAACATTCTTCGGAGACAAATTTCCACCCTCGAAAGAGTTCCGACTGTCCAGGATCCGATAGTGACCCAGTACTTCCGATAAGAGCGACCATATCCGGGTGACGTTGACCCTGGCTTGGGTTATCTGCGGGAATCATTAATCGAAGGGATTTTCCTCGGCCTCATCCGTCGTTATCGCAGGCCGTATAAGATTTTAAAAGGCCCGGAGGAGGCATGAAAAGAGAGAGAACCAGGGTGGCCTAAAGTACCTGTATAAAAAGACATGGCACGTGACAAATCGTTCTCGAATAGCTATACGACTAAAGATTCCTTGAAAGACACTTTTCTGTATTACTTCTACTGAAATAAAAGAAATGATCTTTTTCGAATATTTGTAATTTACTTTTAACCCCTTGACCACTGTGGGCGCCTTTAGGCGCTTAGAAATTTTGCGTTTGTGATACTGAGAGCGCCTATAGGCGCTCGACACAGTTTGACTTTCTGACACTGAGAGCGCCTATAGGCGCTTCACACAGTTTGGCTTTCTGACACCAAAAATTCACCGTTCTCGGCGCACATCGTAACTCAATCCCTGCCGTATGGTACGACCAGTACATATCAAAGTCTGCCGTAGTCAAGGGGTAAAGACCGACTATGCTTGAATTTACCAAACATAATTAACTCCTTGACTGTTATGGGCGCGTATATGCGTCTCTGGCGAAAGTTACTCGCGTGAATTATGGACGCATATATGCGTTTGCCAATTTTTCCGATTTTCCATTTAGAGCAACACAATTGCGCCATTCGCGCGGAACACTTCGGCCGGGAGTGTTTACCACTCAAAGGATTAAAATATAAATAACGTTATTTATCTATTGGAATGTTTTTCTTTTTTCTAATTTCACCTCGGAGGAATATTTTGTTTTCTAAACATTACACACAGAATTGGCGTGAAACATGTGGGTTCCTTTGTTTCCCACACGCTGGTCAAAGCCAGATCGAACAGAATAGGTCAACAATCCACCGGGATGGATTGAAACAGGGGGGCGGGGGTGAGTGTTCGACCCTGCCGAAATTTTGGCGAGTTTTCTTCATGATGGACACCCTCGCATTGTGTCCTCCATAGAGGAAGCGTGGCTTGAACGACGGGAGCAATAATCGCTGTCGATGCGATTGCATCCCCGTGTCAAAGTCCTGCGGCCAAGTGCAGCTGTCTGTTTCGACGTCGAAGGTCCTCGACACGGGGGATATTGTAGTACGGAATTATCGTCGTCCCCGTTTAAATCTGCCTGTAATTTCACGAACGGTCCCCGAGTATCGGGGCGCGGTAATGAAACGCTTCGCCTCGCCCTTTTGGGTGGAAATGAAAATTCTTTGTCCGCTTAATACGTTTCAGAGTAATTCGTTGGCGTGGTTATTCGTTGGAGCATGATTTTTATTCACGAAAAGATCCAAAATTTGTCGCTGCGTGAAAATACATTGAGTTTAAAGGTTGCAAAACTGTATCATCTTTAAAAGTAGTATTTTTTTTTTTGGAAATTTTAATAATTTTATTGACGAAGTTTCAGTAACTTTAGTTCGTTTAAGTTTGTTGACAAAAGTTAAACGATGATTCCTTAACCAGTGTTAAACGCGTTTGACGCGTATACACGTCGAACCAAATCTCTGTTACGGTACATACGACGTATTTTATTTGAACAAAAGAAAGAAAAATCATTGTTAACCCAGTTATGGTTCCCTATATCAATCAGTTTGTTTTCACTTCGTCACCAGTTTCCTCAGCGTTCCGTTGAATGTTAACGAAGACGCTGTACGGTCGTTGGCTATTTTTAGAGGCAAATTAGCCAATATCTATGCACGACCATCAAGTTCACCGTTCTGTTCCATTCACGATCGTGCTCATTCACGTCGAAGAAATATTGGCAAACGAGCAAACGTTCGAGATCCCTCCCCTCCAACTCCCCCCTGTAAGTGTACACCAGTTCCCGATGAATGGCGAACGAATTTATGAATGAGAAGGTTGCGCGAACGGTACGTGTACTCCGTTAATTAGAAGCCCCTCAAGGTTCAGAACACGGTCGACCGTGGAGAAAGTTTCAAAGCGGCCTATTGTTATTGCAATTAGCGTGGTCGAGCCACTCTCGTCCGTTGGTTTTCTTTAATACCCCCCTAACGATGTATTTCCGCGACGACATTGTGCCGCGAAGACGTCGCCTTTGTCCCGTTAAGCGCAGCAAGGTTAATTAACAGCCGAAACGAAAAACAATCGCGAATTGTTTCCCGGCCAGCCTAAAGGATTACCTTTGAACGAGAAGATCGTTTTCAAATAATCCAACCTCTACTTGCGGCCCAAGTTTCCGCCTCTCTAAAGGGGTCGCAAAGTGTTTCTTTCGGGAGGTCGTTATTATTTTCCGAGGAATTTTATTACGAAGTATATAATTATTTTTCAATTTATCGTCAGACAGTTTTAAAACTGAGACAATCAGATTGTTAGAGACTATAAATCTTCAGTTATAAGCACTGCAGTACTTCGCAGTCTCCTTTTGCATTCTTGTGATGTAGGACAGTGTATCCAACTGTACAAGTTTGTAATTAATGTAATTCTGCTCCTTTTAGTTTTACTGTATTATTTCTTTAAAAAGGGTGTTTATCTGTCAAATAAATAAGTAAATAATATAATATAATATTATATTAACCAAAAACCTTCGAAATTTGTATCATTAGACGATCAACAGTCACCTTTCGAGTGCAAAGGGTTAATTCGAATACATAATACTGAATATTTGAAATATGACTGTTTGAGTTTGAAAATTCGTGAAAGCTGCGTTATTCGATTAACGACAGTCACCTCTCTCGCGTACAAAGGGTTAAAGGCTTACCAAATTCAGAACACTCCCAAGCGTTTTACTGATAATCACTTGGCCTGTTACGAAAGTGGAACGAGATTCAGAAAAAGATCGGAAAACTGGTTTAAAGAGCCCAACTCGAGTACATAAACGCGCAGCGTGTCTTTAAAGGGTGTACTTCTTTCTCTCCTGTCGCACAGTATTTGCCTGTAGCGAGAGCACAGGGGCTGAAAAATCGGTGAAACGCGTCTTCATATTCCTTGGGATTCCCGGTGGAACGAACAAAATCGCCCGGAATCTCACGGCTGAGGGCGTCGCAACGGAAGCGGCGCCCTTTCTTTGATGTTCCATTGACTTTGATCTTATCGCGGCCGGGAAAGTAGTTTCACCGATTAAACGGCGGATCATCGACCTGCCCCATAGTTCCCCCATTAATTAGGGATTTGTAATAAGTCGTGATCAACCCTCGCTATTGTAGCCGTGTGCGCCGAGCATTAATTAACGGGGCACAAATGCGGTCCCTGGGAAAAGTCTGCCACGTGCGCGCGCGCCCTTGGCGGTGAATTTTAATTAATCGAAGAATCGCTGTCGCTAATTGGAAATGATTTCGCGCCACCCGCATGCTTATTTATGCTGCTCCTTCTGGAATGGAAAACAATTTTTTAGATGGGGTGCCGAGTAAAGGTATCGAAGGGGTAAAAATGGAATCTTTTCTTTGGATCGACTTTTTGAGGCACACGATTTTAAAGAGAATAGAAACCCAAGCTGCACAGAATTTTTTTGACACAAGAGATGCAGAAGAACATTTGTTTCAGCGACTAAAATATTCAACTGTTTGATTGGGTAATTTCAACTTTTCAAGGTTGGTTAACCTTTAACACTCCTACTTCTTATTCTGGTCATATTTTGACTTGCAAGTTCTTGCGTGTTAGACTTTAAGTGGTACAATGACGTGTAAATAATAATAGTAAAGTCATTCGAAACAATCTTTATTCATTTTAGAAATAATTTATATTATTAATTATATCGGTGGCACTTGAGAGGTATGCTTGAAGCCATGAGGGTTAAAATGTATCCCATCGTGCATAAAAAGCTTAGCAAAACGTGGGACCAGTTTTAACCCATCTAACCCCCAAAGAGTTAACACGTTAACTCGCGAGTGGCAGTTGTACCGGAGAAATGTTATCTCCCGTCGACGACACTTGCTCCGGTTATCTTTGTCCCATTATCGTCCGGTCGGTGGGTATTTTGCAAACGAAAGGCGTACCCGATAATCAGGCCAGACGGTGATAATCGCGTGCGTGCCGCGTTTAACCCATTCACTGCCAGGCAAATTTAGAGTGTCTTGCCCTGGGTGCCAAGATTTTATTTTAAAGAAGACACGGAATTTAACAAAATCTAATAATATTAAAAGTTACAGATACAGTACTGAAATGGCATTTACTGTAATTTGAAAATGAAAAGAAACGCTATGAGATATCTCATCGTTGAATAAAATTTCTAACTTAAATGGCCATTTGTAAGCAATCTAAGTTGTAGCACACACTACGAGATATCTCGTAGTCAGCAGTGCATGGGTTAACAATGCCACAAGGTTTTAACGTCGCCTTCGAATTGTTTCCGGTGTTCAAACGTCGCTCTGATTTTACTCTTAAAAGATTCGCTGCCGACGTTGTCGGTATTGTTCGTTGGATTTTAATCGGGCTGCAACGGCACGGTTTCGCGTTAACGAGAGATTTCTTTGTCTCTTCGTTGGGGCGGGTTCGTGTGTTCGTGTGGGCAAATAGAGGGGTAGCGGAGAATTATTTGCACGAAGGGCGCGAGGGAAATGGAACGCGTTCTGCGAATTTCTACGAAGGACCTTGAAACGTTTGGTATCGAACTCTGTGCTTCCGGAATCGAGGGAATCGAGAATTGTTGAAGACTTCGAATCTACCGTTCTATGTTTCTGTATAATGTTTGTTTATAAATCTATAACATGCATCCGTTGAAATTATAAGATCAACGCTTTGCGATCTTCACGTGGACTTAGATCATGCCCTGCGTTTGGAAAAACCTCGGTTCAATCCAATTTTTGTGATCTCTTTCTGCGTCGATTCGTGATTTTGGAATTTCGCAATGAAATTCTCGATACAATACCGAATTCCATCGTTTCGGCACGTTTCGCAATTAAAATTCAACGCCGTCGTCGAAACGACGAAAGCGAATCTGTTTGCGTTCCGGCACGAACTTTCGTCGCTCGCTTCGAATGCACACCGCGGCGGTTAACACCATGATTTAGCCGTATATTAGCGAAATTACGTTTGCCGTTGCAACGCGACGGGCATTCCACCCTCGCCTCGGCCAGGGGTGGCTGTGTGTGCCTATCGTTTTCGGCAAACAACCGATTTGCCCGGCTGCGGCGTCCTTTGAAGTTCGTGACTATGCTCCGATCACGCCCATCTCCGGCATATTTCACGTGGAAAACGATACACGGGGCTCGATTTTCACGTGTGCCTCCCATATCTCTCTAATTACTAGACGCGCTATAATTAAATTTGAAGATCGTGCTATGAATAGCGTCTCTATATTCGTGGGTCGTTGGGCATGCAACCCTTCCCTGCATCCGATAATTCTTCGAGTTCTATCGTTATCATCGTTGCTGCTACGCGAGAAGCATTTTTCCGTCCTCTCTATTCCTCGCGTGTCCTAATACACCACGTTTATTCCTGCATTTACTTTATTCCGTTAATTGAAGCGGACAAGCGATCTTTCAGTCCTGTTTCTACGATGATATAGGAATTTTATTTTTATTTGGTGAGGTGGTAGTAGGGTTCAGATGTAGGTGAAACTAAGTGAAGTTCTTAGATATTATTTTATTTTAAATAGTTTATTAGCAAGAACTTTAATAGTATAAACAACTTTTCGACTTAACGACTTTGACGTTCTTGCTTCTCTCACAATCACACTCTTTCTGTCGTGCGCAAAATATGATTCTGAGTTGCTAAGTTGAAAAGTTGTTTACACGCTATTAAGTTATTACTATTAAAGTATTTTAAATATAAATATATTATTATCTAAGAATTTCGCTTTATTCTACTCTCGCCTGGGCCCTATCATCTCTCTACTAAATAAAAACTAAGAAATTTCCTATATAGGTTAATCGCCATGGAAGTTCCATGGGAGTTCCGCCGCGCAACGATTACTCATTACCGCGGACAGTGATTAATAGGCTTTCGAAGGTTTATTAACTGCAACTTCCTCGCGCTAGAAACTTGGTACGCGTTCCATAGAAACGAAAGAGAAGTAGCAGCGGAAAGATTCGATCTCCATCGCATGGGAATCATTAACCAGCGACCAAGGGTGCACGACTTCGTAACATCAAAGAAGCCTTATCTGGCAACGAAACAACCGTTCCCGTTTGCAAGTGAAAATAACAAATCATCGGCCACTTTCTCGCGTCTATAGAGTCGTTCAAACGATTTCAACTGCTCCGTCGGCTGCTATCCAACGTGGTGTTGGTAGGACCCTTTGAAGTCCACGGTGATGGTCATGAATCCACGTCGCGTAGTTAACGTATCAGTGGCGTACACGTGTACGAGGCCCATGCGATTCGATTGATTAGCCTAATTACTCGTCGCTCTATCGCCATTCCTGTCGCTAGCAACGCGCCGCGGGGAACGTGGACGAATACATTGGCTCGCCCTCCCGCGCGTGGATTCACGTTCGAATTTGCATCGAATCGCGTGAAACGGACGCTTCAACGTCGATCGATGCCCTGGTCGCCTTCGGCGCTCGTTCGACACGATTGCGTCGACCTGCGATCAATTTTCTTCGACGAACAAAGCGAAACGACTGATCTTTCACGTGGTAAACGCGTAATGACGAACGATCGGGTTAAGTTTGGAGGTTTGAAGTTTGAAAGTTTGGAAGTGAGAGAATTTCCTTGAAGCTGTTCTATTCTCGAACCTTGCACGCGAACAAGGTTAATAAAAATTGTAGGAATTAACGTGGAGTCCATTTTCATATGAAAGGACGAATTCGGAGATTTTGATATGTATTAGAATTTGTTGGAAATTGAATACAGAAATTCTACGAAGCAAAAATTAACGATAAACCAGCTTTCTCTTGACGTACTTTCTCAAGGGCTTCTTCCAAGAAGCTAAGCCACATCTGGCATTTTAGAAAGTTCGAAAACATCGAGAAACAGAACAATGGGGCTGAAGGACCCGGACGGGGTTGTAACAATTTCGACCACTGCGTTCTGCTAGTCTTGTGACAAAACTCGCTAGGTGCGGTCATAATTGCCCTTCCTCGTGCTATATAAAAGTATCAATAAATTATTATAGTATTATTTCACAAATAAGAGTTTATTTCATTTAGCAATATAAAACCCCATTCCCAATAGAATTAATAGGAAGTAGGAAGTGATAAGTAGGAAGATCAGCATTACACGAGTTCTATTTTTCTCTTTCTTAATAACACACGGATACGCTAAATTTTCCCGTGCTTTTTACCAATTTTATCCACAAAATGAATTAAAACAAATTTAACTAAATAAATGGTATTTTTTAAAATTCTTGTTGTTGCAATGTAATGTAATGTAATGTAATGTTTATTGTATGAAAAGTATTTTCCATTTTTTCCCCTACACGCGTAATTAGTGCCACAAGTTCAGTACATATGTCCGAAAAAATCCGTCAGCAGTCAAACGGTTAAAGAGTCGCGAAGCATAATCGTCGTAAAGGAGCAATCTCGAATACGTTTCCGTGGCGGGCAGCCGGCTCGGCGGATGCTTCCTGCTGCGACTCGATACAGACCCTCGGGTCTGGCTACGTATGCAGCCGACTGTACGAGAGCAATTGCCTCAGGTCGCACAGGTGGTCTGCTAATAATAGCTGGTGCATGTGTACGAGTACGCGTGCGGGCGCGATCTAGCGCAGTGGTGCACAAACTTTTTATCGGTTAAAGTGCATACTAAAGTATGAGGGGGCTCTTAACTTGCTCGTTGGATAAATATCAAAGCTATTAACCCGGCCGCTCGAGAGTTCTCGTTAATCTTCTGCGCCTGCACGACGAAGGGAAATCAAAATCCCACGCGACGCAGCCGAAGAATTTAGAAAAATACCAGACGAACGTGTATCATGGTGATGAAATAGAGCAGGCTGAATTTTTCATCGACAAACCGTGGCGGTGTCGCTTGGAAAATTAGTAGAAGATTCTATACATATGTTTAAAACTTTTTATTTTTGTCTCTATACTTATGTCTTTGTGTTATTTGTATCCAAGGGGAGTGACACTTGTGAATAAACAGATAAATAAATTAGAAATATAGGACGTTCGTTCATTTTTTCTTCTCGAATGATCGATAAAGCGATGTAGTATCGGTTCGATATAATTTTTGCACATTGCAAACCATTCTATACTGAGATACTTAAGTTATTAACTTTTTATTTTTTCATAAACTGGTAAAAAGTTTTGTTTCGATATTACTGTGAGTGTATAAGTGCGCATAGTCGTCTCAAAACAATTGGGAAAGAAAATGTTTCTAAGCACGGTCGTCAATCTAAAAGTGTGTGCGGCAACGTGTTAAGCGACCATGAGAAATGATCTCGAATATATTCGACAACCGAAACACAAAGTTGAGAATTGCTGGCGCAGCCTTATCCGTTGAAAGTGAACCACCGGGTACCATAGCGCGTGCACGAGCATGCATAACGCGAAAGTATTATCTCCGCGCTGAGCTGGCGCGTCCGTAATGATTATTAATAATTATTAATAATTATCGGTCATTGGAAAAAGGTCGAGGGGACGGAAGACCATGCGTACCCTTTCCCCCGTGCGTCCGGAATAAATTTAGGAATTCGATCGAGTGGATGCGAGTTTAGGAAAATATGAAAAGTGGTTGAGTTGAGCGATAGCTATGTGATCGTAGAATCTTTGGACTCGAGTGTTTCTAAGACGCGAAGGATGGGCAGTTAAGAAAAACGTCGCAATTAAGGAATTGTGGGTGAATATGAACGCGAGCAGAAAGAGTTTGATTGTGAAAGCAGAAAGAGTATGATTCTGAAGGAAGTAAGAACGTCGTAGTTACTAAGTTGAAAAGTCTGTTAAATTGTTACTATTAAACCGTTTTAAATATATATGTAGGTCGCAACAAGTTTACCAAAACAATTGACTATCGACACGCAATTATTATTGTAAATATACTGTAAATGTACCGACACGTGTCACCTTGGTAACGGCTATTTTACGGACAAATGTAATGTATCTCCAACGGTTATTCCGTGGAAGAATCCTACATATATT
>JAOPTO010001034.1:0-26724 GCA_033822845.1 Tetrapedia diversipes
CGTACACTGTATTACAAGGAAGTTCACCTAATCCTGAAATTCTGATTTCAATGAAACTTTATGTGTGTACAGAGCATGGTGTGTCCTGCGTGGAGCAATTCTTTTGGCGGCAAAATATCTTTTAAGGGGGCTGATAACGAATCTCAAAGTTTCAGCAATTTTTCACACTTTGAGTACAAACTTTTCTGTGGTCTTTTTTTATGACAGGGCGATAGGGTATTAAAAATTAAACATTTTCTATTTGAAAGGTTTTGCTTCATCAAGTACCATTACAAAGTTATCTTTAAAAAATGAGAGAAAATTTAGAAACTTCAACGCTGGTTTCACCCCTTTAAAATGGCATTTAGATGAAAAGAAGAGATTAATTCATATGTATACTATTACGATCTACATACCCACAAAGTTTTATGAAATACTTCTATCAGACTCAGAATTTCAGGGTTAAACGAATTTATTTGTGACATAGTGTACGAATACTTTTTGGAGTCACTGTGTATCGCTCTGGTAAAGGTATTGTTTATGTTAATCACGACAAAATATCTTTAAGGGGGCTGATAACGAATCTCAAAGTTTCAGCGATTTTTCACGCTTTGAATATAAAGCTTTCTGGGTTCTTTTTTTATGACAGAGCGATAGAGCATTAAAAATTAAACATTTTCTATTTGAAAGGTTTTGCTTCATCAAGTACCATTACAAGGTTATCTTTAAAAATGAGAGAAAACTCAGAAACTTCAACGCTGGTTTCACCCCTTTAAAATGGCATTTAAATGAAAAGAAGAGTTTAATTCATAGGTATACTATTACGATCTACATACCCACAAAGTTTTCTCAAATACTTCTATCAAACTCAGAATTTCAGGGTTAAACGAATTTATTTGTGACATAATGTACGAATACTTCTTGGAGCCACTGTAAATCGTTGTCCTTCGACAGTTTTACATCTTGACGATCACACGGTTAACTTCTTTATCGCACGCTCGGTCACGGTTAAACTAATTGCAAAACTGTCTGATCTTGTCTGTAAACTGGTACGTTCGAAGGCAACGAAAAGAAGTAGATAGAAACATGTGTTGCCGGCTTCAGCGATGACGACACCCCTGGGTATTAACGTGCAGTGACAGGGAGGTATAATCGAATGCTCGATTGCTCGTCCCATTGTGCGTAAAACCGAGCACGCAAACCGGTATGGCTGGTTTTCAATGCGAAACGGGTATATACCCGCGAACGCGCGATTGTCACGCGTGTACCCTCATGCGGATCGATTTTAAAGATTATGCGTGCAGTCCGCGGGCATACGCGCAATATTCCACGTTTATCGTAAAGATAAGGACCAAAGAAACCGAGACGAATCAAATTTGTTTAGAAATCGAAGTTCCGATACGAATCTCTGCGTCTGTCACGTCGAAGGTTGCCACAGAATCGAACGTTTTATGCACTCACAAGTGTTTGCTGCTGGACACGTGCTCTATAGTCCCGGTTGCGATAAAAACAGCTTTCATATTATAATTTTGTAGCCCTGGAGTAGCTATTTGAACGTACATCGATGGAATTTTTGCGGTGTTTGAAAGCCATACCGAACATGCAAGACTTGGGATGGTTATTTAACAATTAGCCAACCGAATAGGGAGATCTCCCATTTTGTCTTCAATAGAACGCTGCAATATTCTATTTGCTTTCGTTATTAGTTAGCCTTGGACTAGTACTGTTCATAAATTTTCCAAAATACAACTTTTAATAAATTCAACATCAGCTTAGGACCAACTAATAACAAAAAGAATAAATAGAATCAATTAGTGTAAGTGTAAACAATTGATTAAAAATTGTACTTTGAAAAAGCAGAAAATGCATTTTATGAAATGTGAACAACGCTAGTTCAAGATTAACTGATAACAAAAGTAAATAGAAACAATGGCAATGCTTTGTCAAGGAAGAAATGGAAGATCTCTCCATTCGGTCGGCTAAGTGTAAACAATTGATTAAAAATTGTACTTTGAAAAAGCAGAAAATGCATTTTATGAAATGTGAACAACGCTAGTTCAAGATTAACTAATAACAAAATTAAATAAAATGAATGGCACTGCTTTGTAAAGGAAAAAATGGGATATCTCCCCATTCGGTCGGCTAAGTGTAAACAATTGATTAAAAATTGTACTTTGAAAAAGCAGAAAATCCATTTTATGAAATGTGAACAACGCTACTTCAAAATTAACTAATAACAAAAGTAAATAGAATGAATGGCACTGCTTTGTCAAGGAAAAAATGGGAGATCTCCCCATTCGGTCGGCTAACGGTTAATAGCCTAATAAAACAGTGTACAGTGTTAGGATTAACCCTTTGCACTCCCTCTCAGGGGACATCAGAATTTATTAGTGATTCCGGGGAATCAACTTATCCCAGCGCAACCTTTTCAGAAATGCATGTTTTTGTGAAGTTTTCTGCTAAAATGGCGCAAGATATCAAATAAAAATATAAATATACGGTTGCCAAGATATATAAAAAAAAATAGTGATTTTGAGGAACCGAGAATACGTCCATCTAATACGTTCGAGAATGCAAAGGGTTAAGAATGTGGAAATAGTCTTACGTTGCAGTAATAAAGTTTATGATGGATGGTGAGTGTATTAAGATGTCGTAAACTCATTATTTCGAGTGTCAGAGTAAAGTAAGGTGGAATGTTTGAAGGCAAACGATGAATTCCCTTCTATCGAATAATCTACAATGGCACAGCCTCCACGTAACAAGCTAACTGCACGGCAGATTATTGTCGAACTGCGTTCGTGTGTGACAAAGCGTCGTAACGTACACGACAGCATCCGTACACCGTACAGTTGACCGATAGGCGAGATCTTTGGCCAGGTAAACACGGTTAATGGAGTCGTTGCTCGGTCGCTAAGCCAACGCGTGCATGTCGAGTGTCTGTGAGTGGCTAAAGGTACAGTCGGTCGCGTTAAACAGTACCTTTAATACCGCACGATAAACCGAAGAAAAAGCTGATTACGAGTATCGTTCGTTATATGCAGTGGCTCCAAAAAGTATTCGTACACTGTGTCACAAATAAATTCATTTAATCCTGAAATTCTGAGTCTCATAGAAGTATTTGATAAAACTTTGTGGGTATGTAGATCGTAATAGTATACATATGAATTAATCTCTGCTTTTCATTTGAGTGCCATTTTAAAGGGGTGAAACCAGCGTTGAAGTTTCTGAGTTTTCCCTCATCTTTTAAAGATAACCTTGTAATGGTACTTGATGAAGCAAAACCTTTCGAATAGAAAATGTTTAATTTCTAACACTCTATCGTCTTGTCATAAAAAAAGAACGCAGAAAAGCTTATATTCAAAGCGTGAAAAATCGTTGAAACTTTGAAATTTGTTATTAGCCCCCTTAAAAGATATTTTGTCGCCAAAAAATTGCTCCACGCAAGACACACCATGCTCTGTACACACATAAAGTTTCATTGAAATCAGAATTTCAGAAGTAAATGAATTTCCTTATAATATAGTGTACGAATACTTTTTGGAGCCACTGTATGTACATTAAGAGAAACGAACGTTTTAAGTGGAGTACAGTTTGGAAAAAAGTAAATTACACCCATAACGAAGGAAATTGGATCAGTCATTATGCGTGTGCATATAACAGTATTTCATATGTAAGTACAATAGCTGGCAAAAGTTTAAGACGACAGGACAATGCAAAATATAATTTCATAGTATGCAAATATCGTTGAGATACTTATTTTTATCATCATTACGATAGAGTGCTATTTATTGATTATCATAGAACACGAACTTTATTCATCGCACTGTTTCTTATTAATTAATTTATTTGTTTTCTTGCATCCTTTCGTCTTAAACTTTTGTCCCCTACTGTACCTTTGAACCGTACACAGCGCGTAGAAAATATCAGTTTTCTTTCGCCGATGCGAGTACAGTCACGTATTGATTACAGTCTGTTCAATAAAAAAAAAAAACAAAAAAACAAAAATAAAAAGTAGATCATGCCCGTAACGACGGAAATTGGTTCGATCATTGTGCAAGTGCACAATAACGCCTCTATATCCACTTTTGATCCATATACAGTGTGTACACGAGGAAGATTAGTTTTCACGAGGACGACACGGGAACGCTCTTATGTAACAGACTGTACACATGCACGTTAATACGTTTGATACCTTGACTGCGTAATCTTTCGCAGGGGCAGGAGGTAATTAGCAGTAACGGACAGTTACGTCCGATATACGAACAATAGAACATTGCCGAAGCGATGGGAATAGGAAGAGGGTGATGGCTGAGCGAGTATGATAAATGAACGGCGCCTGACAAGCGGCCATCGTTGCTCAATGATGGATGGTCGATGGCCCGCTCCCTAATTATTTCATACTTTGCAATCAGAACGATAATCCATCCGCAGTACCTACAGCCTGTCACGGATAAATCATCGGTTATCATTTCTGAGTCACAACACGTCTGTATGTATATGTGTATGTGTGCGCGCGCGAGCAGCGTCACAAACAATCGGCGAAAGCTCGTGCTGCCGCATTAGTGTCAAGGCAAGTCGTTAATTCTACGCCATCGAATCAGCAGAATATCGCTCGAATCCACCGAATCGGCCACCGTTATACAAATTTCCAATTGATTCCAGGACAAACGGAACATCTCTGTGTTGTACAGTGTTCGTGAAAAGTATCTGCACGCAATCCATGTTTTTTAACCTTATATTTAAGGAAACCTCAAATCAGCAATTTTACGATCCCATTCTCTTTACTTTTTTGCATACTTTATGAGAGCTACGTGCTTGCCGGAATAACCGTGCTAATATAGAATTTTTTTAACGGTATCGTTAGACAAAAAGAATTAAACAATTTGAGAATAAAAAAAAAAAATTGAATTATTGAAAATTGAAATTTAGAAGTAAAAAAAGTAGAATTTATATGATATGTTCCTTTAACCCTTTGCACTCGGCTGTCCCCTCATGGGACATCGTAATCCTAGCATATGATAGTTTCGCAAATTTTCAGACTTTAGTTCAGATCCGGACGTTAAATAGTCATATATGTAAATTTTAATATACGACTTAACTAAACTAAATAAAGTTTAATATACACGTGAATCATAGTAAATATTTCGAATTTGAAAATTTTTGAAGTTAGTATCATTAAACGACTAACGGTCACCTCTCGAGTGCAAAGGGTTAAATGTTTCGTAAGTCTGTTTGACAAATAAAAATTTCCTATACCTTTAACCCTTTGCGTCCGAGAGGTAACTGTTAGTCACCAAATGATAGTTTCCCAAATTTTTAGACTTTAGTTAGTTTGTTTATTAGTCAGGCTCAAAGGTTAAATAGTCATATATGTAAATCTTAGTATATCAATTAACTACACTAAATGACGTTTAATATAGACGAATTTTAGTGAATATTTCGAATTTGAAAGTTTTTGAAGTTAGTACCATTAAACGACTAACGGTCACCTCTCCAGTGCAAAGGGTTATTCTTTGGGTATCCCGATTAAGTTTATTAGGTGTCCGAATATTCTTGTGACCGACTGTACATCAATTGATTTGTAACAAACATTGCGATAAACGAAATTTACGTTTTGTAATAACCGATAAATAGTATTCTGTACTGGTAACGATAAAAATGGACGAATAGACAATATATTTATGAGCCGTAAAACTATGTGTAATATTATCTTCTTGTTTTAAACTTTTGTCCGCCACTTTAAGTAATTCATGCATAAATACTAAAATAGAAACATCGACCTGCAAATACTTTTTATCATTACTTGTAATTTTATGTTTTGCCTCTTACCAGCTGCGACGTTTCGTATTTATTTATAAGAAATGTTTAAACGCTCTAGAATATTGATAACGAGCGTGCGTGCTTAAAATACAAAGGAACCTTGAAACATTTTGATGCGATTCACGATGGAGGTCAATAGTGCGAGGACGTACAGTTGACATTTCGTCCGTAAGAATGAAAACGCGTAATTTATGGCAACGTTATTTTACGAGAGACTCGCAGGCCTGCGAATTTTTATTCGCGTTTGCCGTCGACACACAATGTTGCTTCTTTACGACCCTTTCTTTGTAGCCTCGCTTAGTCAGGACTACGATCATTATAAATAAACAGATTTACGGTTCGTTTTGATTATTGTTATTAGTTTTAAGAGGGGCTAATTGGCAGCAACAAAACGATATGAAATTCTTGAAAATTTGAATACCATATTACATTATTATGTGCAATTTATTTATCTGGTAACAGGGACACAAGACAAAACAATCACTTAATTTTTGATAAATTATAAATCTGAATAATTCTAGTTAAAAGTTCTTGCGGCCAAAATAAATTTTTAAACAAGTAAATTTTAATTACTTTAAAAAAATAAATTTTATTGATTTCTACTTGAATAAATGAATAAAAATTCGATTATCCGGCCACTTCTGTCCCTCTATTGGTTCCAATACGGGAGTTTCTGCCCTACATCTAAATAAAACTCTGTTTAACCCAGTGTTTCTCAACCTTTTCTGTGCCATGCCCCACCTTAACCTTTCTAAAGTTTGTATGCCCTCCCTATGTAACATACATAATTTTTAACATTAAAAAATTGATTTGTTCACTTAACAAACATAAATGATGGGTTCTAGGAAGAAATCACTATGAAATTGTTAACAAAACACAGTAAGTAAAATTTCAAAACATATAATGAAAAACTGAAATTCAAATTCCAAATAATTTTAATACAAATTTTTCTATATTAATTTATTATTTTAATTTAACGATATCCTTGCGCTTGATGCTTGCTGCACAGAGATTTTATATTAGGTTTCAATTTGGTTAGCTTCGGTCTCAAGTCTCCACGTTGTGTTGTATCCAGCCGATTTCTTTTTTTTTACCAGTAAATCATTTTAAATCACGACGCCAATCACCCAGTTGATATTTTGGTCTCGTCAAACGAAATTATACCTAATAATTATTTACCGTAATTATTTAAGAATTTGCTTTTTTTTTGTTAAATTTGGCACCGATATCTAGCATTGCATTTAAATGGCCCGGAGCGAAAGGGTTAAAGTTGTGTCGAGTCCATTTTCGAATTGCCCCACGTTTGGAAACACCGGTTAAAACCAAATAATTACCAATCCTATGCATTCGTAATCATTTACGAAGAGTTTTCGGATCACTGTAACGCAAATTAGTTCAGCAATAAGTTCAGGGGTCCTTTTTGAGTCGATGGGTCGCGTTGGCCTTCCCGTTTGGTCGCATCGAAAACAATAGCTTGCGGTTCGCATAAATTCCGCGAAGAGTTGTTCCGTTGCGAAACGATGCTGACGCTAGAAGCGATTCGACGTCCGGCTAATAATTTGAGGAACACCCCCTCCAACATGCCGCCAAGCAAACAATTGAGCCCGCCGTGTCTAATTGCCGCTGATGATTTCCAAACTGCCCGTCATCCTGCGGCTAATAAATGGATACAGGAGATCCCTTAAGTAGTATATAAGAACCGGGCCGTCATTATTTTCGTCGAAGACCAAAGGTTATAAAGGGCCGCCTAATTTAGTTTCTGGCGGCGCCAGGGAAATACGCTAGTCGGCACTTCCTTCGGGTTCGCCGCTCATAAGTGGATTGCCTAGCCCCGGCGATTCCTTTCGGGGGAACCGAACCCTTAGCCCTCTAAGGCTTGCCGTTGTTTAAACAGAAATTATGAAAATCTATAAATTGCCGATCGCTTGGTTGATTCCATAAACCGAACACAAATAAAATAAACTTTTATATTGAACGGGTATTTATTATACCGTTAATGGACCGTGGAGGATTTTTATGCAAATTCACGCTTTTATAGGTATAGTTAAAAAACTGAAACATGACCAAGGAATTGTCTGGTTCCCCAAACAGATGTTGTAACGCACGTTTCACTTTGGATATGCGTATCATGGTAATTTTATATTGCGTGTATTTTTTAACGCATTGATATTTTTCATGAACGTTTGAAAATTCGTAGTGTGATTATTAAAATACTAAAACTAAAATTAAATTAAATTAAAATACTAAAACATACTAAAACTAGTGTGCACGCAGAAATTTTTGATTCTATAATAAATAGTTACGAAATGAATAATCCTAATTTGTACATGGTGATTGGTAGCCTTGTAAATAATCATTTTTATTGGTATCACATCGTGCGAACAAAATGTAGCTCACAGCAGCACAATAACGAGTAAACTCCCGTGCAAAACAGTCCGTGTCACGTAAACCATTTATATGATATATTCAGATATACTAATTTTTAACCTAAGTGTGTGCGTTTATCACGATAGTGTATGTGAAACTTCGCTGCGCGCAACGTTTCCAAAACGAGCAGCAGGCTGAAAGGAAATTTGCACGAAAACGAGGCTCCAGGGAGCGCATTGCGAGACGAGAGATGCGGTAATAGATAAAAGGAAACAATAGAAAGGCAAAGGACGTGTTCTACGCTAGGCTGACCCTGATCGACATTAATAACGGCGGCAGCTGAAGAAAAGGGTGCGTTAGGCGCGGTTTACGAGCCGAGCAAGCTTCCCGACAGCCCGCCACGGCTTTACGTCGCCGTGTGTCACGCATCGTTAGTGCCGCAATGCCGTTATGAGACGTTTACGATAAGATGTGTCACACCTTTCGCCCTTGACGTCCCACAAATTTACCACCGGTGCCGAGGAATATAGTCGGAAAAGGGGTAGAAACAGACCACCTAGCCGGTAACGACGGTATTCTAAAACTGCCCTCGGTTTCACCAAAGTACCTGGTAAACTTTAATGGATCTTAGGTACTCTGCCTCGTTACCTGTTCTGCACTGGATCTTCAAATTAACGACAATCGTACGATTCGATATCGTTACAAGATTAAAGGGAAGTATATTGTTTGTACAAGAAAAGAAATATCGCTCTCTCCGTTGCTCGCAAGCTTGTGTCAAGTTATTGAAGCGAAGCATAGCTAACAGCAGAACAAAACCACAGAGTACATACAGTGGTTCCAAAAAGTATTCGTACACTATGATTTAACCCTGACATTCTGAGTCTGATAGAAGTATTTGACAAAACTTTGTGGATATGTAGATCGTAATAGTATACGTATGAATTAATCTCTTCGTTTCATTTAAATGCCATTTTAAATGGGTGAAACCAACGTTGAAGTTTCTGAGTTTTCTTTCATGTTTTAAAGCAAAATCTTACCAATAGAAAATGTATAATTTTTAATGCTGTATCGCCCTGTCATAAAAAAAAGAACCGAGAAAAGCTTGTATTCCAAGAGTAAATAATTATTGAAACTTTGAGGCTCGTTATCAGCCCCCCTAAATGATATTTTGCCGCCAAAAAAATTGCTTCACGCAGTACACACCATGTTCTGTACACACATAAAGTTTCATTGAAATCAGAATTTCAGAAGCAGATAAATTTCCTTATAATACGAGTGTACGAATACCTTTTGGAGCCACTGTAGATGTGTGCAAACTCGTATACCAAAATTCAACAACTTTTTTCTTACAAACATCCACCCTAAGAAGTCTAACATCACTAATCTTATGAAAATCAAACTAACATTATTATTGCATCCAAACTAACAGTTACTAGACGTCATCGAATTGCAAAGTATATCCTGATGGAACAGAATATATAAAAATTTCATCGTTCCCGAAACAAAATTCGTTTGTTACGCGAACAACTGTCGCCATCTTCTGTGTTCCGCCACATTCGACCAGGATTCATAGATCACGCGAAGCTTTCTCACGGCTACGGCGTCGAATATTTTTATTAGCAGAGACGACGATCGACGGGGATTAAACTGGAGGCAGTAAAGCTGCGTATCTTGAAAATGTGATAAGCACGTCTGGCCAGTTGTTTACGAGAATGCGGGAACCGTGTAACGATGCAGCCCCCTAAGGCAGCGGCGGGTAGTTCGAGCTGAAACACCCTTGGAACACCACCCTCCCTCCCGTCCCTCCCCCCCACAGGCTATAAAACTCCCGGAAACCATGCGCGGTTCGTCCGCCTATTCGCTGGTTCGCCGGTTCGCCTGTCCGCCCGCTGTCACATACGCTCTTTCCCGCTTACCGAGAGTTACGAGGCTGTAATTTCAGCGAGGGCGTCTCTTTTGCCCTTCCTGCTTTATCTTCGCGTCTCCGAACCCGGCCAGCGCAACCACTCTAGCTTTCGCTAGATATATATATATGTACAGGGTGTTCCAGATTTTAATGTTCAAACTTTGTCAGTGTATTCTATGGCACAGAATAAGAAAAAAGTGTTATGTAAACGTAGGTCATATAGAGCTTTATTAAGAAGTTATAACAAAAATTCAATGTAGTAGCACGGAAGGAATTTTGCAAATATCTCGGAAACTAAGGCCGAGCGACGGTTATATGTGTAGGAAAAAGTTGTTCAGAATACTCTCTTCTATAACATATTTCAGAATCATTAAAATCGCAGTTGAGGCCCCTAAAGTAAAAAATTACCTATTTCTTAGCGTTTAAACGTGCCCGTTTGAATCTATTCACACGCCAGCCCTCGTCGCGATCCTCGCAAGCTATTATTGGCGAAAATTCGTTTGAATGTTTGGTGACCTCAGACAGTAAACGTAGCTTGCATGAACACACTGAAAAACGCAATACCGTTGATCCATCGAAGCCAATGCTCGTAATAACAGCAAGTTGATCACTATTCCTATTCTGAATTTTTGTTATAACTTCTTAATAAAGCTCTATATCACCTATGTTCACGTAACATTTTTTTCTTCGTGCCATGGAATACACTGACAAAGTTCGAACATTAAAACCTGGGACACCCTGTACATGTGTATAGCAGAGGAGGGCTCGCTCGTCTACTGTCCCGCCAGTAGAAACGCTGTCGGCGACAAAGTTGAAGTTACGATGCTGGTAAACTCACAAAAGCTTTTTACAAAACTGTTAGCCTGTACCCGGGGCCCCGTCGCGCTGGCAATAATTTGCAGTCACGAACGCTGGTAGTCGAACGCGCGCGCTATCTTTCGGTATCCTCATAAGGACACTACCTCGTGATCAGAGCTGGGCGCTTTCGAAGAGACGTTCCGAGGGAGGAGCAGCACCTCGGGATTTCGCTTCGGTTAGGACGCTACCGTCGCGTGTTTTATTTCGAATTCGCATTTTCGAACAGACATTGGTCCTAGGGACGTTTTACGATCTTACGATACAGGGGGCGCACGTATATGTGTAACATAAAGAGGTAGGACAGGTGAAACCTTCCTGTACTGTGTTTCACGCTGTAAACGTAGAAAGATGTTACGTGAGAGCGAAATGTCATGTTAACCCTCTAACAGCGGTCTCCAGTGGTCAATTTTCACTCGATTTTAACTCAATTTTGGTTGTACCTGAATTTTATGAAAAGTTTTGCTTTATCACGCATCAATACAAAGTTATGAGAAAAAAATGAGAAACAAAACATTGAAACTTTAACGTTAATTTCGTTTTCTTAAAATGGCATTTAGTTAGAAAACAAGAAATTAATCCATACATAAACTGTTACACCCTACATACTCATAAAGTTTTGTTAAATACATTAATTGAGATCAGAATATTAAAGTTAAATGAATTTATTTGTAATGCAGTGTACGAATACTTGTTGGAGCCACTGTAACTGTAATGTTCCCCCATTTCGCTGTAGTAGGCCACCATGGAGGTTTTAGTAAGTAAAAATCCTACATAACCTCGCCACCCCCCTCCCCAGGATGACTGGGTATCTTTTCGAAGATTTCCTCCACGCAAAAAGAAACAAAACAAAAAAAAAGAGGTAACTGTAATCGACCTTACCGATGGTATCGATAATACAGTATCTTCGACCCATTGTATTCGAGAGAAATATGTTTAACCCTTTGCACTCCGTTGTCTCCTCTCAGGGGACATTAGAATTTATTAATGATTCCAGGGAATCAGCTTATCCCAGCGCAACCTTTTTAGAAACGCATGTTTCTGCGAAGTTTTCTACTAAAATGGCACAAGATGTCAAATCAAAATACGGTACAGTTACTAAGATGTATATAAAAAAAAAAAATAGTGATTTTGAGGAACCGAGAATACGTCCATCCAATGCAAAGGGTTAATGTATTCCCTTTTACCAAATTTGAAAATTAAACGGATGAAACGCACGGTGCTGCGTAGAAACGTCGATTTCTCGTCACAAAGATGCTGTCTAAACGAAGGCTGTCCAAACAAACCATTCCTTTCCGTCGTAGGATAGAGAGCGTGGCTGTATGTATACGTAATGACTGCGTCCAAAATCGAACAGCTGTCTGTCACTGCAGTGGTGGCTAAAAAGCGTGTATACACACCGAGTGTCACAAAGCTGAATGCCGGGCCATTCGGCGGCACAAACCTTGACGAATAGAGTTAATGTTGAAAACGTCGGCATGAGATATTCGAGTGCCGATCACGAAAGACAGGCGTGAAAGCTGCAGGAACTTAACAATGCCATTGTGTGAGATACAAAAGGACCTTATAATTTGACAAAATTTATCGACGCGATTCTATGCATTCTCCGTACGCTTATTTATGCATTCAGTACATACGGTTTTTATGCGCGTACACGGGGTGTGCACTTTTATGCGAATTATTATTATTTATCGGAATGATCGTAATTATGCTTCGAGCAGTTTTTATTTAAGAAAACAACAGAAGAAAAAAAGGAAAGCTTTTAAACGATTCCTGGACGTATCTAAGATTGCACCTGTGCTTTTCTCAGAATCGAGTTTAACCCTTTCGCTTCGAGCGCCGGATGTAAATATACAGGGTGTTCGGACAGCCCTGGGCTTAAATTGAAAGAGTAACTCCCTGAGACATTCTAAGACGAAAATCAAGAGTAACGATTTTGCGTTTGTGGCTTTATTTACGAGTTATAACTAGTTAAAGATATCGTTTAATCCGGACCGTTCGACTCTTGAGAGCGGGTAACCGAGGCAACTCGGTCGGGTACGTCGCTGAGTCCACAGTGATGCTCAAGAGTCGAACGGTCCGGATTAAACGATATCTTTAACTAGTTATAACTCGTAAACAAAGCCTCTAACGCAAAATCGTTACTCTTGATTTTCGTCTTAGAATGTCTCAGGGAGTTACTCTTTCAATTTAAGCCCAGGGCTGTCCGAACACCCTGTATAAATACCTGAAAATATGTAAACTGTAATTGATCTAATGTTATTGGAATAACTAATATAATTTTGTATAAGTCTTTTTAAAATATTAAAAATGTGAACTACACTTGTTACATTAGAGCAACGATCGTTTTATTAAGCACAGTGCACATTTCTGGAGCGCACTTCGGCGGACTGCACTGCCGAAGCGAAAGGGTTAACCCTCATATATGTAACGACCCAATTTTTTTACTTGAGCCCGGTGTCAGAAACATGTGACAACTTAAACAACTTAAACGACTTTACAACTTATAGCAACTTCAACACTCTTTCTACGTTCACAATCAAAACCTTTCGTCCAATACCTTCTGCCTTCACCGTCCAATACTTTCTGCCTCGCTCTCACATTTTCCCCGTCATATGTTCTTCCAAACACTCGTTTCCGTTCATTCTAATTGTCAACCTTTCTCACTCGATGCATTCGATCTCAAGTGCTCATCTTTCACGCCCTTAGAAACATTCGAGTCCAAACCAAGTTCTGCGTGCACACGACACTCTCCCAACTCAAGTATTCTTTCAGACTTTCCCAAACTCGCATCCACTCGATCGCGCATTCCTACAACATGCTGATCCTTTGCCTTCTTTCCTCTTTAATATAAAAACATACCAAGTACAATTGACAGGATGCTAAAATATTATTGCCGTCAAACACCGTCTGTACCGAGGTGGTACAAAGCAATCATGCTCCCTGTCCGAAAGTGTTAAATGGTTAAAGTTGTTTCCTTAGACAAATGGTACGGTAGCCCGGGTGTTTCTACTGACTGGGCCGATGTCGGTTTAGCGATGAATAACTAAGATCGTGAACGGAAGCGAAGCGGTGCACAAACACGAGCGGCTCGTATTAATGTTTGCGCGGCCAGTTATCAGCAAATGCTACCGTATACATAGGACTGTCGTCGATGTCGTCATGTGTATGGCGTAAATAAAGTAGCCGGAGGCGCTAACTCCGCTAAGTGCCCTCCCAATCTGTATGCGTTCCCCATTAGCGTTTTGTAGGATGGAAAGGGCTGACAAGTGACCACCCTACGGAACACGAACTTCTATGCACGCCATCCTAAACAAGCAACCAATCACGTTACACCGTATTAGATACTTGAAACGGCTATCAGAGACGAGTCAGTCTCTACCGATGGCACGCATTTTAGACCCCCGCGTTAACGAATCAGAAGCCGCAAGTGTGTTTGGAGGGGCAATTATATGTGTTACCTTTTAGAGAGCGCACGACTCGTTCGGTCAGCATCCCAAGTATTGTAATATTAACACACGATTGGAATTCTTTTCTTTTTTGTTTGGTACAAGAGAAAGTACAGTACTATTTTTCCTTTTTTTTATTTATTTATTTATTCATAATCCTCTTGTCTTAAGGATGACCATGACACTTGCGTATACCAATGTAGCGTTTAAACTAACTGAAACTGAACTGTGAATACAAATTTTAAGTTTACTTTACAAAAATATGTTTAGAAAGCGTACAATACTATTAAATACTTTAATCTCTTTTGTTGTGATTGGTTCAGTGACCATACATCAGTGTTAATTAGTCGCTGTTTTAACACGTTTGTCGCCCAGCGTGATTCGGCTGAGTTTCTCGCTGGGCCCAAATTCGATTGCATAGAAAATTGGGATATAAAAATATAAACACAGCAAAAATTTTAACTTTATGTATTTTATATTTATATATATCATACTTCAATGCTTATTCCATTGAATTCTTTTTAAAATTCCAATTTAAGACCCTAATTAACTTTAAGAAAAAGAGCGTCACCCATATTTGGGTGACCTGGCGACGAACGTGTTAATACTGTGTGAAGTACAAAATATTAAGATATCAACGGAAAGTAATAATTGAACTGATTGCAAGTAAAATATTGAGTTCCACCGTGTTAACGTCAACTGAATTAAGTCTGCCATCAAACAGATGATCAAGAGACAACGAGTTAACTCGTTAATTTTGATGAAGCAGTCATTTTAGTTCTGACAGTACCAGTATTGCAAAGGCGAACGATAGCTTACGCAAAGGGTTCACCTTAAAAAAAAAAAAACAAGGAACATGTTTTCCGAAGTTTATTTTTTATGGGATCACAGTCTGATACAGAGCAAGGAAAAAGATACAACGCGTACGCGATATCGTCAATGTCGATCAATCAACGTAGCCGGTAGTGGATACCCGCACAGTGCAGTAAGGGGGATCAAGATGGATATTGGATTGCACGATGAAAGCAGCTTGTTAAATTAGTTTCTAATCTGTCTGATCTCTGAAAGCAGCGAGTTTCAGGCTTCGTTCTCGTGCGTCTAATCATTAATCTCTGCCAGCAGATGTGCCGCCGTCATTGATTTAAATCACCGGTACGTTGGTTAACCCTTCCTAATCTAGTCTGCCCGTCCGGACTGGCTTAAGGTTTGATTTGATTGCCAGGACGACGTAACAAGATAACACATACCTGCGTATACAGAAGTGGAAACAACGTGTTCCGCGTTCCGAACTGGAAAAGAAACCGGCAACAAATCGATTAAGCGCCGCCAACTTTCTTTTCGCAACTTCTTAAACGTCCAACAAAGTCATCGAGTTAGATCGTTCCGCGTCGTTCGCACCCCTGCCAGTAAACGAACATCGTTTATCACGCTGTGCGTTTTCTCACCTAATATTAACGAACCTAACCGGAACCTAACCTGAACCTCTAAATCTAACACAAACTCTAACCATTCGCTTCGTTCTACTAATGTGTACAGTAATAAACGAGTTTCATTAAGGAACGATGAAATTTTTATAAATTCTGTTCCATCAGGATATACTTTGCATCCGATGACGTCTAGTAACTGTTAGTTTAGATGCAATAATAATGTTAGTTTAATTTTCATAACATTAGTGATGTTAGACTTCTTAGGGTGGATGTTTGTAAGAAAAAGGTTGTTGAATTTTGGTATACGAGTTTGCACACATCTACAGTGGCTCAAAAAAGTATTCGTACACTGTATTATAAGGAAATTCATCTACTTCTGAAATTCTGATTTCAATGAAACTTTATATGTGTACAGAGCATGGTGTGTCCTGCGTGAAGCAATTTTTTTGGAGGCAAAATATTTTATAATGGGGCTGATAACGAGCCTCAAAGTTTCAATAATTGTTCACGCTTTGAATACAAGCTTTTCTGTGGTCTTTTTTATGGCAGGGCGATAGGGTATTAAAAATTAAACATTTTCTATTTGAAAGGTTCTGCTTCATCAAGTACCATTACAAAGGTATCTTTAAAAAATGAGAGAAAATTCAGAAACTTCAACGCTGGTTTCAACCCTTTAAAATGGCATTTAGATGGAAAGAAGAAATTAATTCATACGTATACTATTATAATCTACATACCCACAAAATTTTGTCAAATACTTCGATCAGACTCAAAATTTCAGGGTTAAACGAATTTATTTGTGACATAGTGTACGAATACTTTTTGGAGCCACTGTATATAGTTACAGTTACATATAGTTGATCAGTTCAAAGTGTTTTACAATATGCAATCAACTGCATCACAGTGCAGTTTATATCGCAGAGACACGAATTGAACCGACTATAAATTGCGTTTATTGTTTATTCGTATCGTTTGAAATTATTCACGTTCAAAGAAAATTAATTTGTATTGTGTACTGGTAACATATCACGATAAAACAGGGCACCAGGTGATGAAACTGCAGCAACAAAAAGATTCGTCGTCGTCGCCGTCCCTGGATATTTCAGTTTCTTTTTGTGTGTACCAGATCGCCTTCTTGTATGGTGTAATTTATGATGCAGTTCGTGAAATTGATGGCAGGTTGTCAGCGGTTATATATTACTTGTCTGTGTGAAAACGTTGATCAGGAACTTGTAGCGAATAAAAAATGTCGTACGGGGGATTGTATGCGTGTGTACGTTTCTGTGTGTGTGTGTGTGTGTGTGTCTCTGTGTCATGAAGGGTAACTGCAGGGAGAAAATCAAACGAGAATCGTTCGTACAAGAATGAATGGGGAATTATGGGATTCAGGGCTGAATTTGGCTACTTATATTACCTTTCAGGTCGTATCAAATTTCCTATTATTCGATTTCAAATGTTGAGCTAGTATTTATAATTTCGTTCTACAATTTTATTCGAGCTGAACGTATGCCCTCGACAAAACTCGAACTTCTGCAGCCGTAACATCATAATAATAATAATAATAATAACAAGTTCACAGCTCTCTGTTAACATTTACACGATAATTGTCCTTTTTACCATAACGCGGTGTGTTTTGACTTTTGAAAATCGCATATAGCGTCAGTGAAGCAAGTGAACTAAAACGCCGTTGTTACTGAAACAATACGAATGACTTCTCCAACGTATTGGAGATTTACTTTTACCATACAAAGAAGAACGCAGTGTAATATACAAAGCAAACCTAAAAAATAAAGCTAGCCGGTTATCTGAAAAAAAAACGAACAACGTTATTGTTTAACGCTATAACTACCAACACTAGTCAAAATGATCAATTTGTAATTTTTCATAGAAACTTTGTAAATTCATCGTGATACCTACACCTTTGAAAATTAACCGTGACGTTTACTGTAATCGTTACAGTTTGTTTCCGTTGTATTAAGTATTTTTCAAGTATAATTTTCAATTTGATTTCTTCGTCACAAATTTTAGATAGGTTTAGCGTTAACCCTCTGACTGCCACGGCAAAATTATATGTTTCGCTCAGGACGTCACAGAAGTATACCGCTAGCTGCAAATATTTCATAGAAGTTAACTCATTGATTGCCAACTACGAGATGTCTCGTAGTGTGTGTTGCAAGTTTAGATTGGCTACAAATGATCATTTGAGTTAGGAATTATTATAAAGGACGAATGAAAAAATATATATAGCGTAGAGAACATATTAATCATCAATTCTTATTAAAAACTATTAAAATTATAGCTTAGACGATTAAAATGTGTTCTTTAAAATAAAACCGTAACACCCAGGGCAAAACGTGCTAAATTTGCGTGGCAGTCACTGGGTTAATCTTCTATTTTCGATGTTCTAATAAAAATGTTTAATCGTTCAATGGGGCGCTTCGTACTTCAAAGTGTCCTCTAATTAACGATAATGTGCAAATTGCACTGAGTGTCAAATTTCATTCAACTTTTACAATTTTAATCAGTTGAAACGCTCCGGTCACCAATGACCGCCATAGCGTTACAGGAGAAACCATGGCCGGTCATGTATGACCAACGTGGCAGTCAAAGTGTTGACTTAGAAAGTATCAGAAACTTGCAACAATAAGAACCGAGGAACACCGAACAAATTTGTTCGAACCTTTCGTTCTAATAACCGTTTCTACCGATCTCACAATCTCCCCCTCTATCACTTTCATCAAACTGTACCTCGTATCCGGAAAAGCGCTAGCGTTCGAAAGTCAAAGGGTTAAATCGCAGCGAGGAGAGCGTGGGTAATGGCTCGTGGTGGCAAGCAAAGCCATCTTCCAGCAGCAGCCGCCGAGATTCCAGCGAGCACAGGGAGGGAACGGGATGGCAGAAGAGCGACGGCGATCTTCCGACGAAAATTTTGGTACACGCTCTTTGCGGGGCCGGGAGCCCGTCGTCCATGGCTCGTGAGCGAACTCGGGACACTAAATCAACCCCGAGAGTGAACTCTCGGCGGTGGCAAACAATGCGCGGCGTGACGAAGGCATTGTCGAGTTTACGCCCCACAGGGTGCTCTGTGGCTAACATCCAGAGCTCAGTTCACTCACCATTATGGAAAGGGAAGGCGAGCGCCGGGGAAGGGTGGGGGTACCCCATCAATTACATGGGAAATTGCGCTCGCATTATTTATGTGCGTATACACCGACACGGGCTGCACTAGGCCACGCCACGCTATGCCACGCCACAGTTCTCTGCAGCGGTTATCGATGGCCCGACAAAGAGGACATAAATAACGCCTTTTGCACCAATACACGAGCAAGTACAGGGCAGGCAGACGCGTGTGCGCGCGACGCGTACTCGTAAGTGTACCACGTACACACCCGTTTGCCTCTTCTATAATTTGTGGAGCATCTTTACGCTGGTTGCACCCTTTGCGAAACGCTGCCTATATCCTCGCCGCTTCACATATTTATCGCATCATTTTTCGTCCCGCGTACTCCAGTTTCAAGGCGTACACCGATTTTGCGAAAGCGTAACTTTCGAGATACCCTTTGTCCCGGTTACTTTTCAGGGGCACGTTCTTTTCCGCGATTCAGGATGCGATATTTTCTCCACTCGTTCGTTTAAGTATCTTTAGGATTTTGGGATGATCGTGGTCGTGAATTAAAGTACATTCGCTAAACAGTAACGAAATATTTATTTAACTTAACAATCAAGGAGTAACGATATTAATCACGTGACAGAAGCGCAGAGGTGCAACTACTCGTTGCTAATTGCTGGCTGTAACTGTCGATTTTAGCGTTCCTGTTTCGGCCGCTGTCGAAAAAGGGACGCCCCGAAAACTGGCAGGTATAGGGACGGTTCTACGTACCCTACATATCCATTTCGTACTGTTTCAAGATGTGCAATAGCGGACAAAATTTTAAGACCAAAGAGTAGAGAAAAATTAAACGAACTAATTTTTAAGGAATCGCATGATAAACAAAATTTGCATTCCATGCTAATCGATAAATAAGCTTCCACCATAATAACAATAAAAATGAATGCACAGACAGTATTTGCAGACCATAAAACTATATTCTATGTTGTTATCTCGTCTTAAACTTTTATTCGCTACTGATATATAATTTACAACACTCGAAATTCCACTTTTTTACTTTTTAAGCAAAAACAGAAAGTCTTAAACTCTTTCTGAAGGTCCACAATCGAAAGAATTCATGCGCCCCGGTTTACTCTTCAAGTTTGCAATTCATTTAACGGTTATCCGTTACCTCCGCTGCAATTTATTGTAGGAAATAGACTTTTCAATGTATACCCGCGTATAAACGAATCGACAAATTTACATGTTTCGCAAAGCGGAACGTTGGATGGAAGCTAACATGTCAGCGGATAAGAAGGTAAAGAAGAAAAGACGAATGGGGGAGCGTGGAAAGATGGATATACGGAGCTGCCGAACGGGGCGACAGCTGTCGATTTTGTGCAACCCTTGCGCAGAATGCTCAAGCGGAGCTGCAGCGGCGTGCTAACCATAAATAACGTGCTCGTTTCTGGACCAATAGAGGAGCAAAAAAAGAATCGGTATAGAAGAACGGGCGACGCCTGGAAGGGTTTGGTGGGGGGGGGGGTTGAAGGGGAGTAGCGAATGCCTGGTGAACGCAGCGCCACCCCGCGGGACGGGTTCGTGCCCGTCGACGACGTGGCAGGATTAGTTCATTAGCTGTACGTTATACTAATCGTGTTTACGCTTCGCCTGATCGATGTGCGGTGAGTGGAGGGTGATTATCTACTCTCGACTAGTTTCCTGTGGAGACACGTGAGAAATCACGATGACGACGACGACGACGACGATGAAACTTCACCGGCACGTCTCGAAAGCTTTGAACGTTCAATTCGAACGGCTAAATTATTGTTGTTACCTACAGCTCAACTATGTACAGGGTGTTTGTTTTATCTGGAATATCTCAAAAGAAACTGAAGGTATTAAAACAAATGGTGTTGCAAAAATTGTTGCAGCACCTCGTTGGATTTGTCTCGGCAAGCGCTATCAGACTATGAATAAAAAAATTGTCAAAAGTCAAATGACTGACAAAAGTCAAAAATGACTGACAAGTCAAAATTGACTTGATCATGAAATATCCTATACAATTTTACGCGCTAAAAAAGTACTTATACCACATTATGTCCTCGTTTATAATTAAGATAATTTTTATAACAACACTTTTCTAACACATCTTCAATTCCTTCTGAGATATTCCAGAAATTTTAGATAAAATAAGCACCCTGTATAATAATGTCTGGTTGTAAGTGACTAGTTCGAGGAACAAAAGGAACTTACAAGGAAAGAGGGATCCTTTGTTTCATGGATCTCCTGCGAGAAGGTCACGATCAGGCTTATTACTGCAGGCCTAATTTTTTGCTTGAGATTTCGACGGTCTCGGTTGGAGTACCATGATGTTTTCGAAAAGAATACGAAACGTATTGTTGTTTAAGCAACGGAAAGGGTAAAGAGACTGCTTATAACGGAACATTATTTTTATACACGTCATTGGTCATATCTGTTGATGTGGGATCGTCGAAATACACGCCACAAGCCGAGATATTAACAAATTGATGCCAAATTGATACATCAAGGCTTGCACTAACATTTAAGCCAAAAACACCTCGAGCCTGCTGGATAATAATCACAATATTTAACCTGTTTTTGGTATCGAAGTTTGGTCAAAAATCTGACGCCAGAATCAACATAAAGCGGCACTACAAATGGATGCGATTCACCAAGTGCCACCACTCTGTCATCGAATGATTATTGGGGAATAAAGAAATTTGTTGTTTTCAATTCTTAGACGTTTCGCCGATGGTGCAAATTTCATTGTAGAAATTCATTTTGATCCACGATAAAAGTTTTATTTGAACATTTAAACGGAAAAATCGACGATGATTGTCATAAAAGTGTCCTCGTTTCAAATCTGTTGCTTTCAATTCTTAGATGTTTCACCAATGATACAAGTTTCAAGTACAAATTCATTTTGATCCACGATAAAAGTTTTATTTGAGTGTTTAAACGGAAAAATCGACGATGATTGTCATAAAAGTGTCCCCGTTTCAAATCTGTTACTTTCAATTCTTAGATATTTCACCAATGGTACAAGTTTCAAGTACAAATTCATTTTGATCCACGATAAAAGTTTTATTTGAACGTTCAAAAGGAAAGATCGACGATGATTGTCGTAAAAGTGTCCTCGTTGCGAATTGCATCACGTTAAACACGTGTAGAACTTATATATTCATTTAATCGTCGAGCAACTTTTTTATTTCATTTTGCAACTTGGTTATTTTCTTCGATCGCTACACACACTTTGTCCGCGTTCGCAATTTGTGCAACGTAATTGCTAACAATCTCAAATCTATACGTCAAGCCGCAACGTTTTATTCTACACTGTAACGCAACATCATTGATTTATAGATGGTATTAACATAAATCATTTATCTTTGTACGGTACATGCCAGAATATAACGTTAGCGAGTACGCATCCTGTTGATGCAATATTATGCCCACTTGCGCATAAATCGCTTAACACGTAGTTAAAGCGTTGATCGGCTATCTAATTAGGTTGCGTGTGTCGTTCGTAGCGACAATATCGGTTATCTTCTGCGATCTAAGGATTTCTAAGCGCACGGGAACTCCATTTATCGACACACCTTGCGGCTGAACTTATAACAGTGAGTCAGTCTCGGTGTTACCCAATTCATGTAACCTCTTAACAACTTACAACCTGTACCTCGCTTTTTATACTATGACACAGCAATTCAGAACGCGCTCTGTAAGATGCATAATTAAATTGACTCTTCGCGTTTGCTTGTCGTTTTTTTTTTCGAGACATAAAAGTCATCTGTGCTGCTATGTAAATTTATTTTACGGTTACCATCGATAGTGTTGTAGGCGAAGTGTGGGATGAAATGGAAGACGAATTACTTCTAGAAATAATTGTGATTATATTAAGTTTACACTTAGAATGATTATAGTCGAGTGAGAGCTCTACGAGCAGGCATAATAAACGTAATAAAATATATACAAAATATATAAATATACGTCATAACAAAATATGCACAAAAAAGGGGCACCGTGACTCATTGTTCTAAACACTTGACCAACCGAACGGGGAGATCTCCCATTTTTTTCCTCGACAAAGAGTTGCCATTGATTCTATTTACTTTTATTTATTAGTTAATCTTGAGCTAGTAGTGAATTGATTAAAAATTGTACTTTGGAAAGGTAGAAAATGCATGTGATGAACTGTGAACAATACTAGATCAAGACCAACTAATAACAAAAGTAAATAGAATCAATGGCAGTGCTTTATTGTGGAAAAAATGGGAGATCTCCCCACTCGGTTGGTTAAGTGTTAAAACTATTGTCTAGTAACAATAGATGTCGCGATTAGCATATTTTAACAGCACTATAAAGTATATTCATGAAGTCGCGCAGAAAATTGAATCGTCTAAGCGTTCTCTTCGTTCGTTGAAGATCGACTTGATGAAACCACCAGGAAAACAAAATGTCTAGTGAAAGAAAATTAGAAACGCGAAGGAGAAGAAAAGTAATTTGATATATTCTCTAGTAATAGAACACACGCGTTTTCATCTGAACAAGAAGAAAGCGAGCTATAAACTGCTGTCACTGTTCCCGCCTTATCTTGGACGGCGAAGAAGGTAGCGGAGTGGTTGTTAGATACGAGCAGTTTCCACGGAAGAGCATTAGCGGCGTTATTAGCGCTAGTTAGAGGATACGCTTTGGTGAGAGATGAGAGCGCTGTATAATTATCCGAGCCTTCCCCTTCTGTCTATGCGGACGAGGACAACATGTTTATGTGGCGCCGACTGCCGGCCGAAGAAGCTCACAACTCTCTTTTACCATTCATGACACGAGTCGGCTCAGGTTTAATACGTTTCTGTTATGCATTTTGCACGTTTTTAAATAAATGACAGAGAATTTATAATTTATAATTTAATCCCTTAAGAATTTATAATTAATTATAAGATTTATTATTTATAATAATTATTATAAATTTTATAATAATAATATAATTTTATTATTAATTTTAAAGTTGGTAATAATAAATATATAATTAATTATATAATTATAAGATTAATTATAGGAATTATAGGATTAATAATAATTAATTATAAGAATTATAAATTCTTAAGGAACCATTAATGGAATTAGTTACTAAATTATATTTATTGGGTTCACGCGATAATTATCCTTATTTCTTATGAAGAATGCGTTTTTATTGGTCGTCGACAATATTTTCCCTCCTTTTCAGGTAATTTTCATCAGTTTTATGATCGAGATTTTATCGACTCGGTATTGTAGTCTATATTTACACGTATAAACTACATAACACAGCAACTTTCTTTTTATGATTCCACATTTCACGGAAGTAAAAGAATTGTAACTACATTGTAAGCATTGCCGATGCCCATAAAAAGAAATTTGTTCAGAAATCACGTTCGAAACGGCATATCAAATTAACTCACCTAATAACGCACAATTTCGTGATCAATACGAATTATGTAAATCAACTTGTCTGCATTGCACATGTACGTGCGGTACAATCAAATAATTCTGTGAATAGTAATGAAGGGAAGTAACACTCGAATTTCCATGAAACAATTGATATGCATTTCGATGCAGCACGAGCCCATCCACGTCTGGGAACATATACCACCAGCGCCATTACCACCTCAATCTATTTCAGCCAAATTCATTAATCGTTACAATATGCATTCAACCTGGTGTTACGTATGCATTTAAAACATATCCACGGTATACGAGTACATACGTTAACAGTTATCGAATGATATGTAACTTTTATCTTTCGCTTGCATTCTAAGGAAATAATACACGCGTAAGAAATGCAATGGTTAACATTATTGATTGTTAGCATAATAGATCCATTTAAAATCAATTCTTTCTTTTTCTAAAACTTTCTTTTTATAAAAAAAAAAACTCGTACCATCGCTTTTTTCCTTAGTAATAATTGTAACAGACGTTTAATCGCAGATTCTTATTTGCATTTATAGAAAACTCAAGTGTGCAACAAGAATAAGTGAAGTAAGTATAGTCTGCAAAAGTATAGAAAGCATCCCAAGTATAATAAACTTTACGCTATTTAGAGAATTCTATGACAAATCTCTGTTTAAATTTCAATTCTTCAGCTGCGCTTATAAAAATTCGAATTTTTCACAAAAATCCACGGCCGGATAATAAAATATCTTAAATCGGTATAAATTTTAGATGCTATGCGAAACAAGTAGGACTACGTTCGTCGTATCGGTTATACGAACCTAAACCTGATAAGCGATGCGGATAAGAACGCTTATGAATGCACTTAGGTATTTTTGATGCAGGTAGCGCAGCGCGTACAAAATTTTTAAGTCTTTATTTTCACCGCAAATGGCGGCAATTATTCCAAGCCATCCGACTGAGAATGAGATTATAAAAGGAAATTATTTTTTATAGTCTCCATAAACCTGTAAACTTGGCATCTTGATGGTAGGATTGCCAGAGCTTATAAGTTATATTACTTAAACAGTTACCTGTCTCCGCGTTCATTTTTCAGGGACAATCGGAGCTGTTCCCTCCACCCATTTAACACACTACTGATGTTTATTACTGCGGCTAACAGATGACAGACTTTCCATAATCCGTACCTACCTTATCTTCGTTTTACCAGGAACACAATTTTATAGCAGCATTCACGCCTATCTGACTTCTTCTTCGAAAAAAAAAAAAAAAAGAAAAGAAAAAACAGAGACGCCTAAACAAAAGGTATCCACGGTTATACCATTCGTTGTAATTCCCGCTCTATTTATTTCCGGTTCTCCGCGATATTCGATAAAACTTTATGATTCCGAGACGAGACGAGAAATTTCTAACCGAGAAGCCTGGCGTTACGACGTGTTTGAAATTCATGACTTTAAATTGCAAAATATTGAACGTTTTCAAGCAGTCGTAAATCTAACAAATTATTTCCCCGATGTTCCCGTTGCAATTAAATGAATTGAGTAAACCGACGGTAATAAATCAGGCGAAAAGCAATGTTAATTATCATGGCTAACGTACAGCTTAATGTATCGTAATAAATTTCATTTTGAAATTTAATTTGTGAGAAAACAAACACATATAATACCGTAACTTTAATAAGTTTATGATATAGTATTAATAATGAGATTTTTAATACTTCCAATAATTACCAGCAATATTTCATTTACAATTAACTGTAAACGAGGTGGTTGGTAAATTAGTTACACGCACAATTATACGTGTGCATTTAGAATGAAAAGCAAGATAAGGGGGAGTAAAAAATATTTATGGAATATATACAACTTTAATTGTGTATTTTACGATGTTATGTACACGCTATGAACAGGTTGCATGTGAGAAATAGAGATTTCACTTATCTGTTACACGCTTAAAACTTCGCTAAAACGTTAAGGCTCGGCTAATTCTCTTGTACACTATTTTATTAAATCTCGAGACTCGCTTAAGCCTGAAGTATCGAAAAAACAATTATAATGTTGGAATATTTAATTGAATGACTTCAATAGAAATACAAATTTTGCACAGTTTACAGTATTATTACTGCACGTTATGAATGTCTAACGAGATAGATCAGAGGAAGATAGGGAACAGAAATTTACAGTAGTAGCGGACAAAAGTTTAAGACGAAAGGGTCAAAGAAAATAAATTAATTAATTATTACGAAATAACAGTATAAATAAAATTGGTATTCTACGCTGATCAATAAATAGTGTTCTACCATAAGGACAATAAAAATGAATGGATAAACTATATTTGCGAACCATAAAATTATGTTTTACATTACCCTGTCGTCTTAAAATTTTGTCC